>CM052800.1:129750006-129864683 GCA_028533885.1 Nasua narica
GAGCCTGGTGGTGGGTATCGAGAAGGGCACGTATTGCATGGAGCACTGGGTGTGGTGCATGAACAATCAATCTTGTAACACTGAAAAATTAAAATAAACATATTTGGGGAGAAAAAAATTAGTGAGACTGGGGGCACTGTATGGGTCAGCAGGTCAAGCATCTGACTCTTGGTTTCAGCTCAGATCATGATCTCAGGGTCTTGGAATGGAGCCCTGCATCGGTCTCAGGGCTCAGCAGGGAATCTGCTTATCCCTCTGCTTCTCCCCCAACTCATGCACACACGTGGGATCTCTCTCTCTTTCTCAAATAAATAAATAAAATCTTTTTAAAAAATTAGTGAGATTGAACATCCTTCCAGAAGCTTTTCCTCACCCACACCCATCCTGGTCTAGGCTGAGTCTGTCTATGTACAGACAGAGTAGTTCATACTGTGGGACCTGATGTTTCATATCACAGTTGCTTGTCTAGTTGTCTATATCCCACATGGATTATAAGAACTACAGCTATTCCTCTCTGTATCCCAGTTGCTTAATATATGACCTGTATAGTTGAGTCTTATGGCATTGGGACCGACAAAAGATACTAAGTGAAAATAAGGAGCAGAAATAAGGGTCCTGGGGCACCTGGGTGGCTCAGTGGGTTAAGGCTCTGCCTTCAGCTCAGGTCATGATCTCAGGGTCCTGGGATCGAGTCCCACATCAGGCTCTCTGCTCAGCAGGGAGCCTGCTTCCCCCCTCTTTCTCAGCCTGCTTCTCTGCCTATTTGTGATCTCTCTCCTCTCTGTCAAATAAATAAATAAAATCTTTTAAAAAAAAAAGAAAAAGAAAAAGAAAAAAAAATTAGGGTCCTATAAAGTTAAATGAACCTGAGGGTAAAGGAGTCATCAAAGGATCCCTCTTGTCCAGAGGATAATCATATGCAAATACTTAAGACTGGATTTTTTTTTTTTTTATTAGGAAAGAGAGAGAGTGAGAGAGAGCAGGTCAGAGTGAGAAGCGGACTCCCCATGGAGCCGGGAGCCCGATGTGGGACTCGATCCCGGGACTCCGGGATCATGACCTGAGCCGAAGGCAGTCGCTCAACCAACTGCGCCACCCAGGGGCCCCAAGACTGGATTTTTTTTCACTGAATTTTTCAATTCACTGAATTCACTGAAATTTTCAATTCCAAACTAATCATGTCCAAATGTAGGATATGAAACCATGCAAGTTATAGGGGAAAAAAAAAATGGGTAAACTCCTTTATAGCCTAAGAAGCAACAAAAGGGAAAGAATGATAATTTTGAACACACACACATACAGGTGTTGCATGACAAAAATAAAAACATAAAAAAATTAAAAACCATAATATGTTTTGAAGAATCCTACTTATACCATAGGCAAAGATTTATTATCCCTGGGGTGCGTTTTAAAAATTGATAAGTAAATGGGGCACCTGGGTAGCTCAGTCAGTTTATCATCTGCCTTCAGCTCAGGTCATGATCCTAGGGTCCTGGGATCAAGCCCCTTCACCTTCTCCCCCTGCCTACCACTCTGCCTACTTGTGCTCTCTCTGTCAAATAAATAAATAAAATAAAATAACTGACAAGTAAAATGAAAGAATAGAGCACTTTCCCTGTCTGAAGGATTTTCAGATAAAAGGATATGATGTGCAAGGCTTGATTTTTAAAAATTAAAAAAAAATTTTTCCCACAAAAATTGGGGGTTAAATAAGATTGACAAAATGGTAACTATTGAAGCTATGTAATGAGTACATGGAGATTCACTTCTACTATTCTTCCTATTTTTTTATGTGTAAAAATTTCCATGGTAAAAAGCTTTTTGAAGTGCTTAGGAGAAAGAAAATTTAAGCATTTGAAGGTTTAGGGTAATTGAATGCCAATATTTGTTTATCAGTATTATAATTTCTAAGAAAAGTCTTTATCAATGTTCTAATCTTCACTTTGGATTGAAATTACTATATTCTAGGTTCTATAAAAGGCTAGGAATTTTATTGAGTATGTTTTGTTTCATGAAGAGTTAGCTGTATTTAGGCAGATGTCTTCTGAATTACACACTGAGCTTCCTGAATCTCAGCCTTTGTTAGATGTATCAGAATGGTTCTCAACCATTTCACACATATCAGGTTGGCCTTCTGGAAGTCACCTAAACCAAGACCTTGTAGACCGTGGCAGACCAGGCCTACACCTTTGAATTTCCTTAGAGCCAATACTTTTTCCTGGATGGGGATTCAGTGGTAGGTTTCCAATCTTTTGCTAGAATGGCAATAAGATGTCTTCAAAGGCTTAGAGGTTTATTTAAAACCTCTAATTAAAATAAATAAATAAATAAAATAAAACCTCTAATTAAAAAAAATAAAAATAAGTTGCCAAAGAAAAATATAAAACAATTAACAAATGAAGAGAGGGAGAAGCAAAATGGCAGAGGAATAGGAGATCTGAATTTTGTTGGGTCCCAGGAATTCAGCTAGATAGTTATTGAACCATTCTGGATACCTACAAACTCAACAGGAGATAAAAGAGAAGAATAGCAGCAATTCTATGAACAGAAAAGCAACCACTTTCTGGGAGATAGAATATGTGAAGTGAATCTGATGGGATATATGGGAAGATAGACCTCAGGGGGAGGGGCCACCTCCCAGCAAGCGGTAGAGCAGTGAAGCACAAAATTAGAACTTTTAGAAGTCGGCTCCACTGAGGTATGTGGCTCCAGAGTCTAAGTGGGTGTTGGAGCCCTTGTGGGGACAGTGTGGTCTCAGGTCCCTTGGGGTCACAGAAAGCCTGGGGTGCCTGAGCATGGCAGATTTCCCAGGTGTCACAATGGGGAAGCCTGCTGCAAAGATGGGGCCAAGGAGTGGGCTCTGAGCTCGCGGTTGCCATGAACTGTGATCCCCAGCACAGTGGGGTCACTGCTCTTTGATCAGGGACACCACAGGTGGCAGATCTGGAGAGACTCACCTTGCTACCCCTCAGAGGAGTGGCACAGGAGTGCGTTTCAGGAATCTGCTGGGTTTGGCAACTCCAAACGGGGCCATGCACCAAGAGATAGAAATACTTGGACACAGGCTGGGTGAGCAGAGTGCGGCCAGACACCAGGGAGATGGGAGGGATTGACTGCTTTTCTCTGAGAGAGCACTGAGGAGTGGAGCCCCAAGCTCTTGGCTCTTATGGGGCTGGAGATGGGAGGCTGCCATTTTTATTCTCCTCCTCCAAAGCATTTACAGAAAGTGTTCAGGGAACAAAAGCTACCAAGAGTGAGCCCAAGCAGATTACTTAGCAGGGCCCCTGACAAGGGAGGTGCAATTCTGCCTTGGGCAAAGACATTTGAGAATCATTGCAACAGGGCCCTCTCCCAGAAGATCAGCAAGAACATCCAGCCAAGACCAAGTTCACCGATCAATGAGAACTGCAAAAATTCAGAGCTAGGGGAATATAGCACATAGAATTCATGACTTTTTTCCCATGATTCTTTAGTCTTTCAAAGTTAAATTTTTTAATTTTATTTTTTTCTATTCCTTTTTTAAAATTTTTCCTTTCTTATTTTAATGTTTTTTAACTATTTTATCTTATCAATACCATTTTTTAAAAGATTTTATTTATTTATTTTTTATTTATTAATTTGACAGAGCAGAGAGCATGATGCGGGGCTCACACCCAGGACCCTGAGATCATGACCTGAGCCGAAAGCAGAGGCTTAACCCACTGAGTACGCAGGTGCCCCTTTATCAATACCTTTTTAAAAAATGTTTTAAAATTTTCATTGTTATAGTCATATTCTATCGCTTCATTGTATTTAATTTTTTGTATACTATAAGTTTTTCTTTCTTTAAAATTTTGGGATACAGTTTCAGCTAACATATCAAAATATACCCTAAATTTAGTGTATGGCTTTGTTCTAGTCTCCAGCCTGATCACATTCTCTCCTTTTTCTTTTTGCTTTTTCAACCCACTTCTTATCTCATCAATTCCTTTTTCAAAATCTTTTTGATTTTCATCCTTACAGTCATATTCCATCCCTCCATTCCACCCTTATTTTTGTAGATATATAAGCTTTTCTTTCTTTAAAATTTTGGGAGGCAGTTTCTTCTAATAGACCAAAATAGACCCCAAATCAAGTGTGTGGCTGTGGCTCTGTTCTATTCACTAGTATATATATATCTGTTCTATTCACTAGTATATATATATAGAATATATATCTATATATATAGATATATATTTTTCCCCCTTTCGCCTCCCCCTAGTTTTGGGTCTCTTCTGATTTGGTCAGTGTATATTTTTCTGGGGTCATTGCTACCCTTTTACTATTTTGTTCTCTCATTCATCTATTCTTCTCTGGATAAAATGACAAGGTGGAGAAACTCACCTCAAATAAACAGAACAAAAGGCAGTACTGATGGCTAGGGACCTAATCAATATGCACATTAGTAAGATGTCAGAACTAGAGTTCAGAATGACGATTATCAAGGTGCTAGCTGGGCTTTAAAAAAGCATAGAAGATACTAGAGAATCCCTTTCTGGAGAAAAAAAAGAACTAAAATTTAACCAAGTTGAAATTTAAAAAGCTATTAATGAGGTGCAGTCAAACATGGAGGCTCTTACTGCTAGGATAAATAAGGCAGAAGAGAGAATTAATCATATAGAAGACTAATGATGGAGAATAAAAAAGCTGAGAAAAAGAGAGATAAAAAAACTACTGGACCATGAGGGGAGAATTTGAGAGATAAGTGATACCATAATATGAAACAATGTTAGAATAATTGGGATCCCAGAAGAAGAAAAAAGAGAGAAGGGGGCAGAAGGTATATTGGAAAAAAATTATGGTAGAGAGCTTCCCTAATTTGGGGAAGGGAACAAGCATTAAAATCCAGGAGGCACAGAGAACTCCCCTCAAAATCAATAAAAATAGATCAACACCCTATCATCCAATAGTAAAACTTACAAATCTCAGTGACAAAGAGAAAATCCTGAAAGTAGCTTGGGACAAGAGGTCTGTAACAACCAATGTTAGAAATATTAGATTGGCAGCAGACCTATCCACAGAGACCTGGCAAGCCAGAAAGGACTGGCATGATATATTCAGAGCACTAAACGAAGAAAGTATGCAGCCAAGAATACTATATCCAGCTAAGCTGTCACTGTCAATAGAAGGAGAGATAAAAAGCTTCCAGGACAAACAAAAACTAAAAAATTTGCAAACACCAAACCAGCCCTTCAGGAAATATTGAAAAGGGTCATCTAAGCAAAGAGAGAGCCCAAAAGTAACATAGTCCAGAAAGGAACAGAGACAATATACTGTAACAGTCACCTTACAGACAATACAATGGCACTAAATTCATATCTTTCAGTAATCATCCTGAATGTAAATGGGCTAAATGCCCCAATCAAAAGACACAGGGTATCAGAATGGATTAAAAAAATAAGACCCATTGATATGCTGTCTGCAAGGAACTCATTTTAGACCCAAAGACACCTCCAGATTTAAAGTGATGGGGCGGAAAACAATTTATCATGCTAATGGACATCAGAAGAAAACTGGAGTGCAATCCTTATATCAGATAAGTTAGATTTTAAGCCAAAGACTATAATAAGAAATGGGGAAGGACACTGTATCATATTGAAAGGGACTGTCCAACAAGAAGATCTAACAGTTTTAAATATCCATGCCTCTAACATGGGAGCAGCAAATTATATAAACCAATTAATGACAAAATCAAAGAAACACATTGACAATAATAGAATAATAGTAGGGACTTTAACACCCCCCTCACTGAAATGGACAGATCATCTAAGCAAAAGATCAACAAGGAAATAAAGGCTTTAAATGACACACTGTACCAGATGGACATCCCAGATATATTCAGAACATTCCATCCCAAAGCAACAGAATACACATTCTTCTCTAGTGCACATGGAACATTCTCCAGAATAGATCATATCGTGGGTCACAAATCAGGTCTCAACCGGTATCAAAAGATTGGGATCATTCCCTGCATATTTTCAGACCACATTGCTTTGAAACTATAACTCAACTGCAAGAGGAAAGTTGGAAAGAACTCAAATACATGGAGACTAAAGAGCATCCTACTAAAGAATGAATGGGTTAACCAGAAAATTAAAGAAGAATTTAAAAAATTAATGAAAACAAGTGAAAATGAAAACACAGCTGTTCAAAATCTTTGGGATACAGCCAAGACGGTCCTGAGAGGAAAGTATATAGCAATACAACCCTTTCTCAAGAAACAAGAAAGGACTCAAATATACAACCTAACCCTACACCTAAAGGAGCTTGGGAAAGAGCAGCAGAAAAAGCCTAAATGCAGCAGGAGAAGAGAAATAATAAAGATCAGAGCAGAAAACAATGAAATAGAAACCAAAAGAACAGTAGGACAGATCAACGAAACTGGGAGCTGGTTCTTTGAAAGAATTAATAAAATTGATAAACCCTTGGCCAGACTTATCAAAAAGAAAAGAGAAAGGACCCAAATTAATAAAATCATGAGTAAAAGAGGAGAGATCACAACCAATACCAAAGAAATACAAAGAATTATAAGAACTTTTTATGAGCAACTATACACTAGCAAATTTGACAATCTCGAAGGAATGGATGTATTCCTACAGACACATAAACTACCAAAACTGAACCAGAAAGAAATAGAAAACCTGAACAGATCCATAACCAGTAAGGAGATTGACACTGTTATCAAAATCTCCCAACAAACAAGAGCCCAGGGCCAGATAGCTCCCCAGGGGAATTCTACCAAACATTTAAAGAGGAATTAATACCTATTTTCCTGAAATTGTTCCAAAAAATAGAAATGGAAAGAAAACTTCCAAACTCATTTTATGAGGCCAGCATGACCTTGATCCCAAAACCAGAGACTCTATCAAAAACAAGAATTACAGACCAATATCCCTGATGAACATGAATGCAAAAATTTTCACCTAAATACTAGCCAATAGGATCCAACAGTACATTAAGGGGATTATTCGCCATGACGAAGTGGGATTTATTCCTGGGTTCAACATCTGCAAATCAATCAATGTGATACAATACATTAATAAAAGAAAGGACAAGAACCATATGATACTTAATAGATGCTAAAAAAGCATTTGACAAAGTACAGCATACTTTCTTCATCAAACTCTTCACAGTGTAGTCATAAAGCATACATACCTCAATATCATCAAAGCCATTATGAAAAAGCCACAGTGAATATCATTTGCAGGGGAAAAAACTGAGAGCTCTTCCCCTAAGATCAGAAACACGGCAGGGCTGTCCACTACCTCCACTGCTATTCTACATAGTACTAGAAGTCTTAGCTTCAGCAATCAGACAACAAAAAGAAATAAAAGGCATCCGAATCAGCAAAGAAGAAGTCAAACTCTCACTCTTTGCAGATGTATGATACTTTATGTGGAAAACCCAAAAGACTCCACTCCAAAACTGCTAGAACTCATACAGGAATTCAGTAAAGTGTCAGGATATAAAATCAATGCACAGAAATCGGTGGCATTTCTATACATCAACAAGAAGACAAAAGAAAGAGAAGTTAAGGAGTCAATCCCATTTACAACTGCACCCAAAACCATAAGATACCTAGGAATAAATCTAACCAAAGAGACAAAGAATCTGTACTCAGAAAACTATAAAGTACTCATGAAAGAAGCTGAAGAATACACAAAGAAATGGAAAAATGTTCCACGCTCATGGATTGGAAGAACAAATATTGTGAAAATGTCTGTTACCTAGAGCAATCTACACATTTACCATCAACTTTTTTCAAAGAAATGAAACAAATAATCTTAAATTTAAATGGAACCAGAAAATTCCCCGAATAGCCAAAGGAAAGTTGAAAAAGAAAACCAAAGCTGACGGCATCACAATTCCAGACTTCAAACTCTATTACAAAGCTGTAATCATCAAGACAGTATGATACTGGCACAAAAACAAACACATAGATCAATGGAACAGAAGAGAGAGCCCAGAAATGGGCCCTCAACTCTATGGTCAATTAATCTTCAACAAAGCAGGAAAGAACGTCCAATCGAAAAAAAGACAGTCTCTTCAACAAACAGTGTTGAGAAAATTGGACAGCCACATGCAGAAGAATGTAACTGGACCATTTCATTATGCCACACACAAAAATAGACTCAAAATGGATGAAAGACACGAATCCATCAAAATCCTTAAGGAGAACACAGGCAGCAATCTCTTCAACCTCGACAGCAGCAACTTCTTCCTAGAAATATCACCAAAGGCAGGGGAAGCAAGGGCAAAAATGAACTATTGGGACTTCATCAAGATCAAAAGCTTTTGCACAGCAAAGGAAACAATCAACAAAACCAAAAGCCAATTAATAGAATGGGAGAAAATATTTGCAAATGACATATCAGATAAAGGGCTGGTATCCAAAATCTATAAAGAAATGATCCAACTCAACACTCAAAGAACAAATAATCCAATTAAGAAATGGACAGAAGACATGAATAGACATTTCTGCAAAGAAGACATCCAAAAGGCCAACAGACACATGAAAAAGTGCTCAACATCACTAGGCATCATGGAGATACAAATCAAAACCCACAGTGAGATACCACCTTATACCAGTCAGAATGGCCAAAATTAACAAGTCAGGAAACAATAGGTGTTGGTGAGGATGCAGAGAACTGGGAATTCTCCTACACTGTTGGTGGGAATGCAAGCTGGTGCAGCCACTCTGGAAAACAGTGTGGAGGTTCTTCCAAAAGTTGAAAATAGAGCTACCCTATGACCCAGCAATTGCACTACTGGGTATTTACCCTAAAGATACAAATGCAATGATCCAAAGGGGCACAAACACCCGAATGTTTATAGCATCAATGTCCACAATAGCCAAACTGTGGAAAGAACCTAGAAGTCCATCAACAGATGAATGGATAAAGAAAAGGTGGTATATATATACAATGGAATACTATGCAGCCATCAAAAAACCAAAATCTTGCCATTTGCAATGGCATGGATGGAACTGGAGGGCATTATGCTAAGCAAAATAAGTCAATCAGAGAAAGAGAACTATGATATGATCTCTCTGATGTGAAGAATTTAAGAGGCAGGGCGAGGGATTGTGGGGGGAAGGGAGGGAAAGATGAAACAAGATGGGACCAGGGAGGGAGAGAAACCATAAGACACTCTTAATCTCAGGAAACAAACTGAAGGTTGCTGGAGGGGAGAGGATGGGAGGGATAGGGTGACTAGGTGATCGACATTGGAAAGGGTATGTGCTACAGTGAGTGCTGTGAATTGTGTAAGACAGATGATTCACAGAGCTGTACCCCTCAAACAAATAATACATTGTATGTTAATTAAAAAATAAAAAACCAAATGACCCTACCTTTTGTGTAGACATATATAAATATATAATTAAATATCTATCATTCTTATCTATCTATATCTTTATCTTTTCATCTCCTTTCTTTACAACTGTCATTAAAGCTTTCTGACCATTTCTCTACCTCTTACTGTTGCTCAATAAAGTCTGCTCTGCACTTGACAGAAAAATTAATTTCTAAGAATTTTATCACTGTACCCCTTCTGGAAAAACTTTGAGAGGCACCTGGGTGGCTTAATGGTTAAGTGTCTGCCCTTGACTCAAGTCATGATCTCACGTCCCTGGGATCAAGCCCTGCATCGGGCTCCCTGCTTGGTAGGAAGCCTGCTTCTCCCTCTCCCACTCCCCCTGCTTGTGTTCCCTCTCTCCCTGTGTCTCTCTCTGTCAAACAAATAAATAAAATCTTTTTTAAAAAGAAAAGAAAAACTTTTAATAGCTTATCAATATCTATAGATTAAAATTCACATTCAGAAATTCATGGCTGTCCACTCCAGGTAAACTTACCTTATCAACCTCTGGGCCTTTTCTCATCTGACTTTTCTTCCAACAAGCCTTTTGGCACATATTAGATTACTATATTCTTTTTTATTTTTATGGTTTTATTCTTTCTATTCTCACCTGGACATTGAACTTCTTAAAACAGTAGAAACCACACTTTTTTTTTTTTTTTTTTAGATTTATTTTTTGTGAGAGAGATAGAAAGCTGAGAAGAGGGAGGCACAGGAGAGAAAGAATCCTAACTAAGCAGGCTCCTGGCTGAGAGCAGAGCCTGAGGCAGGGCTGGATACCAGGACCCTGAGATCATAACCTGAAGCGAAATCAAGGTCAGAAGCTCCTAGCTTCTGAGCCACCAAGGCACCCCTAGAAACTACATCTTAAAGCTATTTTTCTCTCTAGAGTTCTTAGCACGGTATTATAAAATGTAGTAAACAATTAGAGTTTTAAAAGCCTTGCTCATTTGATTCAACTTAGCACTTTACTTTATTCAGGTACCAAAGATAAGGAAACTAAAGATTCCTTTAGGTTTCTTCTTCTGCGTTTCTACATTCAGTCTCCCATATGTCTGAGGCTAAAGGTGGAATAGTACAAAGGAGCCCGTATGTTTATAAATGCACTTTAAAATCTCTGCGAGGACACTGCGCACATTGAGTGACTCATTTTCAGAAAAGTTACATTTTCATATTTATGTAATTTCTTTGAGAAGTCTAAAAAATTATTTTCATTGATTTTATAAATAAACAATTCTAACAATTGTTTTTCAGATGAGTCATAAGTTTGCGATGGTACTCAACAACTTGGAATTCAGGGATATGTGAAAGAAAATATCTCCATGAAGTTGTAATAGTTTATTTCTTTTGTAACATCAAAGGTGATCTTTGCTAGAAAGGTATAATCAAACTTGGGAAGTTAAGCTTTCACTCAAAATAGCACGACCCCTGTATTTTTCAATTAAAATTTTGAAAAGTTTCTCATAATAATATTTATACTCTAAAACTGAAATACTTTAAAAGATATTCTTAAGACATGTATCTGAATCTATGGGTCTATCTGTGGATCGATCCACACATCTACTCTCCCCCTTTCCCTACCTACCCACCTCTTACCTAGGCTGACCTTCAAAAAATATAACACTGTGAATAAAATGTTGCCCAATGTGAGCTGCAAAGCAAAATTAAGGGTGAGGATACTCTGATGCTTATCATCTAATATCTGCACTCAGTGGAACATACAACAATAAAAACTAAATTCTAGAAACTCCTGGGTGGTTCAGTGGGTTAAGCATCCTTTGTGCTCAAGTCATGATCTCAGGGTCAGGAGATGGAGCCCCACCTCCTTGCTCTTTGCTCAGGGCTCAGTGTGGGCTGCTTAAGATTCTGTGTCCCTCTGCCTTCCCCGCCCCCCACTCTCTCTCTCTTTCGAATAAATAATTAAAAAAAAAAACCCTAAATTTTATATCATAAACAAACAGACTTGTTCTAAGAATGATCTGTTGATACCTGGGGGGGAGGTGTTTTCTTAAACATTAAACTATATCCCATTAATGATTACATTTATGGAAAGAAGTCAAAGTGAAAGATACCACTTTGCTTTGTTAAGTGTATCAAAACTCCACATACTGTTGTCCAAATGGGCACTTGCTGATATTTTTCCCCCTGGGGTCGTTTAAGATGGCAGAGTCACTGCAAGACAAAATCACTAATTTGCTGCTAGTGAATGTGTGATACAAACCAGAATTTTAGTTTGGCCCTTGATTTTATCATTTAATACCAATATTACTTCCATTATTAGTTTTACTGGTAAATCAGGAGCAAGTGGTTGGAGTCCAGCTGTGACCCCAGGGCAAGAACTTTTTGCCTGCTGTCACCTTCTGACAGTTTGGGCTGTTAATTACCTCAATCAACCAGCACACAAGCACCTCTCTGTCTGCCGGCTGGCGGACTCAACTTCAGAAACTGGCAGCTTGCGAAGATTTAAAACCTGTAAAAAGGGCTGCTATGTAAACAGTTTATTGTATAATATTTGATGACCACCGTAGACCCGCATCAGTAATCAAAAGTACGGTCTGCTCTTGTGCCTTCATAGGTTAGCAAAGAAGAAAGTTAAAAAACAGCTCTCGTTTTGATCTTTTTTATGCAGCAGAAAGAAACTAGGGATTTTTGCCTCTGGAGGCATTAGGTCGGGGCAGTGGAGGAGAGCCAGTCACTGAGCTCTACTGAAATAGATGTGGACCGAAGAAAAAGAAAGACGAGCAAAGCAGTTGTGTCTCCTTTGCAGAAATCAGCATAAGGTGGAAGAGCTAAAGCTCTCTACTGGGTAAGGATGCTGTGTGCACCTTCACCCGGAAATGCAATCAGTGCCCATGACGCATGTGCGGAAATTATGTGCGTGCTACGTGATGTACCTGAGGGTGCCTGCTGCTCTATTCTGACCCAAAAGACCTTCCTTACATTCAGAGACATTTAAAATACATTTTTCAGAACCATGCTCCAACTCTTGCGATTGCACCTTACATTTTGCAGTCTCCTTCCAAACCCCCTATAAAAATGTTTAGATATTAATTTGATTAGACTATCAAATGATATGTCCAAATGCTAAATGAGCTTTAATTCTAAAGATTCTATTTGAACATTAAAATTCAGAGACATCTGGTTTTGTTGATTTACTGGCTCACATCATAAGCTAAGTGGTTTAAGTTGAAATTATGATCAAAGTCTAAATTTTTTACTTGCTTTAAAGGAATAAGAAGAGGGGTATACCTGGGTGGCTCAGTTGGTTAAGCCTCCTACTCTTGATCTCAACTCAGGTCTTGATCTCTGAGTGGTTAGTTCAAGCCCCATGTTGGGCTCCATGCCCAGCATGGAGACTACTAAATATGTACAAACATACATACATATATAAATACATAAAGGAATAATAAGTATAATATGCTGTGATAAAATAACTAATTTTCAGAAAAGAAAAGAAATAACTAATTTTCAGAAAAGAAACAACTGCCTTTGGTTCATTACTTTGACGCATTTCTTCATATATCTTTACAGAAGAAAATAGAGAAATGGTAACCTTCTTGATATCTTCCTTGGAACCTCTTTTCATATAAATTGTCGGACCTATTTAGAATTAACAAGTTTTATTTGGGTGCATACACACACACACACACACAGTCTCTCTCTCTCTCTCTCTCTCTCTCCAAACATCCTGCGGGTAAGAATTATAAAGATATCTGTATTACAAAAAGACTTGAAAATCCCATGTCTGAGTAAGTGTGGTCTCTACAGTTTTGTAACCAGCCTTGCCTTCCAGAGAAGCCAAACTTTCTTCGGCTTTTCTCCCTCATTCTTTTCAACCTCTCCTCAGCATCTTCTGTTGTTGATAATAGTCAATAATACTGATTGCTAACTACATGCCACGTGAAGTAAGAAGCTCTTGAAGGGTATTATTTCTCATTCATACTTTGCAAGAGCCTTATAAGATAAGTCATAATATTGCCTTCACCATTTAGATAAAGGTGGTATAACTTGCTCACAGTCTTGCAATGAACAAATACTAAAGCAGAGATTCAATAGGAAATCTTTCTGACTCCTGGCTCTAGCCTCTTCCGGGTTCTGCTACACTGCCTCCCAGTCAGCAGCATTTCCGGGAAATGCTTCCTTGAAAGATGAGCACATCTCTGGGCTTTCTTGTCTCTCCTCCCTCTTTTGCCAAAACTTCACTAGCTTTTTCTTTTTTTCTCTACATATGTGCAGTATTTCCTCCATTCCTGGGGCTTCTTCCCATCCACTGTTCTCATTTATTTCAGTGGCTTTGGCTTCTACTAATACCCATGTGACTTCACCATCTTCATCAATTTTCTGGCATTCCAGAGCCCTCTCTTTGGTGGTAGTTATGCTCCTCTTTGCAGCCAAACTGCCCTTTCACTTGTAACCATGTCTTAGTTAATGGCGTTTCTGTCCACCCAAACTCAGGATTACCCATCATCTCTTCATTTACCACTCATCTGAGTGAAAAATATCTTAAGAATCCTACTTTTGAAAAAAAAAGTATTTTTTTCTTACACTCATAGCACAGCCAAGCTTGAGTTCCTGTTATTACTCGCTGAAGTAGTATTTCAGCAGCCTCCTAACTGCTTTCATTGCCTCTCGTCTCCACGTTCTCTAATCAGTCCCACATTGTGCCACCAAAAACATCTTTTTAATCACAGAATAGTTCTTAGAACTCCCCTTTTCAAAAACCTTCACTAGCTTCTTAATGTACACAGACTAATATCCAAGCTCCTCTGTTCAGTAAACCCCTTGGCTTAGTTCTGGCTTATCTTAATCCAGCTTAACTTCTACTTCAATACCCCAAGATATATACACTCTGCCATTCCCTAACCATGCTCTGCCCTTGTCTCCTCCTGATTATGTTTGTGCTGGCCTTTCTTTGTGGGCTGCTGCTGCTTCTTTCATCTTAACCCCTCTTGATCCACCTCTGGTTTTCCCCTATGAAACTCCCCATGGTCCCACTATGATCCCCACTAAATGAATCATCCACCTCTTCATTTATTGAAGGAATATTTTTTGAATATCTACCCTGTGCCTGACACTCAGATCTGGAATCTTAAAAATAAAAGGCAGTTTCCCTTTTCTGAAGGAGTCTTTAACAGTCTAATGGAGAAGACAAACAAGTAGATAGGCAATTGAAATGACGTACAGTTTTCATGAAAGACACAAACTACCAAATCTCACTCAACTAAAAAATAACTTTAAAAGTTCCATGGTTATTTAAAGAAGGAGGAGGAGGAAGGAGGGAGGAAGAAGAATATGAAGAAGAAGAGGAAGAAGATAGAAGAAAGAAGAGGAAGAAAGAGGAGGAGGTGGAAAAGGATTCACTAGTAATTCACTAGAATTCACTAGTAATTCTACTAAATATTTAAGGAAAAAATGATACTAATTATTCACAAGCTCTTCCAGGAAATAAAGTTTCCACCATTGTATTACGGTTATGCAAACTAACAACCTAATATCTTAATACAGCAGAAGATAAATCATTTGCAGTTTAAGGGGAACATCCACTAATATTAAAACCAGCAAAAACATTATGGAAAAAGAAAACTAGAGACCAATGTCTTTAATATAAATTGTCTTTGATTTCTGCCACCTTTATAAGTCCTCATGTACGTCCACTGTATTCTCTGCATCTAGCTGCAAGACAAGCAGAAATAGAGAGTGTGGGGATCACAAGATCCCTCAAAGTAAATATTGCTTCTGCCTGCATCTATTGACCAAAACTCAGTATCCTGGCCCCATCTAAAGGGAAGCCTGGGAGATATACTTGTGCAGTGCACTCAGGAAGAAAAGGAAACAAATGATCACATACAATTGTCTCTGACACAGTCTCTGATCCTGAAAATGACATATACTTCATCATTTTCCTTTGGTATTCACATGGATTTCGGTTGCCTCAAAGTTTTTGGAGCAAGGTAAAGTATAAATTAATTGATCATACTTTTCTTATCATTAAATCATAACTAATTTAATAACAGAGACATTTTCTATGCCAAAAACTTTCCATTGTACCCATTATAATTATGGAAGGAGCACATTAAACTTCTACTGTGATAATTGAAAAATGCTAAAGAAATGACTCAGCAAATTAAATGAAATGCAGGATCTTTCCAGGTCTGCATCCATGTGTATAAATGAAATGAAATTATAGATATCTATATCCATGTTTCTAAATAAATTCAAACAAAAATGCTTGCAGTGTGGGACAGGCTATCATGTTTTTTTAATTTCTACTTCTTACCTTGGACAATGAAATGAAATTATAGATATCTATATCCATGTTTCTAAATAAATTCAAACAAAAATGCTTGCAGTGTGGGATAGGCTATCATGTTTTTTTAATTTCTACTTCTTACCTTGGTTTATCAGGATATAACATATATCCTGATAAACCCATCAGAAGTTGAAAATAATCATTAGTCCAAAATACATTTAAGATATCTAACCTATCAAACATCATTAAATGGCTCCGCCTACTTCAGATGTGCCCAGAACAGTGACCTTAACCCACAGTTGGGTAACACCGTCTAACAAATCTATTTAATATTAAAGTGTTGAGTATATCATGTAATTGATTGAATACTGTACTGAAAGTGAAAAACAGAATGATTGTATGGGTACAGAATGGTTGAGAATGGATCTGTTGTTGACCCCCGTGATCGAGTGGCCGACTGGGAGTGTGGCTCACTGCCATTGCCCCACATCACATGAGAAGATGACACCGCATGTCACCAACCCAGGGAGAGATCAAAACTCAAATTCCAAAATATTTTTTTTAATGAATGCAATCACTTTCTTACCATCGTAAACTTGAAAAATCATAAGCCAAATCATAAGTCAGAGACCATCGTGCATATTAACTATCTCATATATCACAGAGTGGTGGAAAGAGAAGCGGATTATGAAGTAGGAATCCCAGGTTCTAGCAATGCCTCCATTAGTATCTGTGGTCTTAACAAGCCAGCTCAACTCTCTGGATCTTGTCAGTAAAGTGAAAGATGTTCCTCTAAGGAGGAACCACAGATAAGATGATCTAGGCCTCAGAAAAGACCACATGAAATAGAAATAACACAGAAACTGAAGTTTGAAAATCTGTATTCTATTTTCTCTGTGCTCCAAGTTATTTCCATGATGTTGGCAAGTACCTTAAGGTCTTTAGACACCAGTTTCTTTATTAAAGAAAGAAGTGTTTGGGTTTGTGGGACATTAGGATGCCTGACAATCATGCAGTTCCTTTAATATATGAAAAATAAGATCCAAATTGAAAAATACAAAGTCATTTAACACTAAAGGCCTATCTCAGATAAATCCAGTAGAAAGACTCCTAAGCAACATTTCCCTCAAGAACTGCCATTCTGGGTTACCTTGGACCTACCACTGTAGTTATGAGAGAAAGCAAAAGGACAAGTTTCATATTCTATTTAGAGGATAAAAGAATGAGTTAAGTTCCTATGTCACAAGTCTCAAAACCAGCAAAGTCTAAAGGTAGAATAAGTAAAAAAGAAGCAAACATGAAACTTAGATCAATGGAAAGGTGAACAATTTTTCACATTTTTCTTTTCCCTATATCAGTGAAGTGAGAAACAAATGCTTCTATGGAGAGATTAATTTCAGTTTCAAGCCTCAACTTAAAATCTGCCAACCTTCATTTAATATGTTTCTTCTAAAGAAAGTATGAAGAGAATATTTACTAAAGAATGAATCAAAATAAACTGAAATGTATTTTCTAGCAAAAATCAATACGCTTCCAGAACTTTAAGATGCAAGAAAATTTTTAAAAAGAGAGATTTTATGCTCAGAAATATTCTCATAGCAGGAAATTTTTTTAGAACCACATTAGAATATCTTCTGAATATTCTAGCAGTTAATTAATTTCTTTTTAACTGCATTTTGCTGTTGGATCTCACATACCAAACATCTTAATAGTCAAGGTGGTTCAATAGTTTAATCACAGTACTTTCCATTCTTTTGATAATTACTTTAGACTATCTCTTTAGAACTGTGGGATAACTTAGATTTTATCCTTGAGAGGACAATTAGGACAATTCTGCTGTTAGGAAAACAAAAACTGTTGTTTAGCTACTCAGGTCTTAGGACAATCATAAGAATTTAGATTCATAAAACCAAATAAACAAATGTGGTTTTTGCCTTACTGACCACATGATGAGCACCAAGCTGCTTTTGTTTTAAACAAATATGGACTGTCGTTTTAAATTTCTTCCCATTGTGTAACGTAACAAAACATTTCACAAATAGGAAATCAGACTGATGAGGATTCTTAAGACAGTCATTATAAGTGCTTGTGCACATTCACACACACACACACACACACACGCACACGCACACAGAGCCATCTTAGAAATGAAAAACATGGCCAAATAGTTTCTGCAAAAAAATACCTTATTAATGCTTGGGCAAATCATCATGGGAACATGTAGGAACCAAAATCTTGAACAGTATGGACCCTTTAAACCATCCATCATTCTCCTATTAGAAACACCTCCTACTTTTTCATAGGTTTCCTAGAGTGTTTAAAGTAATAGAAGTTCTGAGTCCATAAACAAGTTAGAAAGATTTCAAAAATAATTACTCAGATGTCATTTTACAATGCCTTTCACAATAAATATCTAAAATAATATTTTTTAATTATGCCTTGCTTTCTCTGTTTTTGTGTACCTTTCCATGAATTCTTATGTTTCTCTGAATCATCAATACCTGGGTTCTCAATTAAATGAATGGAAGTTTTAAATACAAAAAAAAGAGAGAGAGAAACTAGAAGTTTAAAGAGAAGAAACAAAAGGAAAGTACAGAAATTTAACATTTTGAAAATAATGAGAAAACATCTCTTCTAGATTCTACCCCTAAAGACTTTCAAAATTTACAGGAGACTAAAGCTTCTAAGAATTGAGTAGTAGTTTGAAAACTGCACATACTCACTATTTGTTTATTTCTTTGTTTGAGAGAGAGAGAGAGAGAGAGAACACGGGGGGAAAGAGGGCAGAGGGAGAGGGAAAGAGAGACTCTTAAGCAGTATCCATGCTCAGCAGAGAGCCAGAAAGCACTTAGATCTCAGGACTCTGAGATCATGATCTGAGCTGAAATCAAAAGCCAGACACTGGGGATCCTGGGTGGCTCAGTGGGTTAAAGCCTCTGCCTTCGGCTCAGGTCATGGGCTCAGGTCATGGTCTCAGGGTCCTGGGATCAAGCCCCGCATCGGGCTCTCTGCTCAGCAGGGAGCCTGCTAACCCCCCATCTGCCTCTCTGCCTACTTGTGAGCTAGAGAGCTCTGCCTCTCTCTGTCAAATAAATTAATAAAAAATCCTTAAAAAAAAAAAAAGAGAGATGCTTAACCAACTAAGCTGCCCAGGCTCCCCCTTCACCTACTCGTTAATTCACTAACTATATGCAGAGGGAAACAAAATTCAACAGGAATTTTAAAGCTCTCTCTCGGATGTCATGGACATACCACACGCTGTGTTTGCCAAAGATTTGCAGGATGAGGCATTTGTCCATTCTCGGCAAATCATCTGTTGAAATTTAGAAAGACTTTTAAATATACCATGATAGCCTTTGTAGGACTTGCTTTTCTTCAACTACCTGGACTAATACTCTGATGAGCAGTGGCAAAGGACAATCCTCAGCCCTTAGAGACAGACAATAACCTTACAACTGAGAGAAAATAAGCTGGAATCGGAATAAGGCTTGCATGTGCCTCTTGTCAGTAGTGTTCGGGTATAGGTTTAACAACAGGCTCTCTAGAAGGAAAAAGGTGTATGTGCATGTTTATTGTTTATGATCAATTTTATTGGTATAAAGACTGTGTAGCATACAAATAACAAATAATAACAACATTTCAAAAGCTTTTTTTTTCAAACTTCATATAGTCGATTGATGTTCATCGTAGGCTTTTGTCGATTTTTACCAAAACCTTAAATCCACAACTGATCTCTGGTTACGACTGATGAATGAATATAGTTTCAACATGAACATTGGTCAATATTTTTTATTTACCTTAACAAGAAAGATAAAGGCTAAAAACCTGAAGAAATAATTTTGAAGTTCACTCATTATCAGTAACATGAGTATTTCCTTCACCACATTTCATAATCGTTTGCAAATACCGGAAGAATGTGTCATCAAATTTTGCACTATTTGCAATATAACAACTACAGATATAATGCACTTTTCACTGTGATCTGCATTACTGACACTTCCTTCCTCATTTTTTGGAAGTCTAGGCCATCAAATAAATAAATAAATAAAGCCATGATTCATAGTGTTTGCCAGTTTCTGTGGTTTAAGTGCCTTCACAATGATGGAATTTGAGCTGCTAACATGTGTCCCCCAGGCAGCGTTGGGAAGAAATCTAAGGAGCATTCCACTATATGGCGTTTCCACCATACGGACACAACAGACATAAATTATGTCAAGAGAAATGGTGAGAATACAATACAGTAAACTAATTGGGAAGTAATAAATTTTGAGTATTTACTGCCTTTGTTTTTAACAGAATTTATTTAATTGTAAGTGTATATAGCCCAATTTTTAATAATAGCTATGTTTAACAACCACCTCACAAAATTGTCTGCTGTCTAACGATCCGCTCTTTTAAGCCAGAGTGAGCAGACAGACCTCCACACACGGTTACCCCCTGTTCAAAATGACCAGGAGGGTGAGTACTAGCATTTTGTCAGTTTCAGGAATCTAAATTCTTGTCTAGGTACAAGATTGCTAGAAGTACCAGAAGAGAACTTCGAATTTCATCTGAGAACATACCAGTTAGTAAATAAGTCCTAAATTTGGCAAGGGCTTTGAAAGCTTACTTGTGAACGTTATAAACTTCTTATACCTACATATATTTACACACCACGGAAGAACGATAGAGGGTTCATGCCGGTTTACATCTTATATAGGTTTAAAGGTTTTCTGTTTCTTTGTTTCCATAACAATGACAGTGGTCAGAACAGAAGTGGCAGGCAAATAGTTTGCTTAGTCTCACTGAGAACTTCGAACAAAATTTATTTATGGTATAAAACACCAAAGCCTATAAAATTGCCAATGCGCCGTCTTTAAGAATGTAAGCAAGATACTTGGATTTGTGCATCAGAGTCTGGCCAAAACTCCATTAAGTGATCTCGAACCCTGTCCGAAAGTTAAGTTAAAGGTATGTACAAAAAAAGCCATATAATTAGTTCTGAATGAAGCTGCACACCTGAAAAACAATAAGACAGTGCAACATAGTGGAGAAGGACCAGGAAGGCAAAGGTGATTGAGTTACACTGGGTGCAGGTCTCAATTCCAGTCAAGCCACTGAACTATGTAACTTCAGAAAATTACTTAACTAGTCTAAGCTTCCGTTTCCTCAAAAATAAGCTAGAGATGACAATCCTGAATTTACAATGCTATCAGGATTATGTAAGAGAGAGTATATTCATTACCTGGTACATAATAGCAGATCAATCAGGGACAAGATTATGAAAATATATTCCTTTCTGTCTAACCCAACGAGTGGAGACAAAGGTAGGAACCCATCAGAGGAAAAAATATTTGTAATACACTCAAGATTTCTCTTCTGGGCAGACTTTATTCAAAACAAAGTAGATGGTGATTTGTATTAGACCCAGAGGCTACCTCAATCCCCAAATATCTAAAAAAAACCCATCATTGGACTTCTCCTTTGGGTTTAGGCCAGGTAAAAAAAATCTGAGCCTCTGAACCTCTATTTGCTCACCATCAAGAAGTACTGCAAATCCTCTGCAGTCTGTTCCAACACAACATTTAATAAAGAAAAGACGGATAGCAAATATCTGTTGTTTTGTTACGGAGTCATATTCGAAAGGCACAGTCTAGGAATGAGGACATTAGAAAATTCTAGTTCAAATGCCTTTTCTACCGAAAATTGATTTCCTTAGCCTTCAGTACCTAATAGCTCACTAGAATGAATTAGCTTTTCAGTTAGTGTTCCCGAGAGAAGAGGGGGCCAGGAACGGGGAACCACGGTGGGTGTGGGGAAAGAGCTATTCTTACCTGGACAGCTACCACCTGGGAGAGCTGTCCCAGCAGCAGGAGGCGGTGATGCACTTGGGCCTGTGGCAGCCACAGGCTAGCGGTGTAGGGAAAGACAAAAGGGAGCTGTGTAAACAAAATTATCTTATTTTGCAGTTTCGTATGAAAACGGTACTGGCCACAATTATAAAAGCACTATTTTTTGAACTACAAAGAATATTTTTTTGGAGATTCTCCTTAATATAGAAAAGTCAAAAAAATGTTTAGAGAAGTCAACAACTTGGTAAATGGGTTTTTTTTAAAGATTTTATTTATTTATCTGACAGAGAGAGAGAGATCACAAGTAGGCAGAGAGGCAGGCAGAGAGAGAGGGGGAAGCAGGCTTCCCGCCGAGCAGAGAGCCCTATGCGGGGCTCGATCCCAGGACCCTGAGATCCTGACCCGAGCTGAAGGCAGAGGCCTTAACCCACTGAGCCTCCCAGGCGCCCCAGTAAATGTTTTTACTTGGCCTCTTCTTTGGTTGCAGGAAGCCATCTTCTGAGGTAGCTAGCTACCAGGAGGAAGTGCATTGATTGAGTTGAAAGTAGCTCTTCTATTTGTAGGTCTCCAGAAAAAACAAAACAAAAACAAAACAAACAAACAAACAAAAAACATATAAACCAGAATCCCTGAAATAGCAGATAAAGGAAATAGCAGCCAGACAGAAAATTAAAGTCTGAAAGCAAAAGCTGTAGCAGCTCCAGAATGTCTACAGAGAGGCTTCTGTAGGGGCAGTTATCAGGTTGGAAGGGAAATCAGAGGACTTTCCTTAACATAGTGTTCACTTAGCAAACACACAGCTTTTACTTAGAAAATATTTTTATTTAGGGCAACGTGACCCCAGGAATGGGAGGGAGACCTAATGGAGATTATGAAGGAACTAAATCCTCAAGCAAGCAAGCAAGCAATAAAGAAGGAAAGAAGAAGGAAGAAAGAGAGGAAGGAAGGAAGGAAGGAAGGAAGGAAGGAAGGAAGGAAAGAAAGAAGGGAGGGAGGGAGGGAGGGAGGGAGGGAAGGACGGAGGGAGGAAGGAAGGAAGGAAAAGAGAAATAAATGAATTAAGGAAAGAAGGAGGGAGGGAGGGAGAGAAGGAAAGAAAGAAAAGAAAGAAAGAGGGAAAGGGAGGGAGGGAGAAAGTAGAGGGAGAGTGGGGGGAAGGGAAAGAGAGAGGGGGGAAGGAGGGAAGAAAGAAGGAAAGAAGGAAGGAAGGAAAAGAAAGAATCATACATTTCTTTGCCCATATATCTGCAATCACTTAAATGGGAAGAGAATAAAAATCTAAAATTATAACTTAGCTTAGAAACTTTACCCAGTTTTTTTAATTAAAAGAAGCTAATTTAATCAATAATCAGTATTTATTGATTATCTCCAGCAGGCTTGATACTGGGTAGGAAAAAGATATGTCTCTTAATCTCTCCCACATGGAGGCATGAGGGAAGATGGACATTGGGCAACAAAGTGATGTAACTGGTCTTATAAAAGGGAGATTATGGAGATTCGATCTGGTCTAGGGTCAGGGAATATTCCCTGAGGAAGTGACATTTCAAGGAGGTGTTACCTGGGCAAAAACTGAGAGGTTAAGTGGGAAAAGAATGCCACTTAAGAATGACAGGGACAAGGGGCGCCTGGGTGGCTCAGTTGGTTGAGCAACTGCCTTCGGCTCAGGTCATGATCCCGGAGACCCGAGATCGAGTCCCACATGGGGCTCCCAGCTTCACGGGGAGTCCGCTTCTCACTCTGACCTTCTCCCTTCTCATGCTCTCTCTCACTCTCTCTCTTTCTCTAATAAATAAATAAATAAAATCTTTAAAAAAAAAAAAAAAAGAATGACAGGGACAAGAAAAATTCCTAGCCAAGAGAACTGAATGTGGGACATCAGGAGTAGAACCTTCATAATCTCAGCAATTTAAGAAATCTGTCTGGAGCAAACAGCATGTATCAGCCAGGGTCCAGAAAGAAAACAGAAACCAAACTGATTATTCTAACAAAGAGAACTGGGAAGTGATGCACAAGCGTTGGGCGAGGAGAGATAGTAACTGTAGAGAGCAGGGACCCTTAAGGCTGGGAGAACAAAAGGAAGAGGGTAAAGTAACTGGAACCCTGAAGCTCTGGGGAGAGGTCAGAGCTGAAATCCAGGTCTCAGAGGAAGGGACTGGCCAGCAGATCCTGATTATACCAGAGAGAACACATGGAGACTGCTTCTGGGGTTATGGGGAAAAGGCTAGAGGCTGAAACCCACTGCTTCAAGAGTGAAGAGCTACTGGTGCATTATGGAGAAAAAACAAAAAGGAGCGAGTCTTTCTTCTCCAGTCTCTCTCTCTCTCTCTCTAGCGCCTCCTATTGGCCAAAGTTAAATATCAATCTACCTTTCCCATAAGAAGGTCTGTGTGTGTGTATCCAACTGAATTTTATAAGGAATTGGTCCCCTTTTTATATTAACACGTGATTTACATCCATATTTTAATGGTCACAAAGTACTATTGCATTAAAATATTATAAGGTGTGTGGGAGGGTGGATGAAATAGATAAAGGGGATTAAAGGGTTACAAACTTCTAGTTACAGAGTAAATAAGTCACAGAGATGAAAAGTACAGCCCAGGGAATATAGTCAGTAAGATCATACAGTCAGTAAGATGATAACAACATTGTTTGGTGACAGTGGGTGACTACACTTATCATAGTGAGCACTGAGTATTTTAGAAAATTGTTGAATCATTATTTTGTATCCCTGAAACTAATGTAACACTGTATGTGCACTATACTTGAGTAATATGTGTGTGTGTATAAAATCAAGTGTAATCAGTCAAGTATAATCAATATATAATATATAATTAATAATATACATATAATCAAGTTATTTTACTCTCCGTCATTTTACTTCTCATTTAATCCCTTCAGTTCCCATCCTGAGTCTGAAATATGTCACTTTGACCAAAGCCTGTTGAAAATTTGTACTGCTTTACTAAGGGTGCTCTTTTTTCTTCACCATATTAGCAAAGGGGCCCCACTCAGGATATCTCAGTCTCCACAACTGCTTTGGGGAGAAAAGTATAGGCTCTCCTCTCAATGAAAGCAAAAAATGAAGCTGAGTGTTTTGCTCTTCTGCTAGTGTAAAATGTAGATGCCAAGAACAGCTTCAATCTCTTTGATCTCCAAAGCAATGGAAATTGGAAGAGCAAATCAAAAGGTGGGATTTACCCTGTTCTCTTAATCTCAATTACCTGATATTTTTAACTAGTCCTGAAGGAGGAGGAGAAGGTCAGATTTCTGCAAACGGTGTTACATGGGCTAAATAACAGATACAGTTTTAAAACTTTAAGTATTGAAGGCTTCATGATACAATAAAATTACAAACTTAGGGTAATTTGCAAGAAGTTTTCCTTGACCTTTTTATTTTTCTCCCCAAATCACCTTGCAAAATGTGAACTCCGAAATTTGTCAAATAGTGACAACCTCCAGGATTTCTCCTTTTATCTTTCTTGGGCTCCTACGTCTCTCTCATAGATACTACGGCAATAGTTGGAAAAGGCAGAGGAAGGAAAAAAAAAAAAAAAAACCAAGGCTTGCTTCATCATTTTAAAACATCAGAGCCACAATATATTATGTACATAAATACAAACCCAGAGTTTCCAAAATGGATATAATTTGCACGGCTCAATGTTTGATATCTAGATATATTTGTAACATCTCAAAAGCACTCTGTGCTGATTTTTTTAGACAGATTTTACAGAACCCAGCTTAAGTTAACAGAAGTTGTAAATTATGTCTAAGTGGACTTTATAAACAAAAGTTAAAGTTGAGCATGCAGGGGAATATTGAAAAGTTTGCATAATGCTGTCAACATCTACAGTGCCAATGTTCATCCTTTCTTTTATTATTAGCTGAACTTTTTTCTATATACATGGATATATGTCTAACTAAGTATGTGTGTACAGATTTATGTTTTCAAATGAAACAAAGCTGTGCAGTTACTATTGTAGGGGTCGACTGGTCTCTGCAAGCACGTGCTTCCTCGAGCCTATTAAAGTACAGTATCGACATTTCCCTCTTGTAGCTTTGTGAGTGTGATCCGACCTGAGCTTGTGTTTCTGGGAAAGCGCCTGGAGAATACCAATTTAATTTAGAAACTGCTCAGCTTAAGTGTTTGGTAGGGCTTGACAGCCTTGCATCAGGTGATCAGATATATTTTCAGAGATACCACAAAGAAAGTTGGAAATGTCACCAAAGAGTTTACGTTAAATGTATTTTTCCTGCCGAGGAATTGATTTTAAACATCATTTAAATTTATAACACGTGCCAGATTCCAGGGTTTTGTTACATGACGGCTTTTAGTTGCTGGTTCTCTGCTTTCAAATTATTTTAGTGCTGGTATGGGCTTTTGCTTGAATTGCAAATGTTACTCTGTTGTGTACTCTTAAGCTAACAGCCAAACTGGAAATTCTTATGTAACAAAGATGAACAGCTATTTCTCTTGCTGGTTGAACTAGTCATGTTGTACAAACAATATCTGTGGATGTGTTCTTTCTCTTCTACATAGGTTTTTTCATTCGTATTACACGGAGTTAAAAAAAAAAAGGACAAAATTTTGTAGTTGGATTTGCCCTGTCACATCCTTGAAGAAAAAAATTGTTATTATTTTTTTAAGATTTCATTTATTTATTTGACAGAGAGAGAGAGACCACAAGTAGGCCGAGAGGCAGTCAGAGAGAGAGAGGGAAGCAGGCTCCCTGCTGAGCAGAGAGCCCGATGTGGGGCTCCATCCCAGGACCCTGAGATCATGACCTGAGCCGAAGGCAGAGGCTTTAACCCACTGAGCAACCCAGGAGCTCCCCCCAAAAAAATTATTAAAAAATGTATCCTTCCTCACTCACCACCCCCATCCCAAAACCATTCATTCACCTCAAATTTAATTGAACACACCCAATATATCTTAAATAGCATTATATATTGTCCCTGAAATTAAGTGAGGGGGAGAATATTCCAGTCTAGGTAAAATCTGTTCATCAGTAACACATATAAAGATAGTGCATTTCTAAGGATAATCAGCTTTTTTTTTTGGATGATCCTCTGGGGAGAGGAAAAATACTTTAAAAATTGAACTGTTCCTCCTGAACTGGCCTACCAGCTTTCTTCTCTGCCTGCCTTTTTATTGAATCCATACTTTGAATTTCAGTGGCCCGTTAAATTCTTCCTGCTTTTTAGAGTTTCTTTGAAAATATCTTGTGAAGACTGAAGGAGAAAAATTTTCACCAACAGTCCCGCAAATCTCTTGGATTCTCTAAACAAGAACAGAGCAGTCTTAGGGTTTTATTTTGTTTTGTTTGTTTTGTTTTGTTTTGTATTTGAAGGAATGGTAGAACATTAACACATGACAACAGTGAGATTCCACAGATCAATCTCTGAGTTCTTTTATCTAGTAAACATTCTAATGATCAACTTCAAAGACAAGACGGGAAGAAGCTTCCTTGTCTTTCCGCAGCAGAATGAGAGGCAAAGCTGTTTGCCACTCATATGGGAGATATGAGGAACCTTTGAATGGATCATTGCTTTTTATGAGTAGTAATGAGGTGAGAAGTATTCTGGTGTGAGGCACAGGCCTTCATTAAAAAGCGTGAAACAGAATGGCTTACGGTTAAAGGGGGTAATTTGTTCTAACATACTTGCTAAATTGTGCTGTAACCATGCCAGTTAACAGCACTATATTTTCCATAGGATTCCTGAATGCATTTGTGTGCAATTATTCTAACCATGCAAAGTTCAGGGATTTTTCCAATAGCTTATGTTAACTACTCGACAATGCTCACTCCTTTGGTGGAAAGTATATTGAGTCCCATAGTTAAAGAAGGGTGAAAGAACCCAGAGATGTTCTCATTCTCCTTCCGAAGCCAAAGGGTTCTTGTAAAATCAAAAACTCACAGAACCTAAATTTAGATGAATACCATTTGCCTAAAAGGTAATCTCAGAAGTAATGGCCAGGTAAGTAACGACAAAGCTTAAAGTTTTAAAATATGCATTAGAATAAAGATGGTCCATAAGAAAGGAAATCAGATCTGATAGTTTCAAGTCCACCATTTAAAAAGAAAAAACCCTTGAAATTAGGAGCAGTCTTTTTGCTACATTTGTGAGGAAATTCTGCCCATAGGAGATCTTGAAGTTCTGCAACACACCAAGATTACTTGTTCAGGCCCTTAACTGGGAACATTGGAATAAGTTTTACTCATTGGAAAAATCATTCTGCTTAGAGAAACATAAAAAATTTTTTTTTTCACATGACCAACTATCAAAAGAGAAAAATACAGGAGAGAAATACAAAGTTCTGGGTAGGACCTAGAATTGGGGTATATCATATGGGAACACGTTTTATAAGTGACAACTTTTTAAGACAGGCTTACTAAAAATGCTGTAACAATAGACTTCAAGGGGAAGAAAAAAACTCCTTTGAATTTTCTAGAATTTTCTTAAAAGGTAATAATACAAATATTAATTGTTTCTTAAAATAAGCCCCAATTTTATGACTGATGACACAATTTTATTGGAACAGCAATGTATTAACTAAATGCAATTGATACACCACCACGGACTAAAAATGGAGACAATTTTTTTTTTAAACAGGTTAAGAGGTAGAGTTTTTATTCAGGATACAATTTAGGCAACATATAATGGAGAAATATTTCCAACATCTGTTTTCAAAATGCTCAATGGAGACTTAGATTTAAGCACCAGAAGACTTTACAGTGAGACAGGAAGTATCAGTGTCTGTCCACTTAGTGGAATTTCTGAGACTGAGCAGCAGGGAGAGGAATTTCAGCTTTGTCACTTTCCATGATTTTCATTATTATTTAGGTTTTGCGTATTTGATATTTGATATTTGGGGGAAAATATTTACCACCACTGCTTTGTACATTATTCTAGCTTTAAAAATAAATACTATCCAACTTAATAGAAAGCAGGCAGTGGGCCTACAATAAACGTAATAGGCTCAGCCTCGCCTTTCTATTTCTTTTTATTGGGTTTTCGGGAAAGTCTATGAAGGAAATTCTAATTGCAATCGCCCCTCGAAAATGTCCAGTCAGGTTCTTTTAGCCTGAGGGAGGGAAATGCTAGCCCTGGGCTATGTGGTAGAAGCAATGGCATTTTTTCAAGCTAAATTAAATATGTAGCAGAGTGAGTAATGAAAATTACATTTCACAGGGCTTAATCCTCATCACTGTCCCACAAGAAGGCTGTGACTGGACACAAAACAACATCTTAGTCTGTGCTAGATTCATTACCCTGGAACATTGCACTGAGAAAAGAACCAATCTTTTTATCACTGTCTCTGTAATTACTCTCAGTAATCAGAATTTTGCTTTTCATCATTTTAGTACAAACGAGGACACTCTGAGTTACTCAGGAACAACTAAGATGGAAAACCTGGGAGCCAATGTAAGATAAAATGTGCATTAAAGGGACATCTACCGTGCTTTAAGCTTTCTTTTGCATTGTCCGTCATTTATATCTCACTGGAAAAACTAAAGCCCTTCAGGCCAGTACAAAGAAGCAATACAAGGGCTAGGTAAATACAGTGTGAAATGAATAGAGGTCATTGAGAACATTCTGAGCAAAGCCTGTCTAACTCCCTTATGACATCATGAGTCCCCATGACTGGGAATTCCAAGGGGCTTCATGATGTCAAATACTTGAGAAAAACAAGGATAAGGAGACTAAAATAGACAGAAATTGGGCAGAAGCAATGAAAATTGGACAGAAATACTTATGCAAATATGTTAGGACTAAATGTTATTTACATAAGAGACATATACATTACATACATTATGATAACATTTTCTCTCTGGGGAGAAAAAAAAGAGTTAAAATATTCCAAATGAAATATATAGCTGCGCTTGAGAACGGTTTTCATTGGGAGATCACCAGTGTGCTTTCCTAAGAAAGTTGGAGCCATTTAACAAAATTGCCAAGTGCTCCAAGCCTCTGGCAGGTGTGTAGAGACCAACAGGTGTAAAGAAATAACACAAAGCACTGGTCAGTAAGAACTCCCCAGGCAGTTGAAAAGATGTTACAGTTCCATTCTGCTCATGGGCAACTCTACTGAGGATCTCAATGCAGGAGAATGAATAGAAAAAGTAAGAAAAACTTCTAATTTCATTTTGTTTTACCAGATAGTGTCTGAACATCAAGAAGTAGAAAGCAAGAGGGGATAAATATATTTGGAATACTAGAATAAGCCAAAATTTTTAAGTAGTCAGTGTTGATATTTTGTTTCTCTTTCTTTGATTATATCCACACACCCTTCCAAACCCCCCACATCTGAGTCTTTGATGGACACTAAATAAATTTAGGAATTTCTTCCATGATTCAGCATGCTCAAGGTGATACTGTGGCTTCCCCCAAATTAATCTCCACCTTATCAGTGGTTTCCATACTTGGAATTTTTCCTCCATTACATCCATTCAGTGATAATCTCTGGACTCCCACTCTTTCTTTATATAATAATCCAAGGTCCAACTCAAGTTACTTCCACACATGAAGTGCCTCATCGGCTCCCACCCTCGTCCTGGCTATTACCTGTATCATACAGATTTGAAATAATTACATTTAATTTCTCAATTTGTTCTTTGTTTTCTTGAGTTGTTCATAGTTTGTTGCAGGTGTATTTATTGCTTCATAATAAACTCCTTGAGGATACAGATCATGTATCTTACAGTATTTTTGTCTCACCAAGAGCAATATACAAATGAAATATAATATAAAAGTAGAAAGACTGAGGAAACACACCAGACTCAATACCTTCTTTCTCATTGCACTATTTATATCTTTTAAGGTGGTTCTCCTGCCCTATTGTCTACTTTCTAATGAATCTAGTAGAAGACATTACTGTCTCTATGAGAAGAAAAGAGATCAAACTGGCAAAGAGCGGGAGGAGTCTTTGTGATACTCCTTGAAATTTCTCCCTGTATTATCTTGTTTGCTTGATACTATGCAGAAAAGGATAGAACAAAACAATGAAAGTAAAAACGACTTGGAAATGTAGGATATTTAAGATATTAGGAAAAGAATGGACACTAGTTTGAAGGAATAAAGGAGGGCAAAACATGCTTGCATTTTTGAAAGCCATTTTCTGGAAGTTTTCAAATGCTGGGTATAGTAACTCGGCATATTGAACCAGTGATTTGGTTTATCCTGTTTTTGATTTCTGTAATATAAAGAAATTATGACAATAGTGAGTGCCTAAAAATAGCAACGTTTTCTTGCTAATACCCGTTTCTTGCTAATTGAGAAACGCTAAATGAACATTTCAGTTTGCCTATTCGTGATACTGAAATGGGTGAAAGTATAATGATTTTATACCTCACTCAACAGAAAGGCTTTTATTCTTTTAATCAGAGCAGCACCTTTCCAAATCATCTTACAAGTCGTAAAATTATCTCTTAGGTGTGATTTGCCATATTTTAAGAGACAGGTCAAAATCTCATTTGAATTAGTAGTCATATATATGCACCAGAAGTATTTGTAATTGGGATCTCTGTGGTAAGACTAATCCATTTAATTTTCTTATTTATGTTACCCATAACTGGAGGGATTTAAAGAAACTCGTAAGTATTGCCTCAATATTCTCTCTGCTCAAATTCTATGGAGAAATGAATGAGGTTTCATTCCAGTTTACTGAGAAGTGCCATATTGAGGGACATTAGGAAGACATTCTCAAGCCATACATAAAATTCCAACTTAATTCCAAACACTGTTTTGTACCTCAGTAAGTAGAACCATAGAAAATAGCTGGCTTTCTTCCAAAAATTAAGAAGTAGGCTAGAAAGGCTTTCTCATAACCCAGTTATTGAAATGAGAAAATTAAAATGAATATCCCTTATGGTGTGGAGAGATCTCCATCATCCTTAGGCTAGATCAACTCAGTCCAGTTCTCAAGTTAATATTTCTAATTAAAATAAATAACTGTGAAATGGCTTAGATTTTTTGTTCAAATGCTTTCTGGCAGTGGAAATAGGGTCATTCTAATGAGTTTCCTACTCTGTGCTCCCCACAGCCTCTGAAGCAAATTGAAATCATTCATTTCCCTTGCATTTTTTCTTTCCCAATAACAACATGCTAAAGTCCAAGTATTTATATTATTACAATTTTTAGAAATTGCTGATCTGAAAAACCTTTCTCTAATTAGTATCTTTGCAAAATTGAATACAGACAGATTTTAATCCTTCATTTACTGATTTTATTTTAATGCTATTACTCAGCATATGTTGGCTACATTAAACCATTACAGTAAAAATTAAAATTAAAGTCATATGATTTATCCCCCTTTAAAAGTGCTCAATCGGTCTAATAAAAGTCGAGTGCCAAATACCAGATGTCCGATTTAAAAGAAATTCTGAACAAAAAGAAAAAACCCTCCCATTATTCTCTTAAGATATTTTGTTGAGATTAATGCTGTCCAAGGAAAAACAACATTTATATGTAAATAGAGTTGTATGTGTATATTTAATGTAAGTTAGAAGATGCAGGTAATAAAAATATATTAATGTTGATCTTGATTGTTTTAAACCTCTGTCTTGATAAATAAATGTGTACTACTTGTGTACATAATCATCAAATTAACCTGATATTTCAAGAGGAAAACAAGGGTCATTGTTTCAGTTTGGTTTAGAATGCAGAAGGCCAAAATGGGAATACAAGATATAATCAAGATATAATCGAGTTTTGTTCATTATTTTTCCTTCAAATTTTAGTTCCTCCTCACTATTTAATTATCAGCATAATTTCCAGCCAAAAAAACATTGTCTGGGAAAATAAATTGATGTTCTCAGTTCTATAGAAGGATGTTTTCATAAGAAAGAGTTAAATAAAGGCATTTACTTTTTTTGGAGTTTATTGCACTTCGGCTCAACCATTCCATATTCACCACTCCCCAAATGGGTATGTCCCTCCACCCCAGACCTTTGCCCATATACCTTTGTTTCCAAAAACAACTTTGTTTCCCCAACAGTTCAGATCTACACCTCAAAGATAGCTCCTGTAGCAATCCTTTCATATATTTTTTTCTGATTTACTCCTCCCTCTCAGTGCCCTGACTGCAATACTGTTATGGTAGTCACTGGCTCTAAGTTCCCAAATGTATTGGCTTTTTCTATGGAACATAGCAAGATGACATTCTCCAGCCTCCATTTCTAAGAGGTATGGCCATGTGATGGTAGGGCTGTCAGCAGAAGTTATAATACCCTGCTGTGTGAGCCACTATGGTCCCTTCTGCTGGCTGGATTTATTTGCAGAATTCAGATCATGGCAGAAGCCACATAGTAGGGGTAGCAGAGCTGGAGTCCCTGAAGACTCTGTAGATCCTGCTCTCCTTCTCATCCCCCACCCCCACCCCACCCCTGCCCAAATGAATTTTTGTGTTTCTCCACTGAGATTTCTTGGCAGCTGAAATTATCTTAACCAGCACAATGAAAATGATGATCTTAACCAACACAATGAAAATGATGATCTCTCCATTGACTGAATATCCATAACATTCTGTGCTGTTCTTGTCACTTTCTATATTCTTCTCATATATCAATGATACCTCTTCTTGCCTTTCTTCTTAAGGTCAGGAATGACCTTTTTCAGTTTTTATTCCTTGTATTATTAAGCAGTCTCTGGTAGAAAATAAATCCTTAATAAATTGTTCTGTAGCCATCAATCTGAGTTTATTAGACTACCCCAAACTAACAAAGTCTCTTGGTTCTTTCATTTTTTTAAATTCATTTATGTGTTCTAAGTATCTCTTGTATCCCTACCACATGTTGGTGCAATAGGCAGCTTTGGGTTATCTGCCCAGCTTACATTGATTGTCCTTTTTTGAGAATTTATGAAGGTCTGGAAGGGGTGTATCTCTAGCAGCAATAATAACCCCACATGAACTTGTGGCCCACTTGACTGAAGTTTATTATGTAACTCAACCTGGGCCAACTAGAATCTGTCCCTAAGAAGGTGGCTGGGAGATAGCCAGTTAATCCTTTATCATGACTACAATTGTATCATATATCCTGAGAGCAGAGAGCAGATATATAACCCCACATTGGCTTGAGAAGTCCAAAAAGCTGGTCAATGGGGGGAAAGAAGACAAACAAAATACACACTGAGAAAGAAGCGTTGAATTCTGTAGGCTTTCTAAGGCCTGTTTACCATTTTTTCCTAAGACCAGGCTAAATTCAACCACTGAGCTCTGTAGTCTTCTACCTCACCTGTTTTGTCTATGTTATCTCAGGATGATTCTGACTACTTACAACTAATATAGCTTTAGTTAATAAAGCTAGACATCGTGCTTCCCTGAAGGGGATACAATGGTGAGCAAGAGATAGCTAGCTCTTACCATTGTGGTAAGGTCAGTAGGTGGTAATTCAGTAATGTTTCTAGGAGAACAAAGGAACTTATCCTTGCGATGTTCTTTTTTTTTTTTTTGAAGTCTTTTTTTTTTTTTTAAGATTTTATTTATTTATTTGACAGAGAGAGATCACAAGTAGGCAGAGAAGCAGGCAGAGAGAGGAGGAAGCAGGCTCCCTGCTGACCAGACAGCCCGATGCGGGGCTCGATCCCAGAACCCTGGGATCATGACCTGAGCCGAAGGCAGAGGCTTTAACCCACTGAGCCACCCAGGTGCCCCTCCTTGCGATGTTCTTGGATGCATGGATTTTCTTTTCTCCTGATAAATGAAATTTGGAGGTGATTTTCCTTTCTGTTACACACTGGACAAGACTTTTTTATTCGTCATAAGAATATTAGTTTCTCCCACCCTGATTTTTTCCTCTTGTTATTTTGCCATTTGAAAGTGCTGCAAAAGTGTAAAATTAAACATCAGCAAAAGAAGCTAAGCACTTCAGTGCTGGGAAGAGAATTGTGGGAAGCTTTGGACTGGGATGATGGTATTGATGATGAGACAAGGTGGAACTGTATAAGACATTAGTGAGATGAAAGATACAGAGTTTTCAGGACTAATTACACACAGGTAGCAGAGGGAAAAATAAGGATGATGGAATTTTGACCAGGGGTCACAGGAAATTGTGCAAGACCAAGATGCCGGTTTAAGGGAAGGATGATATGTGACACATCGTGCCGTTTTGGAATCTCAACCTTCAATGTGTATGTATCAAGATATTCTGGAGAGCTTCAAAAGGATACCAATGCCCTACCTCCAGCCTTAGAAATTAAGACGTCATTTGTCAGGAGTGAATTCTGCCATTAGTGTTGTGTAAAAACCTAACTCTTTCCCAGTGACTTTCATGTTTTGATGGGGTTGAAAACAAAATTTCCATGTCTGGGCCTTCCATAAAAATGCTTGTTTACTTATTTCTAAAAATGATTCCATTTAAAATAATAAAACATTGTGCTGAAACTTGGAAAGCTAAGACATTTAGTAAATGGAGTAGAAAATTAAGGCAGAGGAAGAGAGGGAGAATTAAAAAAGAGATAACACAAAAAAGAATCTATAAAGTAATACACAGATAAACTTGAAAAGGATATATTTTGTAAGTCCTGTTCTCGAAGTTTCTTCTCTTTTCCTCACATGCTGAAGCTTCTAATGACTCAGAAAAGCCAGGAGATGGCAAGTCTGGCCTGTGAAGTAGTTGAAATCTCACCTCAATCCCTTCTTCCTGCTCAATCCTCAGTCTTTCCAGGGCTTCTCAGACCATCTCGGGATTGCCAATTCCTTCCATTCAAACAGATAGCCGCTCCTCAGGGCTCTGACCTCAACCTGGCAGTGTTCTCTGAGATGGGAAATAAGAATATCATAGCTACGTAATTAGCCAAAACATCGTTAATAGATTATTCTCCATTCAATAATTAACTCCTAATAGACATTGGATAAACATGTGGCCACTTAAGAATCAATTAGAACTTTGTTTCTCTTCTCCTCCAAGGGCAAAAAAAAAAAAAAAAGAGAGAGAGAGAGAGAGACTATTGTCCACCATTTATTACACTGAGCGTAAACAGGAACTGAAACCAAACCTAATTTCTCCTCCTATACAGAGTAGACAGACATGTATCAGAGAAGCAAAACCATGTAATGAAAAAAAAGTGGAAAGTAATAGGTTTGATTTTGATGTTAAGTATTTTATAGACACTCCAAAGAATGGATGAGGGTGTGTGTGTGTGTGTGTGTGTGTGTGTGTGTGTGTGTGTGTGTGTGTAGGGAGAGAGAGAGATTATTTTTCAAAGGAGTGTCAGGAAAAAAAACATATCATGCCACCTAGTGGTAGAAAACAAGCCGATTCCTTTTAGCAGCACAAAGCAACTTGGCCTTTCCATCAGAAAAAGCAAATGAATTCATTAATACAGTACAATCCTGCTTTTGCAAATTACACAGCCATTAACATTTAAATATCATGTCTGTGTTTTATTTTTCATCCACTAATGGTATTTAAAAAATGTGGTGAGTTTAAAGAGTCCTGGAGTGAGTTAGGATAACTCTCATTTCTCTTTCTAACTGGTCACTGAACCATCTTAGAAATCCTTTCTTCCACAAAAAGGCAGGATAGTTGAACCTAAACTGTTATCAGGCTCTTAAATTCCATGTTTCAAGGTAAGCAATAGGCCATATAACAAGGGTACTCTTATCTAGTGCAGTTTCTTGTGACAAAGTCAGGTCACCATCTTTATTGACCAAATACTTAATTACGTGGCATGGTTTCCACACCCTCAACCCAATTCCAGTCACATTTTACAGACTCTGCTCCTAATCCCAAGCCCCTCTTTATTGCTGCTTCTCATTATTGGATACCTACTGCAAATAGCTCCTTGATTGTAATTTTTAACCTCTGTGAATATCAGTGGTACATATTTGAAATATATTTTTTCTAACTTAAGTAAATGTTCACGTATTCCCCTTTTCCCTTGTAAATCAGATAAACTATTCCTCAAAGAGAAAATGTGGGACTCTGTGGCAAAATTTCTCACATTTATGAGTATAATTTCCCCTTTCCCCCGCTCTCACTAATAATATATTCCAAAGGCAACCCTATTAATCAGAATTTGGAAAGGCATTAAAAACCAACGCTTAATCTGAGCTCTTTGGAATATTTAATCTCCTAATAAACAGTCCATTCTTGGAACCAAGAAACAAGAATGCTAAGAATTTTTTTTTTAGTTTCCAAAAAAAGAAAAATTTCTTAAAATATTATATTTTAATTGTTCCAAATTTTAATATAACATTTTATTTGTTCCAAATTGTTTGGAACATTTTAAATGTTCCAAATTTCTCCAAAGCAATGGCTTAAAAAGTGTCGGAGTCATCTACAGAAAGTCTTTTCCTTTGGAAATCTGACTTTTGTACACCAGAGCCTTGCCCCTCACCTCAGCTCTATCTGTTAGCAGAAATAGTAAATAGCTCTCTAAAGAGCATAACTGGGGATGCCTGGGTGGCTCAACAGTTAAGCCTCAACCTTGGGCTCAGGTCATGATCCCAGGGTCACGGGATCAAGTCCTGCATTGGGCTAACTTGCTCAGCGGGGTGCCTGCTTCTCCCTGTGCTTCCTGCTTCCCTGCTTGTGCTCTCTCTCTCTGATAAATAAATAAAATCTTTAAAAAATAAAAATACAGTGCATAAGTGGTTGATACAAGAACATGCTTCTATGACTTAAAAAGCTGGTCTTCGGCTTACACTCTAGCTTTACTGTGTCTTCACTACTGACAACACAGAGTGTCAGGGGCGAAATTATGCCGAGAAGGGAATCAGTGTTTCTTTTCCCAACTGGAGAATAGAAAGCAAAAGGGACAGACATAGGGACGCCTGGGTGGCTCAGTTGGTTGAGCAACTGCCTTTGGCTCAGGTCATGATCCCGGCGTCTTGGGATCGAGTCCCGCATCGGGCTCCTTGCTCCGCAGGGAGCCTGCTCCTCTCTCTGCCTCTGCCTGCCTCTCTGCCTGCATTATGTTCTCTTTCTGTTAAATGAATAAATAAAATCTTTAAAAAAAAAAAAAAAAGGACAGACATAAAAAGAGGACAGGATATACATGAGCCCTCTAAGCACACATAGGGAGTGGAAAGTAGATTTATGGTGAATATTGTCGACATTCCCATGATGCAAACTCATAAGATAGAAATAATTTTCCCAAACATGCTTATCACTGTATTTATTTATTTATTTATTAGCTCAACTCCCTTTCTTGACTTACCCTGACATCCTTCAAGCCTCCAACCCCCTCCATAGATGTGCATCCAAGCACTTTACTTTTTCCCCTAGCACTTTATATCTCTAATCAAGCCTTCAGCCCCTTATAGTATATGTTTACTTGATGGTCTATCTCACTAGATTGTCAATTATAGGAGGCAGGGATCTTATCTTTGTTAAACTGAAGACCTACTACTATTATGGTCATATAACAGGCATTTTAAAAACCTTTATTGAATTGAACAGACTCTGTTAATTTAAACAGTATGTTATTAACACTGGAACCAGCCGATTCTATCTTACTCCCCGTTTTTCATTGCTAAGGGGGATGTGTATTCCCAATAGATGAGTTTCATAAATAAAGCACTCTTCTGATCCACTTGGAACTTTTGGAAAATACTGCTTGCTTTGGTGCTCTTTTCAGAGTGTAGTCAGCAAAGATCTCTACTGACTTAAACATTTCTGATAACCGGGAACAACAAGGAAGTCTCTTCAGTGAGGTTGGAGGCAAGAATCAGAGGAATTTGTTGCCTCCATTTTCTGAATATTATGAGGTAGGGCAAAATTGTAATTTTTCTCCACTTTATTTCTTCCTCTCCTCATCCATAGTAAGAAGATCTTTCAGCATGACACGTTAGACGTGATAAAATTTAGCCTGAGAAAAATATTGTTTTATTGTTGATGATGTTTGCTGTACAAATAGTTTACTCTGGAAAAATCCCAAAGAATAACCTAAGCTTTTTCCTTGGAAGGATCTACCCAGCCTCATAAATAGAGCCAAGAATAAAAGTCACAGAGGCTTTGATCTTGACATGCTACTAAACAGAAGCCAGGAACTCAGAACAAGGGATGGGGTGAGGGCAGATGGGTAGAAAAGACCGGAGAGATACCCCCATAGACTTCAATTTGAAGTCAATCCTGTCTGAATCAAAAGGTATCGTGGTGGAGAAAGAAAGGCTGGGTGGCACCCTCCAGATTTCACACATCTTTATAGAAGGCAAATTTAGGATCGGGGTGATTTTCCAGCAAAATCATCTTCCTGGGATTGGTATGTAACCACATCCTTCCAGATTTTGGGGAAAGTAATGGAGTGGCCACTGTCACAATGTTCTTGGATTTCCAGACATGAATGAAGAAACAGTAATCACTGTGCTTATTAAGGCATAGACAAGTTTATTTCAAAGGCAGGTGGGCTAGTACTATCTAACTAGCAGTTTGTTTGTCTGATTCTAGTTTTCACTTATGGATGCACTGTTTTGGGAAATCCTCATTGTTTAGGAGTAAGAGAGCTTTCTGACTCTTGTATTGGACTGCCCACACCTTGAAGGCAATACTATTTGCTGTTTTATCCAGTGCTATTTGCTGTCTTTTATCCAAAAAGCAATGCTATTTGCTTCCTTATCCTTCCCATTGTTGCCAATAATAGTAATTTCTCCCCCAAATTCTCCATGTGAGAAAATCTCGAGTTGATTGTGCATGAAATGCTGCTAACGCTAGGAGGAGGCAAGGAAAAAGAAAAAGTAGATGTCATGTTGAAATATGGAAGGAATTAAGGAAGGGGTGAAGAATTAAATGTTTGTGTCTGATGATTTCAAATAATTATAAGAATCACTACTGACTGAGCTTTGATTAGGTGCAAATTATGGTAGCAGATTATTTTCAGGTATTAGCTAATTTCATTCTTACCAATGCCCTCCAATATTGGATATTACTCACCCAGTTTATCAGATGGAAAAGTAGGAGATGAAAGAGATTGACTTGCCCAAGTTGACATTGCAAGTGAGTGATGGAGCTGGTGCTCAAACTCAGATCGGTCAGACTCTATTTTCCTGATTTCAACTCCTACACCAGAAAGGACTCCTCAAATGTCCCCAGAAGTTGTTTTCCTTGTTTGTCTATGGAAAAGCCATTGTGGTTTTACTCAAGATAATTTAAGAAATGTTAAAAGAAAGTTGCAGTATTCCAGATAATATAAAGAAAGTTATGATAAGGTCCAAGCAAAATAGTTTGAAGTCAGGGTTATATTTTGCCATATTTTTCACTTGCGGGTCGAGATTCTTTTCCCCTGTAGATCCAAATATTCAATGGCTCACTATATTGCTCAACCTGGATGTCTCACAATCCTCAAATTCAACTGGTCCAAAACAAAGCACTCATTTTCTCCATCCCAATAGGATGTCTTCTTCCTCCCCATCTTGATCTGCACTGCAGTTGAAGGAACCAATGCGCAACCTTCCATGTCAGAAGCTTGAAAAACATTTTAAACTTCTCCTGATTGTGTTGAACACCTCACAAATCTGATTCTTTTTTTCCTTTTCTTTCTCTGGCCCCTCCTCTGCTCCATTTCCTGCTTCTCCTTCTGTAATCATCTTTGCCGTGTTAGGTTCCTTAGTTTTCATGTCCTCTGCTCTCTGTTCCATCCTTTATATACTTTTCTTATGTGATCCCACTGATGCTTCATGCCTTATATACCATCTGAAGATGGTAATAAACTCTAAATCTATGTCCCTTACCCAGAACACACACTCTCTCTGTTATTGTCCCTGGCAGATACCTAACAAATCTCTAAAACAGAGTTTTATCTTCCACCCTGGTTTTTAAATGTTTAAATGCCCTTCCTCCAACATTTAAATGGCACTACCATCTGGGGAGGCTGGGTGGCTCAGTTGGTTAAGCGTCTGACTCTTGATTTCAGCTCAGATCATGATCTCAGGCTCAGAGGATCCACCCGTGTGGGGCTCTGCCCTGGGCATGGAGCCTGCTGAAGATTTTCTCTCCTCCTCTGCCCCCCACCCACCTCCCTCTATCCTGCCTAAACATCAGACCGCTCATAAGTCCTATTTTCTCCATGTCCTCCACACTTCCTGAGTCCCTCCACTTAGCCCCATCCCCTCTGCCACTTCCCGAGTTCGCCCTCCACATCCCCCTACATCCCTGTGATGGCTTAGCACTGTAGATGTTCTTCTGGAGGGTTGTCAGTCTTTCAATCTCTTCTTCACGCTGTCCTTAGAGCACTTTTTCAGAGACAAAATCCAACCTTTATTAACTTTAAACATTTCCATGTTTTCCCTCTTGCCATTTGCAACCACATGGACGGAGCTAGAGAGTGTAATGCTAAGCAAAATAAGTCAGACAGAGAGAGACAAATGCCATATGATTTCACTCATATGTGGAATTTAAGAAACAAACAAGCACAGGGAAAAAGAGAGAGAGTGAAGTCAAGAAACAGACTCTTAACTACAGAGGACACACTGATGGTTACCAGAGGGGAGGTGGGAGGGGTGAAATAGGTGATGGGGATTGAGGAGGGCACTCACTGTGAGAGCACGGGTGTGGTATAAAAGTATTGAATCACTGTGTTGGACATCTAATATTGTACTGTATGTTAACTAACTAAAATTTAAATAAAAACTGGAAAAAAAATTTCCATGTTACCTTTGTTATCTGGATAAAGACCAAACTCTGTAACGTGGCTTTAAGACTCTTTGTGATTTTGATTTTATACATCTTTCCAGACTCATTTCTAGACACTCCCTCCTTGAACTCTAAACCTCAGCTGTCTAGTTTTTGGAAGACTATGTTAGGAAGACCCATGTTCATTCTCACCTCTGGGCCCATTTATGTGTTCTATCAGGGACAGTGGTTCCTTGCCAGCAGCACTTTTTACCTTGAGAACTTCACCTCATCTTTAAACTTAACTACTACTGCCTCTGAGAAGCCTTTTGAGAATCCTCTCCACCAAGTCCAAGGTAACTGTCATTTTCATGCATCCCCTTGTCCCCAGTACTGTTCCTAAAAGATTTTATCATACTCTATTGTATTCTTCAAATATATATGATCAGCTCCTAACAAAGTGTTAGGCATATAGAGGATTATCAGTAAATACATGGTGGAAAAATGAGTAAGCACGAACAAATGGATGAAAACCAACACTAGATCACGTTCAGAGCTACTTCACTCATGGTGGGGAGGGAGGGGGTCATAGAGAGTGTGCTAAGGAAGAGAAGGGGCTGACGACTAATTATATTGTCCCATCCTGTGGATTCATGGCACACTTGAGGCTAATTTGTGACCTGGAATATGGTTGTGAATTTAAACTGATCACTAGCAGTTGTAACACTTTGGATTCATGCCCCATAGAAAGTGCTGACCTTACACCTGAACTCGCTGTTCAGGAAATAACGTTATTGGAAGGGCCACTGCAAAGGGCCTTTTGGAGTTCCAGTGGGAGCAGACAGATCAGAGGACTCGGGAACAACCAATTCACACCAATAACCCCCAAAGCTCCACACCCAATTTTCAGAGAAATCTCCCCCTGCTGGAAGCCCTCTTTGCAGCCCGCATGCTCTATGAGACAGACTCAGCTGCCTCTGATCTCTGAGAAGCTTCGAGTGTCTTCGAGTTGGGACACCCCAACTCCTGAAATGTTCCTGTGCTGTTTTGTTACCAAGAGAGAGATCTCAGTACCCAGTGTCACTGGTCTATCCCATTAAAATCTCTGCCTTTGGGGCAAAAGGAATCGAAAAAGCTTTATTCCAAAAGGCCCCAGCCTCAAAGGGCCTGGAATCCTTTCCACTGAGCATCACATTAAGAACATTAAGGTCAAGGGGCACTGAGTGGCTCGGTTGGTTAAGCGTCTGCCTTCAGCTCAGGTCATGATCCCGGGATCCTGGGATCAAGTCCCACATCAGGCTCCCCGCAGGGAGCCTGTTTCTCTCTCTCTCCCTCTGCCTGCTACTCCCTCTGCTTGTGCTCTCTCTCTCTCTCTCTGTGTCAAATAAATGAATAAAATATTAAAAAAAAAAAAAGAACCTAAATTCAAATCTTCAGATCCTAAAGATTCGTTCCTATAAGGAGCAGCAGATCGCCAGCGATGTTGTCACTTGGGAACTACACCAAGCTTTCATACTTTAAACACAACTCGGTCACAATGCCCTCCACTGCCATCAACAATGTGAGGTAATAGCAACAATCTGAGGTAAGACTGACCTCTCAGTAGAACAGAAGAGGTTTCGAAACTAGGCTGGGGATTTGACTGGGTGCCTGACCTCCTGTTACCCCGCTAGAGAGTAAAGGCCTCATGAGTTTGCATGAATGAAGACTGATTAAAATCAGTGAATTATACCTTTCAATCTGTGGGATGCCAGGCGTTTGAGCTGAATTTTGCCTCATATTCACTCATCTATTTATCAAACAATTATCTGAAATGGACATTAGACTATCAAGTTTGGCAGAAAGACAAAGACATGAGGGATCTTCTAAAGCTAATGTAGACTCAGAACGTGACCATTGGGAAAAATGAACTGAACATCAAATACTGTAGGAAATTCATTTCACAAAGCTTAGAATTGTCAAATGTAGCAATATCCGAGAGTATTCTAAATTGGTTATTTTATAGGCTCAAATTATTTAATTTTAAGTCAAAATTCTAACAAAGTTTGGAAGTTCAAATGATGATTACACAATATTGTGGACCATGCACTTCACAAGTTATTGTTTCCTCTTTAACTGAGTTTTATGATGGTTGTATGAAAGACCATGTATTTTATATTCATGAAATCTGTCTGGACTAAGGGAAAATAATCATGCAAAAATTGTGAATTAAAAATATTGTTTCTATTGGCCAAAGTTGGGACAATTTGAACAAAAAAAAGGAAATGAAATCAATTAATACACACTGAATAGATATTTTAAGAAATAAATTCATTGTGGGTACCGTTGGAAGTAACTAGGACACCAACCCTTCACTATTAAAAGAAAACAATTGAGCATTTATGTTGACATTCTCATGTGAATTGTATTTTGTCATATTTTTACACAGGGAAATTTGGTTATGGCTAGCATATTAGGTGATGTTTATATTACTGTTAATTTTATTTGGTCTGATTGTGCTTATGTGCATATGTATGTAGGGGTAAAATGAGATAATGTTTGAGATTGAAAAGACACTGCAGTAAAAAAATAATAAATCACTGTAGCAAAATTGATAGTTGTTGAATCTAGGAAATGCATTCTGTGTGATTATTGCACTATCGTCCTTTTGTCTTCATTTGAAATATTTCAAAACAAAACTTTTATGAAACAACTATTGGCCTTCTGAGGGCCAGTTAATACACCAGCATAATGGGTCTAAAATGTACCATATCTTGGGGCACCTGGGTGTCTCAGTGGGTTAAAGCCTCCGCCATTGGCTCAGGTCAGGATCTCAGGGTCCTGGGATCGAGCCCTGCATCAGGCTCTCTGCTCAGCGGGGAGCCTGCTTCCCCCTCTCTCTCTGCCTGCCCCTTTGCCTACTTGTGATCTCTCTCCTCTCTGTCAAATAAATAAATAAAATCTTTAAAAAAAATAAAAATAAAAGAAATAAAATAAAATAAAATGTACCATGTCAGGTAGATACCACTTTCCACACATAGATGCTCTCAAATCTGTCCCCTCCTCTCCATTTTCATAGTGGATTTGCATTATGTCTTGCCTCAGTGAATGAATTACCTTTCAAATTGCCCTTCCTAACTCAAATCTCACAGTTCATGTGGTGCACTATGGTCTCCAGGCAGGCCCTGAGCAAAGGCTCTGAAACAGCAATCAGGAAACATTCATGTCAGATAGGTCACACAGTTATAGGAGTAAAGACCAAATCAGTGAGAAAAGATGAGATTCTAAAGGTGGCTCCAGTGTAGGCTTCTAGGGTTCACCGGAGGGCAAGTCCAGGTGAGTATGTTTTATTCTCAGCCACCATGACCTCTTTTCTGATGTATACTCTTCTCACTGATCAAATATGAGGTGTGCCTAGGAGTGTGCCATCTACCTCTGGTTTTCATTGTTTTAGTCTGTTCAGGATACCACAGACTGGGGGGATTATAAACAACAGAAATTTATTTCCTACAGTTCTGGAGTCTGGGAAGGCCAAGATCAAAACCCAGCAAATTCAGCAAATTGGTAGGACGTTCTTCCTACTTTATAGACTTCCTACTTTATAGTCTTTTCACTGTGTTGTCACATGGTGGGAGGGCCTGGGAGGTCCCTGGAGCTCAGGGAACTGATACCACTCCTGAAGGCTTCACTCTCTTGACCTAGTCAACTCTCCCTGGCTCCACCTTCAAATACTATCACACTGGCGATTAGGTTTCAACATATTAATTTTAAGGAGACATAAACATTCAGTATATTACACCTATCATGAATGTTGAGGGGCATGGAAGAGATCTCCATTCTGTGCACAGTTGCTAAAAGTGGAGAGGAGAGTGTACCTGATAAGATGGGCCAACCGAAGCCATCGTCTGATGGCCCAGCAGTGTCACGATCCACCACCTCAAATGGCCATCAGAATGAATTATCCTGCTTTCCTGTGCTTCTCAGCTGAGGAGGATTTTCTCAATTAATAAGCTTAATTTTCTGATTTTTCCTCAACTAAAATATATCTTCAAGGAAGAATGTGAACTTTGAGGTGGTTCTGGAAGGAAATGAGTAAGATGGTGTTTAGGGGTTCCCGTAGCAGGGGAAAGTGCTTTCTCCCAAGCAGGGAGAATAAAGGGCACAGAGGTGGAAGAGGGGGGATTCCAAAAGAACTGCAGAGAGTTCTGTGCGTCTGACATGTGATATTGATCATTTAGCATGACCCATTATGTGCATTAAGTTCCTTTTGGGACGTACAGAGATGATCCAATTAAGTCATGTACACATTAAGTCTCCTATGTGTCAAATAATGTGTGCTATGTGCTAGACATTACCATAAAGCACGAGTAAGACATGGTCCTGATTCTCTCAACTACTGCTGGGAAGTTCAAGTGCACCGTTCATTACAGTGCTGCTTGGGGGCCAGAGGATCCAAGCTAAGTATTTTGCCCTCATGTCATTATTGACAAGAGACTTACTTTTGTATCTTTTGCCACATCTTTTTTATTACCTAGAAAACTGAATATAAGAGGTCCTCCAGAAATGATTCCTCAATTTAAAAAAATTTAAATTGTATATTTAATGGAAGAGTACATTTTTAATTCATATGAACTTTGTATGAGAGGTAACTGGTATTCAAAAAAGAGAGGAGTAAGAAACAAAACAAAACAAAACAGAGAAAATTAGCTCAAAAAACAGAAATGAGCTCAAAATATATTTCCTAAGTCTATTTTGACAAAATTAAGTGTATAGACTATGGTAACTCACATCAAAAGATTGGCCAGAATTAAAGGCTTATAAGATGCGAGAGAGTAGGTCATTTCTAAATTTGCATTTTGAAGCCAGAATGCAGGTAACCTGTGAATAATTTATTGTAGAATTCTGCCCATTTCAACTGACCCGAAATTTATTAGCAGTGCATTTGATAGCAGAATCATAGTCATTAGAGTTTTCTTTTTTTTCCTATTATTTCTCAAATCATGAGGACAGTTACCTCAAGACCTAGGGTCAGGAACTAGATGACTGAAGAAGTATGATAGTGAACACAAACAATCGGCTTGATTTTAATGTCATTAAATTTGTTTCTTGTATTTTTCTTATAAATGAATGTAGGGCAGTCATCTCTTTAAATATCAAAGGGAAATTTTAAATGCGCTCTTGATAAATATGGTACTACAGCAAGATTCCAAAGAAATAATCGATGGGAAGTGAGTTGTTAGTTTAAAAGCAGATCCCTGTGGCCCCAGGTACTGGAATACTGCCTTTTGTTGATATAACGCAAAGACCAAAGAAATTATCCAAAGCTTTTAAAAATACTTCCAAGAACATGACAGCTAGAATGTATGGACCATACTTCCATCTCAAAGACTTCTACATCACTCGGGTTTTAACTCAATCTGTTGGAAACCCTTTTCCCCATATCCCTGATGCAAACCAAATAGAAAATGGATTCTCATTTTGAATATTTGCTTTACAATCATTTTTGCTAAAACATTTGTCTTGTGTGAAGCAAGGACTGCCCACTTCTTACAATTGTGATTACTTTACAATCAAATTTTGTCAGGTAACTCTAAAACGATTAAGTAATTTATTAAAATGTGAAAGAAAGTAGTGCAAATCCTCTAATTATATGATTCCCTGTTGTTGAAATGTCTCAACTTTTAAAATTAAGAGTTAGAATACCTCATTTATTTGGTTGATACAGTGAAAACCCACTACTTGAAGCCTACTGTGGGTGTCATCTTACTAACTAAATGATACCTAAAGATAATCACTTATAAGAGTTGCAAAACTATTTTATTACTAAATAGGTTACACGAGGTATCAAATAATTGATCAATTTATTTTGAAAAAGTCAACCCAATTAAAGAAGATGAACCAAAGCAATTGTTTTACTGGGGGAAAAACTTGTTACTTTTTGTACCTGAGATATATAAACGCAGCTGTAGTTCAACAGAACAAAAGGTACACCAAAGTTATGCAAATTATGCCAATTATTTTTTATTTTCCTCTTTTGGATGAAGTTCTTACATGAATATGTAGCATATCATTTATTTACTTACTTACTTATAGAATTTTCCTACCAGGACTAAAACTAAGAAAACAAACATAAGATAATTAAGAATCTTTGAGGAAAATACATTTAATAATATCAAACAGTAAAGAAGCAAACAAGGTCAAAGTAATTTCAGCTCTTGAGTCAACACGATGAAGTTTTATTTAGTTAAATAATACTTAGTATATTATATGACAAGTGAAATAACCAGGTTTAATCTGAAATCAAAAGTACAGAAACACCCTTTTGTGCACATACTAATGGCAATTTAAAAAGTAAAACTTGCATAAGTTTTGAACCACAAAGAACTTGTGGTTCTTTAATGCTTAGTAAAAAGTCTTTCTCCATTCCTTCAATTAATAAGTCTCAAAATTGCAAATGATCCAAACAATTATTTTTAAAACATTTCATTGAGACATCCCCCAAGCATTTCAGCTGTGAATGAGAAAAATAAATAAATAAATATAATAGGAGGGGAGTTTTATATATACAATAAAAGATGGATATATTCTTTATTAGTGTTTATTAAAGACCAAAGGCTATAAGGAAAATATTTTAATAATGCATTTATTTTCAAATGGTAGGTGTGTTTACTTGTGTTTTTTTAACATTCAAAGATCCCAGTATGACTTTAAGTCCAGTATTATGCTTTTGGAATCTTTTTTGTTATTTAGTTTAAGAAACAGCTCATATCTTTAAAGCTCTGGAATGGTGTAAATCATTACAGTGGTTTCACATTTTCATGGGATCAAGGAAACAACAGTAAGCTCATAAAACAGATATCACTAATTATGCAGAGGAGAAGTCATAAAGTTACTAGGAGAAGCATGTTTTATATTCATGGACACATCATTAAAAGTTTAAGACATGCTATCAAATTCTACATTTTAATACTATACCCAACAGCATTAAACCCTCCCAACAAGAAAATCAGATTGTTTAATGATCCTTTTTTGTCACACTGGTTTTATATGTCTGCAGTGAAGCAGATGTGGGGTTCGCATTGCTCGACTTTTTTTAAAAAATCACCAAACAATTAAAGAATCATTTTATCCTTTATATCTAATATTTGTAAAAAGATCTGATTCATCTCCTGACATATTTTTCTCAAATAAAGTGTATTTATTGAGGTAATGATCTTTAATTCCAGATAGCATGTGTGGATTTTTCAAATAATGACTTGAGTTTTCTCCCAATCATAAAAAACAATAAGGGGGTTTCATGATGATAAAATAGCTTTCATTTCATACTAATTTCTAAAATTTAATCTAAAACTAAGAAAATAAAATCAAATTCCAGGGGCTTGTCTGTCACTAAGAGAAATCACAGAGAAATCCAAGAATCGTACAAAACATTAACATTACAGACAGTGATTTAAAGAGATATTTGGAGAACATCACGAATATTTACCAACACAGGCACACATATGTAAGCTATACCCTTTTTTTTTTACCTATCCACAAAGAGAATGAAGATATCTTGATCTAATATCATAAGTTGTGCACTATTCCAAAATGTTTCCCTTTGTACACAAATGTTTTTCATTCCATAATTCGAGCACATCCGATAGCTCCAGCATCCACCCTTTCTTGAGTATTTTAATGGGAATTTTACATGTTGATGGCTTCAAGCTTAATCTCAAAGTGAAAGTAAAATATAACCAAGGCAATTCAGAGATGAGACCCAAAAGGCTGCAAATGGGGGTGTGGGGTGGGGGAAGTAGAGTAATTAGTTGTTGGGGATAAGAAATAAACCATGGGAAAAGCAAAGTGGTTGAAAATACTTAAAAACTACGGGAGAGATTTATGCACCAGATCAGAGCCTGAGCTCAAGGACCCAATCACTTCAAGGAATTTAGTGAGGGTTTATTACTGGAACATGGCGAAGTCAGCTCGGCCGATGGATGTCCATGACAAGAAGACAGAGAGCCTGGAGCTGCTCTCCCGCTGTGTCGTCTTACTTTGCTATGACTCCACCATCATTCAATAATTTCCTCTTGAGTTTTTCATCCATTGTAGGGAACTTTAAATGGTAAGAAGGTATGGATACAATACTGAAAAAAAAAATCCTCTTGCTTTGATTTTTGGATCCCTCCCCCCGCCCAATCAGGACACAAACCGGCTTACAGTTTAAAAGTTCCAATATATCCCTGAAAATGCCCGGAAGCATGTTGCGTAAACTCAGACTGATCAGCGTCGTGCACCACGATGTGACAACGATCCTTCAAAACGAAGTGTCCTAAACTGAAACATAGACGAAGAGGCAGATAGGTATATAGATAGACAACAGATGATGAGAGAGAGAATAATCCGGATGCCAATTTACCTTTGGATAAAATTGTATTTGAGTCATACGTGAGCGTTTGCACGCACGCGCACACACACCCACACGCTTACACACCAGCAATGACTAAACGACCAGCATCATCTAAACACTTCCTATATACAAATTTATTTAATTCTCTTGACAACTTTAAGAGGTAAATACTATTCTTATATCCATTTGATGGTGAGGAGACTGAGATAAAGTCTGCCCAAAGTCCCAGAGCTTGTAAGTTTAGGAACCGGGATTGAAAAGGAGGCAATTTATTAAACTTTCTCAGAATGTAGTGTAATTCTTGGTCATTTCACAAATCATGTAATATCTACAAAAATTACAAAGCCTTTTAATTATCTACAGATATTCTTAGGCTACATGCACTTATTAACATGGAAGAGCTTGTGTGCTTTATGCTGTCAATCTCCACTTGTGAACAAATCTTCAGCAGGACGCATCGAGAACATGTTGACTTTGACACTAAATCCATTTAACCTGTAATCATAAGAACCGCAGGCTTGGTTCTTTGAGGTTAACAGATAAGTAGCTATTTTTAGTGAAACCACGGACAGACCAACTTTTAGGAATCTAAGCTTTTAGGAGTCAGCTTTTACAAATTTGGGGCTGGTTTTAATTTAAGCACTGCCAGTGAAAAACAACAAACTCAGGAGAAAATAGGGTAACTCATTTGCATCTCCAATTTAATAAGGCCCATAATTGTTCAGATACCAAAGTTAGATCCAAATGCTCCTCGACCAAATGCAGCTGCTCGGCAAACGAACACTGATTTGATTTTTCTGCAGGGTCCGTGTTCGCTCGCTGTTCTCATGGTGAATAAATAATGCCACGAGGCCGTGGAGTTGTGGACCTTGCCCTTCTTGTGAAAAGGGCTGCATCTGCTTATTCTCAGACATTCACGATCCTAAAGGAATAAGACACTGGAGGCCTGTGAATGAGAAGGCCTTTTTCAGACGTACAAAGCCTTCGCTCCTGAATCTACCTTAACCAGTTTGGAGAAAAGAGCTTTTGGCACCAAGGCATCCTTTACGAAAGACTGATAATGATCACTAGAGACATACTGGGGGCTGCTGCCTCACTCACTTCAAAGGATTTCTCTCTTAATCAACATTAAATCATCATTTTGCTGGGGATATAAGGACAGCTGTACACAATCTATTTGTTTTAAAAGAGATTACAGCCAGGTCCCTCTGCCAAAGTATAAACTTCTTAATGTTGCATGTGCTTTAATATTTTTTAACTTGGAACTTTTATTTCCAACTCAGTGTCCCAAATTAGCATTTCTTTCTTACTTTACAGACTGCGTCTTCCCATAAAAGCTGAGCTAATAGTTTTATCAATTGCCCGGACGATTTATGCAACCAAACAAAATAGACTAAAACAAAACTTTCTAATATAACTCACCCAAGTATTTTAGGCTGAAACGTCTGAAGTCTCAACTTGTCGTGTTATTATTTTTTTTTCATCGTGTTATTTTGTGTGGCGTGTACACATAACACGCCGGTGTGATTGTCTTATGATTTTCTATTAACCGTCTGACATATATGGCGGTGCCTCTTGTTTGTTTCTTCCCTAAAATGTAAGTGCACGTGCCCTACATCTTTTACCTTTGTTTTGATCCCATGACATTAGCAACCCTAATCCTCCTTATCCCTTGGTGGTCCTGATAAGTCAAGGAAAACTACAAAGACATTTTATTGCCCAATTAAAGAAAAGTTTTTTTTTTTTAAAGATAATGACCCAGGGCCCTAAATTTCTGTCCCAGTGGATCATGCCAGTTTTATGCAAAAGGACATTAGGCTACAATATCTAAAATACAATCAACGATCATTCCTTCAAAACTATATATAGTAAGTAGATAAAATATAAATTATGTAGGTGCAATTTTTGCTGCATTGAATTACAGTCAGCTAATACAGAGTTCTCAGTTAAATTTAGTTCAAAACACTATCATTAGTGATATGAATGATTATAGAATTAGAACGTATTCATGGTATATAATATTTCGATTGATTTTTGAGTAGTTTACACTTATTGATAATTCATTCTAATTCATTATCTCCATTGTGCTGATTACTGAATGGAACAACAGACATTTTTACTAAATTACTTTGCTACAGTATTGGATGGGAATCAATGAATATTTGTTTTGGTCTGATAATTCCAGAATCTCTTGCTAGCAACATATTTTGACATCTTTTACATTTTTGCTAGCAATGTAGAAAGAAGAAGAGATATGAGTTAGGATTTTCTTTAGCACATACACCAGAACTTGTTGCTTTATGTCTATAGAGAATCTTAAGTTAACAAAGCATTACTTTTTCAATTATAATTTATATTGTACGGGCGTGAGTGGAGGCTTTGAATGTTTATCATAGAGATCCATTTAATTTCTCTTATTTTCCATTCCTGAGAGGAGTTTTATAAATGAAAAATTGAAGGATGTGAAAACACACAGAGTAAAAGACACTCAAGACCTTGGATGGATGAGCAGCTCTTTTCCTTCTGTTTACATTAGAAAAAGTACCAGTTGCCAGTAAAGGAAGTGTCATTGAGCCTCCCTCTAGGAGTGATACCATGCAGAGCTGTAACGTCCTCTCAACCACATGTCCTAAGCATGGCGAGATCTAGGAATGGAAACCTTTAATCATAGCTATGCTACCTTTACACCTTCCAAGGCAGGAGGAAACTTTGGTCCCTGTCCATATTTTGAGTGCTGACTCATTTCGTAAATGATTTAGGGAAAGTCCAAAAGGAGTCCTGCATCAAGACTGTTCTAGGACAGCTCAGCCATGGACCAGCAGAACTCTCTAATATAGTTCAGAAGACCTGGAAGTTACCTCTTGTTTTCTCTTCTGCATTATCTCCCTTCATTCTCCCCAAGCCTGCAGCCCTTCTGATAAAATTCCTGGCCCTCCTCACTGAATTGTTGGGTCCTCAAGTGCCAAAAATCTAATAGTGATGAGGCAGTATAATTTGGTGACTGAAAGCATGAGTGCTTGGGGTGCCTGGGTGGCTCAGTCAGTTAAGTGTTTGCCTTTGGCTCAGGTCATGATCCCAGGGTCCTGGGATCGAGCCCCACGTCAGACTCTCTGCTCTTCTTCTCCCTCTCCCTCTGCCTGCCATTCTGCTTACTTGTGCTTTCTATCTCTCTATTAAATAAATAAATAAATAAATAAATAAATAAATAAATAAATAAAATCTTTAAAAAAAAAAAGAAAAAGAAAACATGGGTCCTAGAGTCTCATGCACAACATAAGTTCTGCTGTCTACCAGTGTGCCATTGAGATGTTACTTAAATTCTCTGATATATAATAGTTCCTGTAAGATTAATTTGAGAATTAAATGAGGAAATATATATATAGTGCTCAGCATGGTACTTGGTATATAGTAAGTGCTCAATAAATATTAAATATTATCATATTATCACAAAAAGCATTCCAGTATGTGAGGGCAGAGCATCCATACGTGAATAAAGCACCAACATGAATATCATGATTAATTACAGGGTGAAATTATCATTCCAACATCACTAATTGATATAACACCACAAAAGGATTCCAAGCACAATTCTCCTTGCTTTCTCGAACAAAAATGATTATGACTCCAAAATAACAGATAATTATTAAAGCCATAATTAGGAGAGGGGAGGAATTTTAGGTTGATTTATGTGATGGTTGTGAGCAGCTGTCTTCAGAATTCCTGAGAGGACACCCAACTTCCAAGTGAGGCAGCGGAAAGCCTTTGATTGCTGCATTCCACAAACCATCATCAAAGTATTTATTTAGTCTGAACGCCTAACTGGTGCATCATCTCTAGAGGTTTGATAGTTAACAGTTTATCCTTAAGCTCAAGAATTCATATCGCCAGAGGAATTTTTTCCATCAGAGTGACATAGCTAGGTTTCAACGCTGAGGAAACACATCCAAGCATTTTATGACCGGACTTCTTAGAACTTCTCAAGTCTTAAGCAAAAATTTTACTTTACATGTTGTGTGATGCAAACATTTATTCTTTCTTTAGCTTTTCTTCAAGTTCTTAATCAAAACACTTCTTGTAAGCTATTTGTCCTTGTAATAATCTTTTGTGAGCATCTCGTGATTTTCATCTTTAGAAATAAAGTTCTGTCATTTTGTATATTTTCATGGTCAAAGTTGCACAAAGTTGAACACCTTTGTCCTGAAATGTTGAAATATCAAAATCCTGAATATTGAATGGGACAAATTATGGATAGCTGAAATATTGACAATGGATTATTTAGAGTCCCTGAAACTCAAAAACTTCATATATACAAGGGCAGGAAAATAATTCACAATCCAAAAAAAAGCATTTAAAAGAAAACCAATGAAATTTCCATGATACAAAAAGTCCCTGAAAAATAAGAGCATGTTAGAGCTGATATGAAGAAATTAAACACAAAATGCAAATTGTATTTTATGTGTTTTAAAGGACAGTATTTGTTACAGATACTGCTAAAGGTTATATTCCATTCAAAAAGTATCTAGGTAGCAACAAACTGAGGGTCACTGGAGGATAAGTGGGCAGGGGAATGGACTAGGTGGGTGATGGGTATTAAGGAGGGTACTTGTGATGAGCACTGGGTGTTATATGTTAGTGATGAGTCACTAAATCCTACACCTGAAATTAATATTGCACTGTATGTTAACTAGCTGGAATTTAAATAAAAAACTTGGAGAAAATTATCGAGGTAGCATAATATACAGGTAGCACAGGTAGCATAATACACAGGTAGCACAATAAATGTGTGTATACATGTGAGTATACACACACACACATCATTGAATTATATAAAAGATGCCTTATCTTACCTATCTTGTCTATATAAAAGGGGCATTATCACCTGGACAATTTTATTTTCAATGACTGAATTTTTTTTTAAGATTTTATTTATTTATTAGAGAGAGAGAAAGCACAGGAAGGGGGAGCAGCAAAGGGAGAGGGAGAAGCAGGCTCCCCACTGAGCAGGGAGCTCAGTATGGAGCTCAATCCCAGGACCCTGGGATCATGTCCTGAGCCGAAGGCAGATGCTTAACCAACTGAGTCACCCAGGCGCCCCTGATTAAACTTCTTTAAAAAGACTGGGTTTTCATTCTTTGTGCCAGAGCCAGCTAAGAAGTTGGCAAACCTGCAACCACCACTTTCTCTAATCCCTGCTGCCCTCTTTATTTTAGATTCTGCTTCCTGGTATTGGTGCCCATATTGCCCCAGCCACTCTGCAGTGCAGTACCCTCGCCTGTCCCAAGCCTGCCTTCCCAGAGGAGAGTTTTAATAAGCATAAATGTCTATGTTTTCATGTATTTCCTTTTCCAAGAGTTAGGAAGTAATTCTTTAACAATGAATAATTCCAAATGAACAATAAATCCTGACATTTCTTGTAGGTGAAAACTTTCTGGAACTTGATGAAGGAAATCACCTACTTCACCCTCACATGTTGGTATACATTTGACCACCTGAGACACAGCATTTGCTATACTACATCATTTTTTAAGATTTATTTATTTATTTGAGAGAGTGAGCAGGGGGAGGGGCAGAGGGAGAGAGAATCCTCAAGCAGAAGTCCCATGCAGGGCTCGATCCCAGGACCCTGAGATCATGACCTGAGCCAAAATCAAAGGTCAGATGCTTAACCGACTGAGCAATCCAGGCGCCCCTCTACTATATCATTTTATTCAAAGTGGCATATAGGTAATTTCTTAGATTGTTATTACTTTATATTAAAAAAAGCTATATGAAATCATTCCACCTAAAAGAAAGAAACAAATTAAGAGTTTGCTGACCTTCTTGAAATTAAAAATAAGATCTGACATTTTAAATGATATGTGAGGGAGGGTTATAGTTACACAGAAAAAAATGGTTAATTACTCAAGTTTTTCCAAGCTTTCTGTATTTTGTATTTTTAGTCCATATATGGGAAAATATCATGAAAACTGATTAAATAATTTGATTAGCAACACTGATTGTGTCTCTGCAAAGTGAAGAAATAGAGCAATTATCAAAAGAAGAGTCCTCCCCAAATGCTCAGTTTTGTGAAATATCTACAACATTGAGACAAAATAACATTCTAGTTTGAACTACGTGAGTAATTGGCTCGATTCTCCAATTTATTTTGCAAATGTAGTCACCATCAGAATGATAAAATTATATCTATTATGAAGAGACCTCAAAAGGCTGAGCCATTTGGGTCAGAAAATTTAAAACAAAGCCAAATGTTTACTCAAAATCAAACCCAGAACTTCTTTTGAAATTCACTGAAAGAGCCATCATTTCCAATGTCTTTTCACCTTCTGGTACGAGATGGAAGTCAAACTGGAAAAATACTGAAACACTTTAAGAAAGGCAGTAAAACAAAAACAAGCCTTCTTGTAAGACTTCCAGATGAAAGAGTTTTGAATAAGCATTTAATCATGTGGATCCTGGTTCAAGCCAAGCTGAACCTCAAAGGTTTACCTGTGCTCATTATTTAGAATTCACAAAGAAATGGAAATGCATTGCATCTATTGGGAACTTGGAGGATGAAATGATTTTTGTGAGGAAACTGAATATTTACATTAAGCCCAGAGTTGCGATCCATCTGGCAGGGAAAGACTGAAGGCTGCACTTTTGCCAGGCTTTTGGGAGGTAGTTTTGTTTTCGAATTTGGGGCTTTCACAATCTGAGTCTTTTTTTTTTTTTTTTTTTACTTGCACAGGATGTTAAGTTTAAATCAATGTGCCAGCTGATTTTTCTAGCCGATTTTGCATTTCTGTAGATTTGTGTAATGAAAGAGAATTTTTATTAAAAAAAAAAGTGTCCTTGGAAAGATAGTTGTTTAGAGTATGACAAAAAATATTACTAAAGCTAAACATTATTAGCTACCTATCAACTGTTCACAACCCCAAATTTGATGAATTGTCATTTAAATTTAATTAGCATAGAGAGTCAATTAAGAATGCCCATTGTGTCATTGTGAGAAGGAAAGGAAGGGTAAATGGGGAGAAATCGGAGGGCGCAATGAACCAGGAGAGACTGTGGACTCTGAGCAACAAACTGAAGGTTTTGGAGGGGAGAGGTGGGGGGTTGGGCGAGCCTGGTGGTGGGTATTGGGGAGAACACACACTGCATGGAGCACTGCATGGGTGTGGTGCATGAACAATGAGTCTTGGAACACTGAAAAAATAAAATAAACATATTTGGGGAAAAATGTTTTATTAAAATTTAAAAAAAAAATGTCCATGTCCAGAGGTGGTTCTGAACTTGTAGTATTTTACAACTGATTCTGTGTTTAACCGGCTGCCATGCTGGCAAGTCAACCTAGGAAGGCTTTATGTTTTCTACTGTGCCGTAAAGATGAAACCAATAATGAAAGAGAAAAAGAAAAATCAGGATTTTTCTGTAAGCAGAATTACCTTTCAGAATACCAGGGTCATCTTTCCTGACATCTTGTCTTAGGAATTACTAAGCTTGTAAACTGAATAAATTGGCACTACCGAGAGGTGGCCCTAACATAATTTGGCCCAATTCCAGAGCTGATTTTATTTCTCTTTCCTTTTAGAAGGTGACAGCACCTCTTCCCTGAGACAGGATATGCAAGCACACTGTATACACACTCTGAAAAATCATGCTTGCAACTGTCACATGAAAGAATTCACAAAGTTACATTTCCACACTGTTTGGGCTTCCTCCACATCCTGATAATAACCAGACTATATGTTTCACTTGTTCTGAAGCCATATATAAATAATAGAATGATATAAAGAATAAAACAAACTGCTTTCCAAAAACGGAGTCTGTAAATCACAGAGTGCAGCAAGTTTTGCTTCTAAAACATCTCTTCCCAGGTGCCAGTAATATCTGCCGCAGAAGAGTCACTGAATTACTTTTGGTAAGGACTGGCTACTCTTACAAAAGGTAATTACTGGAAAAAAAAAAAAAGAGAGAGAGAGAGAGAAACGCTGGGAATGTTACTTCAAGGAGTTTATCATAAATAGAGTGAACAGCACCACAGGAAAAGGGGATGTATGTTAAACAAGTAATAGGAAAAGTACTATCTTATTAAGAACTTAAACAAAGGGCACCTGGGTGGCTCAGTCAACTAAGCGTCTGCCTTCGACTCAGGTCATGATCCCAGGGTTTTGGGATCGAGTCCTGCATCAGGCTCCCTGCTCAGTGGGGAGTCTGCTTTTCCTTCTCCTTCTGCCCTTCTTCCTGCTCATTCTCTCTCTCACTTCTCTCTATCTCTCTCTCAAATATATAAATAAGTAAAATATTTTAAAAAATAACTTAAACGATGAGGGAGCTTGAAATCAATGTTCATATTTGATTGACCAGTGTGCCCTAAGTCATCACCAGTGACTCTGCCTGGCTGAATTTGAAGGTCACGTGGATTAGGTTAGTGACATTTAGGTGTTCTTCTTCGTCTTATTATTATTATTAAACTCTTTTCTGGAAATATTTCATACATAAGGAGTGTAAATAGTAAGCATCCAGCTCATTGAATTTTTACAAAATAAATATTCCTAAATTATTGCACCAAATCAAGAAATAGATTATAACCTTAAATGTTAAAAGACCCTCTTATGGCCCCTCTACCTCCCTACTGCAATCTCTTCAAACATCATCGGTTGCCTGTTTGGGGAGCTTATATAAATGGAACCATGAAGTATCGACTCTTTTGTGTCTGTCTTCTTTTGCTTACCATGAGTTTTCTGAGACTTATATGGGTTGGTGCATGTTGACGATCCTCATTCCTTTTCATTGTTAGATAGTATTCAATTTTGTGACTATACCGCAGTGTATTTATCCATCGTACTGCTGCTGGACATTTGGGTTATTTTCAGCTTTGTATTATTACAAATAGTGCTGTTCTGAATATGATTGTGCTTTCTTCTGGTGTACATTTTTGTGTGCCTCTGTTACAGGTATGTCCAGAAGTGGAATTTCTGGTCATAGGGGACACACATCTTCCACTTTAGTAGATAACGCTGAGCAGTTTTCAAAGTGGTTGTGCCAAGGGACAATCCCGCTGCTGGTTTAGGATTGCTCCATTTGCCCTACATCTTCACTAACTCTTGAAGCTGCCTTTTTCATTTTAGCCATTTTAATTGGCATATAGTGGTAAACATAGTTTTTCTGATGACTAGTGAAGCTATACAGCTTTTCACATGAATACTGTCCATTGGGATGTCCTCCCCTGTGAAGTACCTGCTGAAGTCCGCATGGTTTAATTTTACTTAAATGATTTCACTTTTCTCTCCATTCAGGTGGAAAGGTGTGTGTGTGTGTGTGTGTGTGTGTGAAAGACCAACCCAGGGCAGTCCCGTGATAGATCACACACTGCTCCCTAAGTCCTCACAGTTCTATCAGGTAAGTCTCACTTTAACCTCCACCCTCCCCCCCACCTTTTTTTTTAATCAATAAAAACACTGGGTCCCAGGGACACCTGGGTAGCTCAGTTGGTTAAGCATCTGCCTTCAGCTCAGGTCATGATCCCAGGGCCCTAAGATGGAGCCCCACACCCGGCTCCATGCCCAGTGGGGAGCCAGCTTCTCCCTCTGCCTCTGTTCTCCCCCTGCTTACACAGTCTCTCTCTGACAAATAAATGAATAAAATCTTAAAAAAAAAAAGGGAAAAAGAATACTGGGTCCAAGAGAGGGAAACTAAGTGATCAAGGCAATACAACTCATAATTACTAGAGGTAGGATTTAAATCCCGGGCCTTTCTTTAGGTTTCTTTAGGTTTCTGATCTTTTCACTTGGAGTCTTGAATCCAGGCAGAGTTGTCCTAACAGAGACATACAATCTAATACATAATGAGGAATACTCAAAGGAAAATATTTGAAATGTAAATTTGCATTTATTCTCAGATGTCTTTGGAACAATTAATTACTGAAAAGAAGACTTATTCATGACTGTAAAGTCCCAGCCAAGCGATTCTTGTAGAACCACAGAATAGAATTCCAGACTATCAGAAACAAGGGGTCTTTAGTCATATATATTTATGATATCACTTATCCCTCCCTAGGACTGGATTGAGTGATTACTACATTCGACATTTCTACAAATCACTGAGTCAAAGTCAGAAACACAGAGTTTCAATTTTACATTTTACCCATAAAATTCTCCTGGTGAAAACACATGTTACTAAAGCATTCAAAATTGAATAGTTAATTCACGCATCTAGGTTTCCTGGGCCTTTAAGTGGATTTCAAACACAGAAGACATTCTTTCAATTTAGATAATGTTTAAATTGAGAAAGAAAGAAAAGGCAGAAAGGAAATCTGTCATGCCATATGAGTGGAAACAGTTGCAGGACAAATAAATGATGGTTTATTAAGAGATTACCTAATTATAGAACTTTTATTATGCACGTTATTGTAATCATCATGCTATCTGTCTACCTCAAACATGGCTCAAACTGGTCCCCCAGCTTCCTGTCAAGACGGATTAAAACACTTCCATTTGTTGAGCCATCAGAGCATTCTGAATTCTGCAAGACATGAAGCGACACGGTCTGTCCTTGACAGACAAATTAGAAAAATGGAAAGCCAGAATTTTAAGTTACTTAATGCCTTTCCTGGCTCTTAAAAATATACATAAATGTAAACATTCCCTGGGATTTCTATTATGCAATTGGAACATCTTACTATTTATTTTAATATAAATTAATCTAAAGCTCATAGCAATGTAGGATGAACCTGAAAAGGAGAAATGGCTTGTGAGTCCTTGTGAGATTTTCCCTCTCTTGGTTTCTATGTCCTTCCCCATAAGTGAGGAGGACAGACGTCTTACCTGGAGTGTTCTTCCAGGGGAAAGCCCAGCACCTTTCTATAGTACTATTGCTTCCAATTGTATGAAAGCTTAGGTATTTGGGGGAAAAAAGCCCCTAGAGCAAGACATCAAGTGTAATGGAGGGGAGAGTGATTTGCTTGGTTGGTTTCTTAATCATATGTATCCGGGTACGAAATCCTAGCTCTGCACCTTGCTAGCTGGGTGATGGCAGGCAATTAACTCAACCACCAAAATCTTAATCAATGAAAGAATGATCCTTGGAGAGTTGGAAGAAAATCTGGGGAGAGAAATAAGAAAGATACAAATGGAAGGGGAAAGCCTTCACACATATACCTCTTTCCCAAATTCCCCAAGTTAACATCTCTTGGAAAACCAGGACACAGATTATGAGACGATATCGAGTACTCTGTATGGACAACTTACTATGTGCTAAATGCTTTACATATTGAAGAATTTGACAGACATGTGCCTATCTATACACACAGACAGAAGTAGGCAGTAGGCCTCCTGGTCTCCTCAGTTCCTCCTCTCTGTAGACATATTTAAAGCCCAGTCCTCTTCACAGTTGGATACTCATATCAGATTTCAACTAGTATTTACCCACTACCATACATGAGGCTTACTCACTTGTGAAAGCTAGTTTTTTACAGTAACAATTTCTGAGGAGCATCTCTTGATCTCTTGTGTGGTCTCCTGCCAGTGATATTCATCATTTTCCTCACCTCTAAAATAGTAACAACAGTACCTTTTTCATAGAGTTGTTACCAGGATTAAATAAGCTAATTTTTTGAAAAACTACTTAGAACATTACCTGGCACATAATAAGAACAAGGTAAATCTTTGTAAAATAAAATAAAACTCTTTTGTTGTCATTTAACTTTTCTTATTTTGATTTTTTTTTTCTCACTTGGTTTACCTCAGGGGAAAATATCTGTGTCATGGGTGTTTCTGTTTCCTACAAGAAGGCAGAAAACTGGGCCTGGAGAAAAAAAAGAAAATGATCTCTTATTGAATACTTCCAATAAACCAAGCACTGAATTAGATGTTTTGCGAATAATTGTTCCCATTTAATCTTCCAAAGAACGCCACGAATTTGGTAAGATTCTTCCTGTTTGAAAAATGAGAAAACAGGACCAAAGAAGATCGGTTTCTTGCCAACTAGGCATAGCAGTGGCTCAAACAATAACTTTGGAAGATTTTGCCTTTCATATGCTTTTGTTCATTTCTAAATCTGGCTTTTTAGACTTTCCAGGCTGAGAGGTGTTGAAACTTGTGATCGTAATGACAGTGGTCACATCACCTAGTGCCCGTCACCTGCTCATCCCCTTACTTACTTTCTGTCTACCTACGTCTTCCTCACTAATTGTCATACTCTGTGCGATAAGCTTAGAGAGAACCCGTTGGCATTTCTTAACCATAGCAAGTGGTATTTCTGAAACTAAATATCCATCAAGATACTAAGAGATGTCTTCTGAAAAATCATTTTTTTAAAGATTTTATTTATTTATTTGATACACAGAGAGAGAGATCACAAGTAGGCAGAGAGGCAGGCAGAGAGAGGGGGAAGCAGGCTCCCCACTGAACAGAGAGCCCGATGCGGGGCTCGATCCCAGGACCCTGAGATAATGACCTGAGCCGAAGGCAGGGGATTTAACCCACTGAGCCACCCAGGCGCCCCTGAAAAATCAGTTCTGTGAACAACAATGTTGGAGAAGTACCAGATTAAACAAATTTAAACTGGTTGCTTTGTTGCCTAACTTCTCAGAAGTTTGAATATCTCAATATTGCCATTATATCCCAGGAAGTTATAGAGTGTGTAACTTTGCCAAAATGTATTTTACTACAGGACTTTTTCTTATTTTACCCAATAACATCTCACAAGCTACTTGTGTTCAACAGACCGTGGTTTAGAAAATTCTGGTGCTTTTTTTTTTTTTGGTAAGAGACCAGACACAATGAGGAAGCACATAAAAGTCGAGAACAAGTTAACACAAATATCAGACTATCAAGAGGAACCTACAAGCCAAAGAACAGCATTTTAATAGGACACTTATAAAAGTAGCTTTTACAGGCCAGTGGCTCGAACCATGCCCAGTTCCTTGTGAAAACACAGCAATATATATTTAATAATAAATGGATGAATATGAGCCAGTTATTCTGTTAAAAGAAAACGTATCATTATTTCTTCTCCTCATCCTATGTGGAGTCAAAGTTACAAAGTTACAGAAAGGAAGCAGGCAGACATAACAAAATACTTCAAAATGTTTGTGTCCCTATTGAAATTAAGCTACTTATGCAAAAACTTTTAAAAGGTAGTCTATCTGTTTATTTAATACATGTTTGATGAAGGAATAAAGAGAAACTCAAAGAAAGAAGAGGGGAACTGTGTAAGGGGCACTAGTACACAGCCAAGGAACAGACCTTTGAGAATAAAGACCACACACACACCCAATCACAAGCATTCTAGAGAAACTTCCTTACTCTTCTAAGGAAAACATTTGAATCTTTTTACTATCTTGCTAAAACAGGCATTGCTGAAGACAGGAGAAAGGATGTCACGTGGGAAGATTTTGACACAGTTTTGAATTATTCAACCACAAATATGCTAGATTTATTTTGGACAACATGATTGACAGAAAAGGAAGGAGAAAACACAACTGGCCATTTGGTTTGTGAAGTATATTTTTTTCTAACACTGGCTTTCTTTCTTCATTCCTCTACAACCCCCCCTTTTTTTCTTCTTTTTTTCCCCTTGCTTTCTGCTCGGTTTTTCTCCAAGACCTATTTTGGTTACTTGGTTACTTCTGAACTTGGCCTTCCATATTTTACTAAGAAAATATGGTCTTTAGAGATGAAAGAAAGAAAGAAAATGAAAGAGAGAAAGAAAACAGAAGGAAGGAAGGAAGGAAACTAAAGAAAGAAAAAAAGAAAGGGAAATTAATTAGTAAAATGAGGAAATGGATCAAAGATATTTCTGGTGAAGAGATTCCAGATGAACTTTGGAGATGAGAACTCTATGGAGCATCATATGACATCTGGCAGTATTCTTAAACTGCGCAACTTTATTTTTTTTATAATTTATTTTTATTTTTTCAATATGTTATTTATTTATTTGACAGAGAGAGAGAGATCATAAGTAGGCAGAGAGGCAGGCAGAGAGAGAGGGGGAAGCAGGTTCCCTGCTGAGCAGAGAGCCCGATGTGGGGCTCGATCTCAGGACCCTGAGATCATGACCTGAGCTGAAGGCAGAGGCTTAACCCACTGAGCCACCCAGGCGCCCCTAAACTGTGCAACTTTAAAAATGAATAGCGGCACTTGTTGTCTCTCTCCTCATTTCATGGAGTCACACATCTTGATGTGGCCCAGAAGAGATTCTTGGTGGAAGAGACCAACTAAAACCAATTCATTTGTTCATCTTCCTTGCGCATGCTTTCCTTTTCTGCTTCGTATACAGCAAGGACCCATTATTCCAGCACTTTCTTTTCTGAACCACGACTCACTGTGCTTTTTAGAGGAGGGTGCCAGCCCTGGTTACAACCATTACAGAGAGAAAAGAGGTTAAGAGGGAGTAAGAATGTGAGTGTAAATGCATGGGCAAAATATAAAAGACTTTCCTGACTGCCTTGACTTGCCCCATATGTTCCCGTTGTTTTAATGGCAGCCCTCAATGGGAATACCGTATCTTTTGGTCTCATGTATAAATTTGCTCTGTAAATTAAAATGTTGGCTTGTGCTCCCCTGGTGTTTAAGAAGGTGAGTGATGACCTTGGTGGGAGTATGTTTGTGTAGAAATGTGTCATAAAAGATGATGTCTTGGCCCCAGAAATGCAGGGTCCAGGTTTAGTCATTTGTTAAAAAAAAAAAAAAAAAAAGCCCAAGTTAAACATAACTAACACATCATGAGAGGAAGTTTCTTGCCAAATGTGACTTTTTTTTTTTTAAACTGAAATGTCAGCTTTTACCCTGTGTTTTTAAAGGAATATTTTTAGCATTTTGCTTTAAAGAGTTTCCCTGCTGATTCTGATCACTTTTTAAGTTACGAAACAAACCAATAAGTGGTGTACACTTTTCACTGACTAAGCCGTTACAATGTGATTGATTATTCTCCTCTTGTACATTTATTGGGTAACTTTGGATGAAATTCACTGTGGCATTTATTTTCTGACATGATTAGGATTTGGCAGGTCTCATGCGTCCATTTATACTCTCATTTTGAGGCTTGGACATTGAAAGATTAGTAATAGATTTGAGCGAGGAGTTGTTTTGTTAACCTTCTCCCTATCATTTGTGTTCCTAGTTTCCATTTTATATGTGAAATTAAAAAAGCAAGTTTATGCCACCCACCCCGGGAATTCTTTGCTAAGTCACATCTTAAGGGAAGCCCCAAAGACAAATATCAAAAGCAGACTAGTTTCATCCATCTACATTGCTTCCCAGAAAGCAGCTCCCATAATGATCTGCTGTGCTTACACTAGTTAATCGATTTTTTAAGGCAGAAATAAAATCCATATTTCAGGTTGACAATATTGCCATGTAAGGTGATTAATTTAACATCTATTGGGATGCCACATATGCCCATAATGTGCTCTTACAGAGGCACCATATTACCAAAGCATGCCACTGTTGCAGACTTCATACATCTAAAAGAAGATAGACTCATAGTAATTAAGAGAATGACTAACGGCATTAAATGCACCTGAAGTCTTCAACTCAAGTTTTCCACACAGTTCGCCCAAAGCCTTTTTTTTTTTTTTTAATTTAGTTTACTTACTTGAGAGAGAGAGAGAGAGATTGAGAGAGCACATGAGAGGAGAGAAGGTCAGAGAGAGAAGCAGACTCCCCAGGGAGCTGGGAGCCCGATGTGGGACTCGATCCTGGAACTCCGGGATCATGACCTGAGCCAAAGGCAGTCACTCAACCAACCAAGCCACCCAGGCGCCCTCGCCCAAAGTCTTATCAGCGGTTTACTATCTCCAAGGAATGCCTAGATCAATAAAGATTTCTCAGGGAAGATGAAATATTACTGTTATCTACAGGAACAGTGGGAAATAACTACTAAATTATTTGCTAAGTGCCACACAGCCTGTGCCTGGAAAGATTAAGTAAAACACTTCATGATTGGAACTATGCAAATTAACCTTACCACATCGTGTGTTAGCTTAGTCTAATGAAACATAAACTCTAGTGCAAAACTCAGTGAGTATGTTCTGCTCAGATCAAAGTTCATGTTCGGGGGGATTCAAAGTGATAGCCTGGAGGTTCACTGAATTAAAGCCCAACAAGCTTATTTCTAACTTCAGTCACAGGGTAAACAATCCCTTCCTCCTCTGGGCCATTCTTTATTAAGTGGGGATGCTTTTAAATTAACATTTGAAAATACATTTTTTAACTTACCTTGTTGATAGTCTCTGATAATAAACTGAGGCAGCTGTAAAGTACAGCCAGGAAGACAAAGTCAGGGGCGCCTGGGTGGCTCAGTTGGTTAAGCCGCTGCCTTTGGCTCAGGCCATGGTCCTGGGGTCCTGGGATCGAGTCCCGCATCGAGCTCCTTGCTCAGCGGGAAGCCTGCTTCTCTCTCTGCCTCTAACTGCTTGTGCTCGCTCTCTCTCTCTCTCTCTGACAAATAAGTAAATTAATAAAATTTTTTAAAAAAAAAGGAAGACAAAGTTATTATCTGAATGACGGGTCATGCCTCCTTGGCACAAAAGTTTCCTTTAAATTTTTTTATTTTATGAGAAACTTACCTCAATATAAATCTGAGTCATCATTTCTGTTAAGAGTCTCTTCTTTGAGCAATCATTTAATTTCTTTTCCATCATTGTTGTGGTGGTTATTTTCAGGGATGTCAACCTTTTGCAGAACTTGCTTGTCTCCACACCCTTGATACTTCTTCCATTGGAAAAATTTTAAATCTTAGAGGTGAAAATGACCATAGGAGTAGGCCTAGTCTTCAGACACTAGAGCAGACAGGCACCCAACTGGTACAAATCTCCCCATGCCCACACAAGAATAAACACCCAAGCGCTCATTGCAATTATTTTTCAAAAGCATCTCTCAAGTTGCATATTATGGAAATGAGCTCCATCCGTATGCCTGTGCCTGTTACTGGGGCCTGGTAAAGATAACACAGTTATTTCTGGCAGTCTCTGGACCCAAAACATATGCGACATGCTCAGTTACAGGGAAGGAAATTCTCTTGAAAGGCTACAAAGGCGAACAAAACAGTTGCTTTTCTTTACCATAGAGAAGAACAAATTAACATTCCGCTAATGAGTATAGCTTTTTTCTTTGGTTTTTCTAAGTACAAAATTAAAATGAAAGACTCTGAAAGTCACCTTCTTATAACAGCTGATTTTAGTTGAATGTTTGCAGTTTGTTACAGGATGAACTGGAGAGGTGGGCTCGAAGAGTCTTCATCAGACCAAAGACGCTACAGAAAAGAGAAAGTAAGCCCCCTCCCAAAAAATGATAGGATTGAAAGCATGTGAGAAGTAAATCTGCATTCAACCACAATACATATTAGATTCCACTCTTTTAATCCCATTTTCGCTTAAAATTATATGTTGGAATTTTTTTTCAGTTGTGAATGCTTCCCAAGTAGAACTGCAGATGGTTCCTAGTAAAATTTAAAAGGGGAAATATGGGGAAAAGCTGAGTGATAGCTTTCTCTCACTTCCAAATACTGATAGAGTGGTTCCTAACGTAAGGCAACACATAAAGGCACACAAGTTGAAATATTTTCTTTCCTTGGCCATTTCCTCCTCCACCCTGCAGCCTCCATCGATCCTGCTTTTATTGTCTTTTAAAGTAAAGCTCATTTTTTGAACCTTCTCGAATCCTTTTTGATCAGGGGCTCATTACACTGGCCACAACTACTGCTCTCAGTAGAACTTCTGCAAATAGGCACGGGGAGCTTTCAAATTTTGTTTGAAGCCTGACCTGGTCCCTCAACGCACTACTTTTTCCTGAGGAAATGCTGAAGACTAGAAACTGAGCTCAGCCATTCATTGAAAACATCAGTTTTGGGGTTCTTTTTTAAAGTTTTTTTTTTTTAAAGATTTTCTTTATTTATTTGACACAGAGAGAGAGATCACAAGTAGGCAGAGAGGCAGGCAGAGAGAGAGGGAAAGCAGGTTCCCTACTGAGCAGAGAGCCTGATGTGGGGCTTGATCCCAGGACCTTGAGATCATGACCTGAGCTGCAGGCAGAGGCTTTAACCTGCTGAGCCACCCAGGCGCCCCGGTTTTTTTTAAGTTTTACTAGAACATTCAGTTTTCCCTTCATAAGAAGATAAAATTCACCACTAGTTTTGAGACACAGGAACGGGAGCCTCATGTCCGATCATTAGACAATTGAATGTTCTTCACTGCAATTTTTTTTAATGGGACTTGTTTGCTATATCTGGGATCATTTGAGCAGAGACGGAAGGAGTTGCGGGGGTGATATTGGGGAAAGAACGAGCATATGAAAAGAAATATAAAAGAAATACATAGAAGAATAGAGCAGAATTGAAAGTAATTTAAAAAAAAACGAATAGAAGCTCTGGAGCACATTGCTGTTCATTTTAATTCATTTTTCATCTTTTCAAAATGTGATTTTCCACTTCTTCTACATGAGGCAACAAAGTGGTTAAATGTAAAAAAAGTAAGTAACAGCTAAAATAAAATTTAGCAGACGTGAAGTAATAAAAAAGATAATAAGAAATGTGACAGGAAAGAGGATTACTGCTTTCTTTCAATGCAAAAAAAAAATCTTCAAAATAATTAATGTTAAGAAAACCAAGGATCAAGATACATTCGGAAACAGCCTCCGTCATACTCACGTTAGTTTCTTTATACTTTTCTTTTTTAAAGGTTTTACTTATTTATTTGACAGAGAGAAAGAGATCATAAGTAGGCAGAGAGGTAGACAGAGAGAGAGAGGGAAGCAGGCTCCCTGCTGAGCAGAGGGCCCGATGCAGGGCTCCATCCCAGGACCCTGAGATCATGGATCATGACCTGAGCCAAAGGCAGAGGCTTTAACTCACTGAGCCACCCAGGCGCCCCCTCATGTCTGTTTCTTTTCCACATTCCAACCACCAGCCAGGTGAGTAGTCCCCAGGAAAGCCACTGCAGGAAACCAGCATCCGTAGGGTGACAGGTTTCCTACTGATAAAGTACCAGCAGCTTTTTTTTTCTTTCCATTTCTCAAGAAAGACTTATTTCGCAAAGATATGTTTTCAATTTCAAATTTCATTCACATAAATTTTGCTTAAACTTTTAAAATGTACAACCGTGTGTCTGCGGGCAACTGCTCTCAAGGGACAAAATAAATAACCAGCACAAAAACAGTCCTTTAAAAACCTCACATAAGAGGGTTGCCTGGGTGGCTCAGTGGGTTGAGTGTCTGACTTTGGATTTCAGCTCAGGTCTTGATCTGAAAGTCACGAGTTCAAGCCCCATATAGGGCACCACACTGGGCACAGAAACTAAACAAAACCAAACCAAAAACCCCAAAAAACCTAGCATGAGAATATTTGTTTCCATGGACTCATAAGTTGAGGCTATAATTGTATGCTTCATATATAGTCAGATTTTTTTTTTTGCTAGGAAAAAAATTTCCACTTTGTATGATGTCATATTTTCTGGTGTTCTATGAGGACCATCACAACTTTGGGGGAGCTATTCACTTCAAAGAGTTGGAGATCCTCTCGCATGAGAATAGTATTAACTTAAAGATATGTTCTAACTTATCTTACTGTTCAATTAATAACAATGATAGAAGAGAGTTCCCTAATTAAGGAATAATTAGGCATGTAGAGCAAAGACTGGATGATCTTTCCATAATTGATGATTTGTACTTTCCTTGGTCACAGTTGAAAGGTGGGAGGAGCTTGTTGTTTTCTATCAAGTACTTCGTATTTTGACTGAAAAGACTGGAATTTAGACTTGACTAAAAATAATGATCATTTCTGATACACGAGGTCTTAAATCTCTTCCTTTTGGGTCAATCCAAATATTTTTGTCCTTGGGGAGGAGTCCACAGTAGGCACTTAATATGGAACATCTTAGCAATCTAGAGGATTAAGAAAAAGATAGATTGCTGCTTTAAAAATGTGTGCCCAGGGTGTTATATAAATGTGCGCATAGTAAATGCGCAATAAAAGTTGGCTGGCAGAAGGAATAAGGTTAGAAACCAGATGAGTGTCAAAAGAGAAAATGAAATGCTAAAATGGGCATAGCCCTACCCCAGAGCACACTCCTCAAAAAGGCACATCAGGTGACAGCTTTCCCAGAACCCCTTTCAATTCTCTCATCCACACTCAGTCTTTCAGTAGGATGAGCAATGCAAAGTAACAGTCTGAAAAGAGCTCAGGCTTTTAAGAAGCAAGTCCAACTCTCTTTTCAAGTCTTCTTTTTCTTTCATTTTCACTCTGAAAGGAGGAGGTCTTGCTTTTGCTCTGTAAATAGGAAACCCAGCGCACGCGGTGAGCAACCCTGTGGAAGCGTCGGAGATCCCTGGGCTGGAGCTACGCAAAGAAAAAAAGAAACTTTTATCAGGAGCATCCAGCCTTTACCTCCATAGCTCCATGCTCTCTACTGAACTGGGCTTTGAAATTGAGAAAATAGATTTTCTGTGATCAAAACAGAGGGCAGGGTACCTGGGTGGCTCACTCAGTTAAGCGTCTGCCTTCAGGTAAAGTCCTGATCCCAGGGTTCTGATCCTAGGGCCTGCTTCTTCCGCTGTCTGCCGCTCTCCCTGCTTGTGCGCTCGTTCTCTCTCCCTCTCTCTTTCTCTGAAAAATGAGTAAATAAAATATATTTTTTTTAAATTTAGGGGCGCCTGGGTGGCTCAGTGGGTTAAAGCCTCTGCCTTCAGCTCAGATCATGATCTCAGGGTCCTGGGATCGAGCCCCACATTGGGTTCCCTGCTCAGCAGGGAGCCTGCTTCCCCCCCTCTCTCTGCCTGCCTCTCTGCCTACTTGTGATCTCTCTCTCTGTCAAATAAATAAATAAAATCTTAAATTAAATAAAATAAAAAACAAAAAAAAAGAAACAAAACCCAAAAAACAAACCAACAAAAAAACCAGAAGGTTGAGCTAACTCCAGGTCTCCTGACAACTAAAATTGACCATCTTCTGCAACAAAGTCCCACACTGAGGAGCACCCAGAGGCTTCCAAGGTGCTTCCCATCCTGTCCACGTGCCTCGGGTACGGAGCAATGCTTGCCCTGACTCCTGGTTTTATAACGAACCTGGCCAGAAGCAACAATCAGACCACGGGGATGATGGGCGAAGGGGTGCTCTTCGGACCACCACACACAGCACGGACAGCCTAAAATTGGCACAAAGCGAACATCGCACTTCCTCTAAGGTAGTTTCGGATCCAAGAGTTAGTTCAAGGTTAGAAGAATCCCCAAAATCTAGCTGCTCACCCTTGAATTTTTGTCTTTTCATTAGGAAAGTCTAAATTACAGCCTTCTCCCTTTGCTTAACAAACACTGAACTATATAAAATAGGGTTGTTGGGTTTTTTCCTCCTAAGAAGTAATATGATATTTTTTCCCCTTCTCTCACCCTCCCCTATGTATAATGGATATGTCTTAAAGAATAAGCATTATGATGTAAGCTATGCAGTGTGGTTTGTTAAGTGCTGCAGGGTTTGTTTTTTTTTTTTTTTTACTCCCTTCATTTTATGCCAGCTTATAAATATGATTGAAAGCATAGTCTTAAAATTATTAGTTTTATTCTAAAGTTTTGTTCTCCTGTTTATCTTATCACTTATGTCCTATGTAACATAATAATCTATCTGATATGTAAAATAGATATATATGTTTAGCTCCTAAGAACGTTTTCTTCAAATTGATCCAAATGCTGGTAAGTAGACACACCCTGTCCACATTCAGAAAGTGATTTCAAGCCCCAGAAAATCCAGTGATGTGGCGGTACTTTAAAAGAGGGGCTATCTTCAATTTTTACAAAACCAATAAAAAAAAGCCATGAAAAGAATATATGTAAAAATACCAGAGTTTGGGAAAGCAGATTAATGAGTTTATTATGGAAAAATGGTAATTTATCTGTGATAAAGTTCTATATTTTTTAAATGGTTGTAAAGGTAGATGTGTTTATAAGCCAAATTAGTTTATGAATTACTACATTTGTGGGTGTATACCAAGCAAATGCATAATGAAAATAAATACAACAATTATTTTTAATTGTATTCTTAAAACCCTACTGTTTCAATAAATAAAACTACTTAAAATATACATATATATTTTTTTATTTCTATTAGTCCACTCAGAAGACATGTAATAGATACTGAAACTGAATGTTTAGTGCTTTCTTAAAAGCCTAACACACGGGCTTAGATTTCTTTTTATGCCCCAACATGTGCTAATGTAACAAATGGATCTAACTTCTTTTTCAAACTATTCATATTTTAAATACTCCTTTTTTCTATTTGCCTCAAGTTATGTTTTGAACACAGTGGAGTACATAAAAACAAACAGCATTTGGTGGCTGTTTTGCTAAAATTGTAACACAGTTAACAGCTTTCTTCATTTACCTAATCTCCCAGAAGCCAGTTTAAATTTTCAATAGCAAAATAGTCATCAAAATTACACTTTGCATATTTCCAAATTCTCTTTTTTTCAAATTGTTTATTGACATTGAGATCATTATAAACATACATTCTGTGAGGAAATTTTTTAGACTAATAACACTATAAAAACTACATCACTAAGGAGACTGAGGCTCTGGTTTGGATTAGAAAACTCATTTTTAGAATCATAGTTTCGATTTGCAGCGGGAATGACTCAGCCTCTGATGGCAATATCGTGTACTGAATGCGTAGTGATTCAGCCTGGGGCGGTCATGGCAGAGTCAAGAGGGTAGATATTCTTATAAAAATGTCATGTTTTTTTTTTCCTTGTGCATCCCTACAATCTGTTCAAGAAACAAGTACCATTACTTCTATAGCCACAAGACAAAAATTTTTGTCAGTTATAAGAAGTCAAGCAAATATCAGCCTAAAAATGTCTGGATTACAGTTCATGTAGAGGAAATGGCATATTCTTTCTGGGCAAGCAGAAAAGAACAGTAATATTATTTACTTTCTATTGTGTATTTCCAGAGATGAAGTTGATTTTTTCCGGCTTTTTATTTTGAAAAATATCAAACCTGCAGACATAGTTAAAAGAACAGAATGAAGATCAACATATCTTAGATTCACCCTTTTTTAAATATTTTGCTTCATTTGCTTTTCCTTTCCTCCTCTCTCCACACTTACACTTCTTTAAGCTGATCCATTTGAAAGTTAGTTACCGTCGAGGTTAACATTCCAACCCTAGATACTTGAGCACATTTCCACTTAAGACCAAGAACTTCTACAAAACCGTAATATCATAACACACCCAAGAAATTTATTATCTGAGATACAGTCCTGAAGCCTTTATTGTTTTGATCTAGGATCTAATCAAGAATAACACATTACTGTATTTAGTTGCCATATCCCCAGACTCCTTTAATTTGGGATGGATTTGAAGTCTGATAAAGGGAAAATGCATAGTTTCAAGATTACTTGGTCTCCGGGGTATCATCAATTAATAACGACAGCAAATAATCGTGAAAATCCACCTTAAAAGCCTGGCCTTGTACCTAATGTTTAAAAAAATTCTATAATCACTTCACTGGAAAAATTTCTTCCAAATTCAACTCACCTCAACTACTGTGAGGTAAAAAAATACGAGAAGCAGATTTGAAAGTAATCAGGTACTTAAACCATACAGACCTCATATTTTAAGTTCAGTTCGTTGAATTGAATCCCAGATTGAATTGGTAGTCAGCCCAGTTTGTACAGGACAAGGTAAAAGGGCTGGCAAAGATGTTCTAGAGCTAGCCAATAAAATAAATATTGATTTTAATTGGGACCTCACTCTTCAAACATACTGCCCTTTCTTGTTACCAAAATCTCAATGCCGTATTACACAAGAATTTGAACATATTCTCACAGCAGGTTTACTAATATTACTAACTACTATTAAATTAAATTTACTTTGCTTATCAGAATAGTTCTCTTCCTCACAGTTAACATATTTTAAGTAACATATTGGCACATCTCTATTGGCAACAGGCTTACTACATGTTACTCCCTTTGAAAGAAAATATCCACTTTATCAGAAATGCAGTGATAGAAATTTATCTGAGTGATTAATAGGAAAATATTTTATAACCGAATTTCATGTCTCATACACAGTTGTGTGCATAAAAGTGCGTATCTTATCTTTGTACGATAAACTATTAATAAATGTCTAGCATTGTGCCATCTTCAGTGTTTTTAATAGGTAAATATATACCTGACAACTAAATTAATAAATGTACTCAAGCTATTTTCCAAATCCTGTGTCATAGGCACATGAAATATTTTGGTTCATCTGAAATAGAATTCTTCATCAAAAGGAAAGAAACATACGGTGATAGTAATGAAAATATTGCTGTTTTTCTGTTTCTAATTTTTATGTAAAACTCAAAATCAATCAGAGACTGGATTTCAAACTTAAGGGTAATAAACAAAGGCAAGTGTGTCCAGTTTGTGGGGTTCATATCGCCACCTAGTGTCTAACTCTGTAATGGACCTGGTTTAAACATGACAGCAGTTGTGCCATCTGGAACAGTCTCTTTGAAAGGGAAAAAGTAACTACAGCACTTCGGATCAAAGCATTTCTTAGTCTATCTTTCTTTTTTAAAGTCAATCCATTGTCATTAGCTGGTCAATATATGAAAATACTAAGGAAGTCACTCGTTAAAAAGTAATACGAAGATAATGATGTGTGTATGTATAATGACAGGCATTTGCATTCGAACTTGATTTCTTTATTATTTTTGGAGTAGCATAAGCAGTTAGAAAGTATAACCCATGATAAGGCAAAAAGTATTAATAGCTGTCCAGGTTATTCATTGATATTGTTTTGACATAGTACTCCTGACTTTCTTCACTTTTTAAATTTACTTCTTATACAAGAATCTAATTTGAGGGCACCTGGGTGGCTCAGTGGATTAAAGCCTCTGCCTTCAGCTGGGTCATGATCTCAGGGTCCTGGGATCGAGCCTCACATCCGGCTCTCCGTTCTGCGGGAAGCCTGCTTCCCCCTCTCTCTCTGCCTACTTGTGATCTCTCTCTCTCTGCCAAATAAATAAATAAAACCTTTTAAAAAAAAGAATCTAATTTGAAGAACACAGTTTATGGGCTCAAGGTTTTTTTCCACTTGATAATTAGGTTCTAATTTTAGAGAATGAGTCGTTTGTTATATCACTGGAGAAACTACTTCAGTTCCCCATCTAAATGTCCAGCAGTTCACTGAAACTAGAAACCAATGGAGCGGATTTAACTACCTTCAGCAGTGCAATGAAAACATTCTAGTGAAAAGTTCCTCGAGATACAGCCCAATGTAACTATAACCTAATGAGCCAATCGGACACACAGCTGAATAGTCACATATTTTCATCCCTTTCATGTCATGAGCATAATGCAGTAATGAAGATTACATTGTCTGAGGAGTGGTTTAAATTGGCATTTTATTGGTTTGCAATACGATTGTCAAAGTGCAACTCCCTTCTTTTATGAATAGATAGCTGCAGTTGGCATAGAGATGTGATTTTCTGTTATAATGGCCTGATAAAAATCAGGTTTCAGCCTTTAAGGTTTTGTTTTAAAGTCAAGCTGAATATTTTAGCCATTAATTTTATCTGGAACGAGGCAAGCCTGAGTGGTGTATGCAAGTGATAACCACTCCTTCTTTGAACATAAAATGCACAGTTTGGTTTTGGCAAGGTTTCAACAGTGGAAGACTTAGTGCTTGTAAAGTTCTCCCTCACGTTCATGGTTACTCCATTTATATCTATTTTTTTCTTAGTGCAGAGAGTACTACGGAATGCGAAAAAAATAGCAATAGTAAAGTTTAGTGTGTGTGTGGATATATAGATACACACACATACTCCTTCATTATTTTCAAATAAAAATTTTACTCTCTAAATTATACCACATTAGAATGGGAGTCTTTAAAAATTCAAAATGTGGTGGCGGTTTATTTTCTTGAGACACCTGCAATAATATAAGTCGTATATTTTGTCATTTCATATTTTTATAAAGAAGGCATGGTCTCGAAAGCTTATGATCTTCCTAAATTATCAATTACTCACAAAGTCGGGGCTGAGTCATTACTCCTCTGGCCACGATTACCAGTGCCTGTATTACCAATGCACTGATTAAAATAATACAGACTGGATGATTCTTTCATAAAGATGTATATGTGAAAATAGAGCAGAGAAATGAAAAAAAAAGTGAACAAAAAATGAAAGAGGAAGAAAATTGAACCAATGCCAATTCTTCATGTAAAAAGAAAATTACAAGCCAGTATACTTCTAGAAGCCTCAATAAGATACTGCAGCTAGGATTTCCTGGTAATAAGTAAGCTTCATAATTATACCTAAACATTTTTTTTCTTGGTTTTATTTAGTTACAAAACGGTTTTTTTCCAAGTTTTCTTAACCTTTTGCCAACCTTCTCTACACACACGCCCATGGCAAATGCTGACTTATAAATGTCACTCTATGTCCCCAGTCTCCCAGACCCTTTTAGGAAGGTGCTTCTCTTTCATCATTTCTTTCAAAGTTAGTATTTTCTGTCTTGAAAACCCGTAAGGGAATGAGCTCCTAAAAGGAGAATGAGGCCAAATTAAAATTACGGACGAAGGTTACCCAGAAGGCTGCCTGCTCCTTTATAACTTTTGTTATCCTGCTGCTAAACAGAGCTCAGAGCAGATTTAGAATCAGGTGCGGAAGTCCTAGCCTCATGGTGTTCAACCCTGTTTCTGGAAGGGACTTTGTCCTGGAAAAGTAGTGAGAATGGAGCCCTGGCAATGGTAATTCATGTTGGTTTCTCCTATTAGACAGCAGCTTTAGCTCCCAGTGCCTCGTATGTAGGGATTCAATAAATGAGTTTGAATTGAATGAAAATAAATTTGAAAATGAAATGAAATTGAAATGAAGCCAAAATAAAATTACAAATGCTTTATTTTTTTTAAGATTTTATTTATTTATTCGAGAGAGAATGAGAGCGAGAGAGACCACAGAGAGAGAAGCAGACTCACCGCTGAGCAGGGAGCCCGATGTGGTGCTCAATCCCAGGACCCTGGGACCCTGACCTGAGCCAAAGGAAGACCCTTCACTGACTGAGCCACCCAGGCGCCCCACAAATGTTTTATGTGCAAAGAGAAGCCAAGTGGCTTTGGGGAGCTTTAATAACTATTTTAGGAGACCTGCAAGTTACCTCAAAATAATAAATGGTACCCTCGCAGGCTCAAAGGCATTATTAAAATAGCCTAAATTATCTAATTTTGACTAATTCCATATATGAAAACATATTAAGAAGTACAAGAAGAATAAGGCAGGTTTCGTGGCCTAAACCTATGAAGACTACATGAAAACTTTGAAAACTTTCTAAAAGCAGAAGCAAAGCAAAAGTAAATGTCAATCCACTAAAAGAGACCACATTTGCAGGCAGAGTTCAGGGGAAGGGAAGATGGCAGTGGGAATAGTCTTAGGGATGCAAGGAGTCAGGATTTATGCTCATCTTTTTTTTTTAAGATTTTATTTATTTATTTGACAGAGAGAGATCACAATAAGGCAGATAGGCAGGCAGAGAGAGAGGGAAGCAGGCTCCCTGCTGAGCAGAGAGCCCAATGCTGGGCTCCATCCCAGGACCCTGAGATCATGACCTGAGCCGAAGGCAGAGGCTTTAACCCACTGAACCACCCAGGTGCCCCAGGATCTATGCTGATCTTGAAGAGCCATTTGGACAGGGACCTGTGGGAGTGAGTAGGGAAGTCGGGGCAAGAGTAAGGAGCAGGCATAGAGGCTGGAGTCTGGAAGTGTGCTTGCTTCCATCCGGGTTTTAACTGACTATCCCTATCTATTCAAAAACAAAACAAGGGATGTCTGGGTGGCTCAATCAGTTAAGTGTCTGTTTTCTGCTAAAGTCGTAATCCCAGGGTCCTGAGATCGAGTCCTACATCGAGATCCTTATTCGGCAAGAAGCCTGCTTCTCCCTCTGCCTGCCACTCCCCCTGCTTGTGGGTGCTCTTTCCGTGTCTCTCTCTCTCTCTCTCTCTCTCTCTGACAAATAAACAAACAAACAAATAAATAAAATCTTTAAGAAAAAAAAAAGCTACTGTGTTCTTTCTATCCGAGAGGTGGGAAGAGGGAAAGTGTGTGAGGAAGAGAAATCCTATTTATTGACTCCCCTGAAAGTGCCAGGCCTTATGCTAATTGCTTTACTCTTATCACCATTTCCAATACGTTTACACTCTAGAAAAAACAAACAAGAAAGCACACCAATAACTACAGCACAAGGTAAAGATGAGAGAGTTGCAATATGAACGTTAAAAGGTTAAGAGAATTCCCGGCATGGAGACACCACCGCTCTAGCCGGTGGAAATAGAGAATGGCTTCATAGAGGGGCGCTGGGTGGCTCAGTCAGTTAAGTACCTGATTCTTGATTCCAGCTCAGGTCGCGATTGCAGGGTCCTGGGATGGAGTCCCGCATCAGGTTCTGTACTCAGTGAGGAGTCTGTTTGTCCCTCTCCCTCTGCTCTTATCCTCGCTAGCTCTCTCTCTTTCAAATAAACAAATAAAAATCTTAAAAAAAAAAAAAAAAGAACAGTTTCATAGAAAAGGAAGCTTATTAGTTGGGTCTTGAAGGTTGTGTGGGATAGGAACTAAAAAGCAGAGATAACCTCAACAGAGAAAGAGCCACTCCGTGTGGGCTTTAAATATATTTAAACTGTGCTATGTGGGAGGTGAGGGGTATTAGTGGTATAAAGCCATAGGGTAGAGGGTGAAGTTAGATTTCGAGGAAGGTATTTTGGTGTTGAGCATCAGAATAAAGTTGGGTGAGAGCCTGATTTTTAATTAATTCAGTTGAGAAAAAAATGTGGCACAGATATAATCTAATCAGTCTTCCAATTACTAAACTTTTATAATTGCTTGATAATCGAAGTGGATCCATCACAAAAATTCCAAGTTCAAAAAATCTGAAAGATTATCTAGTTCAATCCCAGTTTATGGGTTCGTATATTAAGACACTCGCAGGTTCAAGGTCACATAGTGACAAAAGTGGAACTCTATTTGCAGTATCTGGATTGTTGGACCAGTGTACTTTGCTTTGGACGTGCTGCCTCTCCAGAATATATTTAATCTTTTTAAAAATATATAAAATGGATGCCTGCTAAAAAACTGGGCACAGATTTTTGGCTTGGCTCTATCATTTGAATAAAGCTAAATTTATGTTACCCTGGGGAGGCAACAGAGTATACTGGGATTTGGAAATCCAGATGGTTGGATTAGTATTCTGGCCCTGCCACATCAAAACTTAAGTAAGTTACTGAACCTCCACTGAATTCAATGTACTCCTTGATTAAATAGTGAAAATAATAACAACCTCCCTACAGCCAGTAGGAGCAAAAGGGAAAATGTAGGTAAGATACCTAGTATAATGTCTGGGAGCTTATAGACATTCACTATGTTTTCTGCCTTTCCTTCTGTCTCATTTCCTGGGGAAGCCTGATATTCATTTGGTTCTCCAAAAGGCAACATCCTGAATTTTTTTGACAAAGTGTATGGCATATAATGAATGCCATAATTAAATGAATGACTTTCTCTGAATATGCAATGCTCTACTACAGTGCTTTTCACAGTAATATTATTCATTTAACTTGCAGAATGAATGAATGAATGAATGAATGAATGAATGAATGAATGAAAAGAGCAAGTGAGGAAGAGTTAGACCAGAACTGTGTAATTTCTTGGGGCTGTGAAGTTCTCAGAGACTTTCTCCAAAGTATGCTGGTAAATCCTAGATTGGCTCAAGCCCTCTCAAATCTAAGGACTCCCCAGAGTATTCCATGAATAGCTCTATGAGGTTCCAAATCCTAATCAAATACTTGCAAAGTTGTGTGATTGTGGATCATGCTAAGATGGATTTGTAGCTCTCATAGATTCTCAAAAGGTTCTAAGATCCCCCAGATATTAAGAACCACTTGTGTTAAGCGCCATACTTCCTAAGATGCAGCCTTCCCAGCAAATAGCACCATAGCTCTTGCGTTTCGATGGAGGCCATGTTTTATTTGCCAATACCACCCAGAGAAATGGCTTCCAATCAGGATCTCTTTGGGAAATGATATTTTAATGTTTCTAAAAGCTGTAGTGAATATATCAAATGTACATATAGAGAAAGTGGTCTCAGCAAAAGAGTAGAGAAGCTAGAAAGTAAATTCAAGACATTATACTGAAATTCAGTGTGAGTATGCAGTTAAAATTCAATTAAATAAGATACATCATCATTTCATGTATATGGAATATGTGGAAAGCAAGTTGAATGTAGGAGTGTAGTTTATACAGAGATAGTAATTATCCTATGGCTTGATGAATGAATGAAGTAATGGTACTTTACAAGAAGGAACAACAGAATCAATAAATATTTGTCAAGGTTCTGCTGTGATTGAAGCTCTCCATATAAAATACCTTACATTCAACTAACTTTCTTTTTTAAAAAAAAGATTTTACCTACCTATTTGTCAAAGAGGGGGAGCACAAATAGGGAGAGCGGCAGGCCAAGGGAAAAGCAGGCTCCTGGCTGAGCAAGGAACACAATGCAAGGCTGAATCCCAGGACCCTGGGATCAAGACCTGAGCAGAAGGTAGACACTTAACTGACTGAGCCATCCAGGCATCCCTTCAGTTAACTTTCTAACCCACAAACTGGGACGTAAATTGTATTGAAGAAAGAAATTTCCATTTTCACAGTGATTTTTCATTAATTAGAAGTTACATCTTTTCATATAAAGTGTAGTTCAAATTTACTGTGTTAGCAACTCTTAATGTATCAATTACCTCAGTGTATTTATTCAGTTGCTGAACAGTGTTTTTTGTATCTTGAAAAATTTCCATCATCAGTTTTTCACTAAATAAAACATCATTAATGTGGCAAGAGGGCTTGTCAGACCTGAATGCCGTCTTACACTGTTTCACAAGCTAAGGGAGAATATTTGGGGCCGTGCAGATATTTTGTTGTTGATGCCACTACTGTGGACATGCCTATGAGACAGGAGGGTTCCTCGGTGACATCCTTGGTAGAGCTTCCATTTTTTTTTTTTTTTCAATAAAATCATTCCAATTTTCCTTGGAAGTGCATTGATCTTCTAATCCTAATCTATGAAGAGATCGCTCTTCTAGAAGAAGTCTATCTATCTCTTCTAGAAGAGAAGAGCGATCTCTTCATAGCACTCTTTGTGCAGTCTGGTGGAACTGATTCGACCACCTACTCCATGAGTGAGTATTTGACCCTGGCGAGTCAGAGCTGCACAGAGTTAGTATGAGTCAGATGTCTGTTATTTGCAACCAGAAGTAAGTCTGAAACATTGGCCTAAATTCATTTTCCTTCTGGGATTGTGTTGCCACATACATCCCGATATTACCAGTACTCCTATTACCTATGTTGGCACCACACTTCACCATGGACACTTCTAGAGGGGCTATTACCATTATCTTCTGGTGAGAAAACCTAAATGTGCTCTCATGATTAGCATAATATTGATATAGTGCTTTGTGGGTTGCAAAGCACTTTCACATGTACTGTCCTGTACATTTTGCCTATGTTATACACCAAACTTTTCTTATAACCAGCTCACAATTATTGGAAACAGTTCAAGAAGCCATGACTAACTTAGAGAAGCATGGTCATTGTGGATTAAAACAAAAAACTAGTCATTATCTTTAATGATAATGACTCAGCAACCCTCTCAGGTCCCCTCCCTCCTGGAGAGCTTTGTGCTATCACTTTTCTATCACTCAATAAACCTTACCTTGCTGTTCAAAAATAAAATAAAATAAATACTTATTGAGTGTTAATTAACCACCAAATTCTTTTTCCTTTTAATTTTTCCAGTTTTATTATACATTCCAGTTTTATTATTATACATCCCTGTTTAAGTTTAAGGTGTACAGCATAATGATGTGACTTACATATATTGTGAAATGATTACTGTTCTAAGTTTAGTTATCTTCTGTCATCTCATTTAGACACAATGAAAACAAAAAGAAAAATAAATAAATTTTTTTCTTGTGATGAGAACTCTTAGGATCTACTCTCTTAATGACTTCCATATATACTATGTGGCAGGGGTAACTAGAGTCCTCATGTTAGACATGACATCCCTAGTACTTATTTATCTTATCACTGGAAGTTTGTACTTTTTGATTACCTTTCTCCACTTTTCCCTCCCTGCAACCTCCACCTCTGGTAACCACAAATCTGATCTCTGTTTTTGCAAATTTGGGATTTTGTTTTTGTTTCTTTTAGGGGGGTGGGTTTTTTCTTTTGTTTTGTTTTGTTTTTAAGACTCTACATATAAGTGGGATTATCTATTATTTGTCTTTCTCTGACTTATTTCACTCAGCATCATTCCCTCAAGATCTGTTTACATTGCTGCAAATAGAAGGATTTCCCCATTTTTTTTTAAAGATTTAGTTTATTTATTTGAAAGAGAGAGAGAGAGAGATTGAGAGAGCACATGAGAGGAGAGAAGGTCAGAGAGAGAAGCAGACTCCCCAGGGAGCCGGGAGCCCGATGTGGGACTCGATCCCGTGACTCCAGGATCATGACCTGAGCCAAAGGCAGTCACTCAACCAACCAAGCCACCCAGGCGCCCAGGATTTCCCCATTTTTGATGGCTGAGTTATATTTCATTGTATGTGTCTACCACAACTTCTTTATACGTTCATTTTTTGATGGACACCTTCATTGTCTCCGTGTCTTTGCTGTTGTAAATAATCCATTATAAACATGAGGGTGTAGATGTTTTTGAGTTAGTGTTTTAGTTTCCTTTGGATACATTCCCACAGGTGGACTTGCTGGATCGTATGGTAGTTCTACTTTTAATTTTTGAGGAACCCACATACTGTTTTCCATAGTTGATGTGCCCAGTTTACAATGTCACCAACTGTGCATGAGGGTTTCCTTTTCTCCACATCTTTGCCAGTATTGGTTATCTCTTGTCATTTTGACGATGGCCACTCTAACAGGAACCACCAAATTCTTTAGATTTATTACTCTCATTTACATTTCAAGCATTTCTGTCAGTGTTATTAATCCCCTTCTATAGATGTGGTTTAGAGATATTAAGTAACTCAACCAAGACCATGCAATGGTAGAGTAAAGATGAAAACCTAGTTCTGCTCGAATCCAGAGTCAAATTGTCTAACCACTGTGTTAAATTTCTTCCCCACTCACAAAGAGAAACACCTGTATTTCATGGAGCTCCTGGAGGAAACAGCAAGGGCACTAATTTCCAAAGTAGATGAATGTATGTGTTATCACTGAAGATATGTTTAATTAATATTGACTTTATCCCCTTCAGCTTCTGTTGAAACAACCAGAATTTGGAGTTCTAAGAACTGAAAACAAGAAAAGCATTGTTCCATGATCTCAATCTTAAAAAAAGAGAAAGAAGGAAGGAAGGAGAGAAGGAAGGAAGGAGAGAAGGAAGGAAGGAAGGAAGGAAGGAAGGAAGGAAGGAAGGAAGGAAGGAAGGAAGGAAAGAAAGAAAGAAAGAAAAAAAGAAAGAAAGAAAGAAAGAGAAAGAAAGAAAGAAGAAAAGAAAAATGGAAAGGAAAGGAAAAGAAAGGAAAGGAGAGAAAAGGAAAAGAAAAGAGAAGGAAAGGAAAGGAAAGGAAAGGAAAGGAAAGGAAAGGAAAGGAAAGGAAAGGAAAGGAAAGGAAAGGAAAGCTCTCAGCAGGAGACAACGTCCATGTTGGGAAATGTAATCTCTGCTCAAGTGGATAAAGGCATTAGAGTGAAAAATGAAATTGTTAAACTGAAATGATGGGAACTAAAAAGGGTCACAGATGGATGGAAATGGAAATAAACTAGATCTATCCACCGGCTGCTATTTTGTTCACTAGGGGCTGCTGGTGCAGATTTTGAAGTCAAAGGTGAACTATGAATTCCATACAAGCTACTCAGTCTCACATGTGGAAATAAAATTCCAAGAAGGAGGACATAAAAAAAATTGCTTTGATAGATTCAAAGAGATATTATCCAGTCACCCTAACTATAGAGAATAAAAGACTGTTTAAGAATTGCATTTCTGGCACGCTCTTTGGGATTCTTCCTGGAGATCAGTAGGTCACACTGGTGGGAGGAAGAAACCAAAGAGGATCATCTTCCCAACGAGACCCTGTTGCTCTTTTGCTGTAAACACTTTATTCCTTGACCTACAAAAGACCCACAAGTATCCTTAACTTTTAAAGCATGAACTTGGAATAAAAGGAAAAAAAATAAGAAGTGTGTGTAAATTATTTCCTAATAATCGAATTCGAATTTTACAACTGCAAAGAGTTCTCTCCTAATTGTCCACTGAAGAGAGTGGTCATCAATTCACTCTCTTCTCAAGGAGATAGTCGCTGTCGGCTCCATTAAGTTATCATCCTACAGCAGGAAATTTATCATAATTTATTCTAGGATATTCTAAATTTACCCTGATGATTACCACTGTGTAAACAATGTCTGCTGTGAGCTGGGGTTGGATGATTGAGGGTTGCAACAGGCACCGGTTTGGAGTCGCCATTTGCTGAAGAGCTTCATGTTTGTTCTATCAGTACAAACTCCAGGGATGTCTAACAAGAGCTTCAGTGGTTATGGGAAAAAAATGAGGCTCTTCCTCTATGAAATGGTAATGGGCCACTTACTGCAATATCTCTCTTTGGAGAGGCAATTCCAAATGGCAGAAGGTTAAAGAACATTAGAAAGTGGTTTTGTGCATGGACAACATGGTTTTTCTCATTAAAAAAAAAAAAAGGAAGAAAAAAATTTGAAGGGCATTTGTAGAGGTCAGCACTGAAAACTCTTTAGAAAACTGTCTTCAATGACAATATACAAAATTTAAGTTATGGTAAGTTTTCTCATAACTATAGTAAAAGCTGTCCAAATTGGCAAGGAAGGACTTATGTTTTAATTTGTATGTTTCTATTCACCAAAAAAATATGAGGAATTTATTTGATGTGGATTGAAGACACTGAACATTTATTAAAATTAATGACATCTGGGCATTTCTTTCCTTCAGATATTGCTCATAACTCTTCTACCCCTCTTCTCCCCCATCTTTCTCTTGCTTCATTTCCAACCATATGTTTGTGGTAACTTAGTTATTCTCAGCTCCTCAGCCTGTGGCAGTAAGGACTTGATTTTCATCATTCAATCCTACCTTGAAGTTTGTCCTTTCCTATCTTTCTGAGTAAAAGAAATAGATGTAGAATCTTATTTGATTATTTGCCACCCAATTTTACCTTTAAATTTATTCTTTCCTGTCAAAGTTTCTTCTCCATTTTTGCTTTTTCAGAGTGGGAAAAATAATGTAGTCTTACTGAAATGTTCTGGACTCTACCACATAAATTGCTTCTCTTTGTCTCCACTCTTTCTCTTTGGAAGTCCCTCATTATAAGGAGTATAAATGTAAGATCCACAAAAAGGCTGAAAGGACAGTAGCAGAAAGCTACCAGTGCCCTCTTCAGCAAGGAAGATGAAATGACCAAGTCATGAGAAATGCTATTGAATGCCAAATTAGGATGATCCCAATTTTATGAGGCTTGTAGTCTAGAATCACTCTACATCTTCTGACATGTCTCTATCCTTCCATGCTTCCCAAGTATTTTTACCAAAAAAAAAATCATATTTCTTTGAAACTTTAAAGAAATTCTGGCTCCCCTTCTAGCTCACTGAAACATGAGTCCCATGAGTCCCTTCCTTTCTTCCAATCCTGACCCATTGTACCCTGTTACAAGATGATGCTACATGAGTCCTACTTCAGAAGAGAAGGCATCCATTGCATTGCATAAAGTAAACTCCTTGAAAAAGCCTCATACTTGTTTTCTGCAAGATCAGCAAGCATAGTATTATTGTTATAGCTATAAAATACTAAAGATGAGTGAGGGTTAACAGCAAATTTATCTCCTTAATTAGTATTTAAGAATATATTAAGTCCTTACCAGATATTTTTCAGAAATTAAATTAATATTATATTTTATGGGATACAATTGTACTCAATTCACTAAATGAGCTGAAGTCAGGAAGAAATAATCAGAACATCCAAACTTCCCCCTTTCGACCCCATTCTATTCTTACCTATTGTGTGAAGTTTTTCCATCAACTTCAATTAATAAAAGTCTAACTGTTCTATGAGCAATTTGCTCTCTTTAAAAAGTCAACATCAATGGTTAATAACTCAAATAATGTACTTGGTAGATAAATATGATTAACAGATATTGGACTCTAAAGTTCAATAATTTAAACTGTATCTATGACACTTGTAAATATTTCTTATTAAATAAGCACCTTGTGCAAGTATATAAGAATATAGTATGCAAATGTTTCCAATCCTAATATTTGTAACAAAATGGAAAACTACACTATTACTACTATTATACCTTCCATTTTTAATCATTGCTTATATGGCAAATCTGGTACTGCTAAATTCCTTACAAATTACCATATTCAACCCTCATAGGGACCTTGCAAAGTCACTATTGTTACTATTTTAGAGACAAAGAAACTGATATCCAGAAGAAATAAGTGACCATCCCCAAACAACACAGAATAAGTAATTACCTCAAGCTCTTAATCAGGTTAGCAAATGAATCAAAGGGAGCCAAAAACTATTATTAGGATGATGACTAATTATATATATTATTTCCTGACATTTTTTCCTATATACTGTAGTATATCTGTCGATATTGGCAAATAAAGTCAGCAAATGGGCCACTTCGGACAAGAAAACAACTTGTATTGTATGATCTTTAGAAGTATCCAAATACCACGCACTTTGGAAGAAGTATGCAAATATAAAAGTCATGAAAGTTGAAGCAAGTAAAATGACCACAAATATTAGAAGACTCATTACTCTGAAGACTTTTTTTAAACAGAAATAGATCTCGGTTGTGTAGATTTTTTCTTTTTGGCCTGTAGAGACAGGGAGTTCTGTTTTAATGAGAGTTTTATTTGTTTCCACTGGTATAAATAAGTATTTGTTCAATTTGCAGTTGGTAACCTAAAAATGAGAGATGTAGTCTCAGCGATAAACTCTGACAGGTAAGAGTATTGCAAATTCATTTCGGCTCCCCAAAAGGAGAGAAACTGTTTAATATGTATAAGGACAGAGACATACAATGCATAATCAAAATACAAAAAAATAATAACGGCTAGAAGAGACGTTCAGGGAACAAGCGGGGAAATTTGAATATAATCTTGGGGAAGACGATGCTAAGAGTATATAGCATCTTTGTAACTGAGGTGATAGAACGGGCTCTGCATCCTGGGAGACTTTCCTTTCAGAGCTGAAGTACCTTGCCATGCCTTGGTGGTTAATGTCAAACGCCCTAATACATTCTTAAAGGATGAATTTTTTTTTTTTTTTTTTTTTTTTAGATTTTATTTACTTGTTTGTCAGAGAGTGAGAGAGAGAGCACAAGCAGCGGGGAGTGGCAGGCAGAGGGAGAAGCAGGCTCTCTGCTGAGCAGGGAGCCCCATATAGGACTCGATCCCGGGACCCTGGGATTAAGAACTGAGCCGAAGACAGGTGCTTGACTGACTGAGCCACCCAGGCATCTCTGGGAGGCATCTTTTCTGCAGAGGACAGGAAGCATCAAATCAGTCCCTGTTTGATTCCGCCAGCAGCACATCCCCAATAAAGACCACACCCAAGAATCCAGTTGTCATTTCCTCCACTGAAGGACCTAGGAAAGCTACCACAAGCCAGCTGACCACATTGATAGAAGTGCTGGTGCTGAAATGTGAATTCTGGTCGGCTCCATGCAGGGATATAAATAACAACCTCGAGGGCTCAGAAATAGAGCCCTGTGTTCACGGAGCCGTTGCTTATGACATACAGCTTTGGCATAACAAATCATTGGAGCAGTGATGCTGATGAGACCATTTCCTTTCTGGCTGAAGAAAATAAAGAATCACACACCACAGACAAAAAACAAATTCTGGATTATGAATACATGCATGTGAAAAAGCAAAGCTGAAAATTCTAAAATAATATAAGAATATTTTTATGATGCCTTTAGATAGGAAAGAATTAAGGCAGAAGAAAGAGAAATGTTGGTCATTTTTTAAGCTTCTATGTTAAAATGTCTTGAAATCCATTGTCCACTGCCTTCAGAAAATCTTACCCTAAACAACTGCCTACAATTAAGATTTTTTTTAATTTTCAAGGGACATTCCCAATAGTATAAATATCATTCCAGGGCAATGCCTATTAAAATTTTGATCCATTAGATTCTGATAAAGTTTAGCAATTTCATAAAACCAAATATCTGTCCAGTGAATTTGCACTAATAGCTTTCATAGAGCACGTATTTACTGTGAAATACTAGCAATCAAAACAGAGGGCCAGGGAGGGAAGAAGGGAGATGGTTGGAATAAAAACCACCAATTACTATTTTTGCCTTTCTTTCTTTCTTTCTTTCTTTCTCTCTCTCTCTCTCCCTTTTTTTTTTTTTTTTTTTTCCATGTCTGTGTTGTCTCCTTGAGAAGCCCGGGATGAGATCACTCCTCACATACGTTCCTACTTACTGGTTGGCTTTTGGTGGGTTTATCTGTTTCCAAGTAATTAGCTGGAATGCTGGGGAATATGAGGGATGTCAGACCTGTCAGTCAGGGGAGCGATGTGGGAGGTCTTAAAGGGACCACTACAATGTGGTGGAGCCTTTCCTTTCTTTTTATACTTAAGAATTTCTGACTGATTTTAGAAATCAGCCAAAGTGTGGTCCGACTGCACAGTTCTGGTTGGGTCTGGAACTGCCGTACAGGGAGAGGGATTTCTCCTCGTAAAGCATCTTGATGTTCGAAAGGTCTTATAATAAGGCACCAACCTAGGTCAAATATGGTGGTTCACACACACACACACACACACACACACACACACACACACACACACGGAGAAGCATGCCTCTAACTATAGTATCCTTTTGTACCTTTATGTTTTAAAAGATGTTTGTGGTGTTTTCCTAAGCTACACACCTGAAGCTTCCTGACTGGTACTTGTCCTATGAATGACTTTCAGTGAATTACTTTCATCTAACTGATGCTGAGGAGGTATTTTGGCTGTAGACTTGTATTGCATCATCTTCCATCAGTCTTAACGGTTGCATTTCCCACATTCAGTGGCAGCGTCTAACAGGGACGTCAAGTAGCCAGAGTCTTCGTTGACACTTGCAAAGTGTACCATTTCATTTGCCATCGGTCTCGGGCCAAATGAGACAAATAGTAAATGCATGCCTTGGATCTTTTGGGGGGACCTTAAAACAACAGGAAAAAATGAAAGGAGTTAATAAGAGAGAACATTCTTTTTTCTCATTAACTCCAATTCAATATATGAAAATTAGAGAAAGAACATTTGTTCTAAAGACTTGAGTTTTGAAGAGTCACAGAGACAGAAAAGTGGTTTTGTGAAGAAGGGGTTTAGAGAAAGGAAAGAGTATTGGGAGAAGTTTGGTAAGCAGACTGAAGGAAGGAGGGGGCCGCAAGAATCTAGTAATAGTTCCAGCCGTAGAATAACAAACAAGCAGAAGTGAACAAATGAAGACGAGAGCGAAGCTAACGGGAAGGCATCAAAGGAGAAGCTGTCCTAATTTAGCCTGTGCGACTCTCACAGTACCGCTGAGACATCACAGTGACTCTGGGTGACCACACACAGGTGGGTACCACACAGTGGATGTTGGTGTGTTCTTCCTCTCTTGCCACCGTGAACCCCAGGAGGAAGAGACAGAAAAAGGTTGAGGAACAAAGCTCTCCCAAACGGAGAGGAGTATATACTATACTTCTAAAGGTGCCTAATGGAAAGATTTAAACCTAAAATTGCCTTAAAGATATAAAATGAAGGATGCCTGGGTGGTTAAGCATTGGTTAATTGGTCCAGGTCATGATTCAGGGGTCCTGGGATCGAGTCTGAGACCTGGCTCTATGCTAAGCAGGGAGCATGCTTCTCCCTCTGCCTGATGTTCCCCTTGCTTGTGCTCTCTCTCTGTGACAAATAGATAAATAAAATCTTTAAAAAAAAAAGATATAAAATGATTTAAATAATTTGCCTATCAAAAGCATTTATTGCCTTAGGCTTTTAGAAGAAAATGCATTTATTCATTGAACAAAGTTCTAATCAACAACAACAAAAAAATGCCTCAGCTTCTATCAAATGAGAAAAACACAATTTTGTGGGGAACCTTAATATGTTACTGCAACTAATAGTTACTGAGATTGTGTGTGTGTGTATCATTTCCAGCATTTATATGAATCGAAATTCAGCAAGTCAAATCATGTACAAAGAATGAAAGAAAGAACAGTAGCTAAAGAAAGCAACAAATATTCTCAAATCTGGTGTAATGTTTTCTCTACACACTATAGCACAATTAGATAAATACCAAAAAAGACTCAACATTTTTAAGTTACAATGTGTCTTTAAACCCAAACACTATAAGTTCCCTTCATTTCCTAAAAATATGGTTACACTTTATCACCTTTATAAGTTTTTCTACAAAGAAATAAAAAATCTATACAAAATAAGTTGAGCTTTGAGAAACAGAGTGTATATGAGAAGTCACAATACTATGTCAACCTATTAGCTACCTAGGTAGCTAAATGTAATCACAGACAACAATTTTAAACAGCAAATTAATGTTGACAGACTCATGCATCATTTTGTCAAGAAGGTAAATCATACAAGTTGCTCATATAAACAACATCATCAGTCTCAACATTATTAAAATTCTAGAGTTATGATATTTGGTACATCATCAAAATCTGAGATCCTGCCTTCTCACTACACTTTCCACAACCACTGTGTTAACAAAAATTAGTATTCACTGGACACTGTTGTCACCTCAAATAAATGTATTCATTATAAATTCAATATAAATATACTGTGAAGCTAAAAGATATTGATGTCTATTGAGGTAGGGGAAACTTCTTTTATAAAAAGCTACGAGTTGTGTTTTCTGAATGTGTATAAAGTAATGCCAGGTCAAGTAAAATGTGTGTGTGTACATCCTGATAAGGAATGTTATTTTTGGGGCACCTGGGTGGCTCAGTCATTAGGTGTCTGCCTTCACCTCGGGTCACGGTCCCAGGGTTCTGGGATCAAGCCCCACATTGGGCTCCCTGCTCGGCAGGGAGTCTGCTTCTCTCTCTCCCACTCTCCCTGCTGCTTGTGTTCCCTTTCTCCCTGTGTCTCTCTCTGTCAAATAAATAAAATCTTTAAAAAAAAAAACAAAGGAAATGTTATTTTCTTCACTCTTGAACAACCAAAAAGTGATATGTTCACTTTAAAACACAATTCGTGTATAATATTTTAGAAACACTAAAATTTCTATTCATTGCATCAATATAACAGAATTTTTCAATGAGTATGAGTATCAAAATATGAACAATAAATAATTTATTGACTGCCTAATAGTGGCTCTGATTTTTTTTTTTTTAATTCTGTGCAGTTTTTTGACCAAGATTCTACTGGATAGTAAATTAATCATTAAACATTAAGCACATTTTCATGGCATAAGATTTAGCAGAAAAAATTTCTTAGTAAATACAAGATGTGTCAATATAAAATTTAGAGAGAAGGTCACTTAGTAACTCAGGCAAAAACACCCGATAGTAGCCCCTTTAAATCTAGAATTTGGGTGGCTTATTTTTTTTGGAGGAGAGGACCAGGATAGAGTAAGGAAAATAATCTTCAAAGTCCTCGATTTACATTTGGTGGCAAAATAATTTGTGCTTTAATAAAAAATTTCAAAGAAAGCAATTATTTGAACTCGAAGTATTATTTTCCTTCTTAAATTGTTTTCACTTAAAATGTTAAGATTTTCCTCTTCTAAGAAGTCAAATGAAGAGCGAATACAGCTGTTTTTTCTTTGAACATGGGAACAGCTTTTACAGTAGTTATAAGTTTGATCATATCCAGAGACAGACTCTCCCAGGGGAAGATTTATCAACCAAGTCAGCATCCAGTACAAATATTCACAAACAGTTGTTGAAACAATTGTTTATCAATAATATCGAATGACATCTGCTCTGTCCCTTGTAAGGGGAGGCAGGGAAGTGGGAGATCGTTAAGTCTCATTTCTTTTCTCACATAGTTTGCATATTTGGCTCCTAGGCTCACTTATGCTAATCAAGAAAAAAAAAAGAAAGATACAGAGAACATATTGATTACATTGGAAATGGCTAGTGGTTACTAGAGGAAAAAATAGAACAACAGAATTAGTCAGGGACCTGAAAAAACAGACAAAAACCGTATGGATTGTGTTGGGGTGGAGGCTGGGAAAATTGGCTCTCAAAGAGGAGAAAGAATATAGAGGGATAGGATCTTGCATACAGGAGGTTGAGGGCAGGAAAGAAGAATTTAAAACATGTCGGTAGGTCTCGTACTTAGAATCCATTCTGGCAAGTTCTTGAGATGCTTAGCTTTTCACTTATGTAGACTGCTGAGACGATCTGCAGAGACTCTCCCCAGGCTGGGTTTGTCTGACCACCTTGCACTAAGAGCTTTGACCTCTTCCAATGTGACCTCCCCCCATTTTATGCCCCCTGTTCCGGACTGAATTTTATCCTCCCAAAATTCCTATGTACCTCAGAATGTGACTCTATTTGAAGATAGGATCTTTAAAGAGTTAATTAAGGTCACATGATGTCATTTTGGTTGGCCCTAATCCAATATGACTGATGTTCTTATAAGAAGAGGAAATTAATACACAAACTAGAAGGAAGACCATGTGAAGACACAGGAAAAAGATGGCTATCTACAAGCCATGAAGAGAAGCCTTGAACCCTGCCAAACCTTGGTCTTGTTCTTCCGGCCTCCAGGACTGAGGAAATTAATTCCTGTTATTTAAGTCACCCATTCTGTGGTGTTTTCTTAGGGCAGCCTGAGAAAGTTCGTACACACTCACTCCATTAAAATCTATTCTGCCTCCCATGTTTTCAGTTTTGCTCTCTTCTTTCTCTCCTGCACTGCCCAAAATATCCAAGGTTCTCTGGACAGAGGCTCCTCAGTAGACTACCTGACATCTGAACTCATGTGAGCACCGGTTACCAAGATAAGGCAGAAAGTGATGTAAGTCTGTGAATTTGTCAGGAAGAGAAAGGCTGCTGTAAGGCCAGGAGAAAGTGCTAGACAGTCCAGTTCACTCTGGAGAACCAACTTGGAACCAGGGTTTGAGGGTGGGTTTGAAGGTACTCATGAGAGATGGAAGACAGCTCAGCTCTGAGGTGAGAAAAAGAGTGAGAAGCAGTGTCATTAACTGAGCCATCCTTTGGGTCAGACTGCTGAATTACACGCTCTGTATGCTCTAGGGCATTTAACTGCCCCTAGTGACCCTAGGAGATGACTATTCATAGCCTCTTGGAGTTACTGATAAGAAACCCTTGAACATCTTGCCCAAGGTCCTCTGGACCCATTATCATTACACTCCACCCAAACATTTTAAGGCCAATGAATTAAGGACAATGACATTCCTGAGACTAATAAAGATGCTGAGCCAAGGCCTGGGGCTGGTGTGGCAGCTCATCCAGAATAGAGAATGGAAACCACTGGAAGGTGCAAAGGGAAAAGGAAGCATACAAAATGACACAGAAGACCAAATGAAGGACTTGGTAGAGCTGACTTCCATGAAGCCACTCTTTTCTCCTATCTTTCTCCTATTGTCCACAGAATTATAGGACTTCGGTCTGATTCCACATACATGCAAACACACTTATTTGATTTCTTAGCCACTAAATGACTCCCTGTCTTACAACCCTGGATGCCCCATCCCCGCCTGACTTTATATTTAACATGTCCCAAGAATATCCCCACTAAGCAGTCACCAGCTGACCACATGGGTGCCCTCATCCACTGGACAACTTTTAATGTGCACAGATGGGTGTCGTCACTTGCTGACTCATGACACCAACACCTCGACATGTCTGAAGCCTTTATCTGAAGGCAATATCACTCTCCACCAGGGAAAAACGTGCTTCATAAAACACAACGATCCTGGTGAATTAAACTCCAGAATTGACTTAATGGTTAATAGTTATTAAGGCCATGAGATTTCCTATTCCAAGAAGCAATTCAACCAAATTAAGTGTTTACCTAGAATTTCAGGCAGATTCAAACAAAAGGAATTTCAGATGAGGAAATACTCAGAATGGCTCATGACTTCACGACATTGCTCAATTCCGAGTATTTGAACCCTAATTATTCAATCACTGCTTTTGCTCTGCCCTACTTGCTGCAAACCAGTGTCGATTAAATACATTTTCTGTGTATGTGAATAGGATTTTGCAAGATGTTTATGAAGTCAAAGACTTTACTGTAGACTAAAAGCCTCTGTCTCAGACTTCCACTTGTGGAGTTCATAAATCAAACGGCTGCAGCTTTCCTACATCTTCCTGATGCAGCTGCACACATTTTTAGTTGGCACAATAGCAATAGAAACTCACATTCAGGTTTTCATTGCCATCCCTAAAGCTCTTGTGCACAGGAGTTTGGAATATGGTTAAAAATTAGAATTTTAACTTCTCCCATTCTGATTTCCCTCTTCTGTGACTTCACTTGAAGCATAACGGTTTTAGGCCAAACAAACAAGAAAGAAGTAGCTTCATTACAAGTTTTTGCACATTTAGGATTAAGTTACAAGATCTATTTTTCATCATTACCTAACTACATATAGGTGAGATACATGATTTTCAATCATATTACTTTATTGATTATTTCAAAATTTTAAAGAATATTATTTTGGACACTTGTCAGCAAGGCTCTTAGTACACTATTCTCTGCAAAGTACCACCGAAATTATGCTTTTCTAATTATGCAACTATTAGTATACACTTGAATATAAGTATATATACATACACATATATACACACTAATACTTATATATAATGTAAATCTAACACATATTATACATGTACTATAACTCCTTTACTCTTGAATAGCTCATTTCTGTTTTTGGCATTCTTAGCCACAGGTTTTACATCCAAATAGCTTTTATGCCTTGATGGAATGATGCCTAGCCTTTAGTCATAATGACTCTAGCAATTCATAGATTAGCCACAGTAATGAGAAACATGCATCTTTATGGGAAAAAAGTAAATATTACTAATTTTAGCTCGACTTTTTACTTATGATATTACCCATTTAAACCATTTTGTATAAGATCATTCTAGTATCTGTATTGAAAGAAAATATCAATTCATCCTTATTCTATAAAAAAAAATTTTCAGTGTTTGGAGGAATTTCCAAATTCATGATGATGATGATAATAACAATAGTAATAAATTTATAAATAAATGAATAAGTAAATAAATTCAAAGTTGGGGCACCTGGGTGGCTCAGTTAGTTTAGCCTCTGATTTCAGCTCAGGTCATGACCCCAGGGTTCTGGGAGCTCTGGGATGAGGCAAAGGGTGACAGACTCTTTGCTCAACAAGGAGTCTGTTTTTCCCTTTCTCTCTCCTTCTCCCTCTGGCCCTCCCCCCTCCACCCCTGCTCATGCTTTTCTCTCTCTCTCTCAAATAAATCCTTCTCATGCTCTTTCTCTCTCTCTCTCTCAAATAAATAAATATTTTAAAACAACTAAGAAATAAAAATAAATTCAAAGAAAAAGGTCTATTTCCAGCTTGGCAACTTCTATGGAACAAAACTTACTTTGTACATCAAGCTAAAATGGAATATATATATATATTTTTTTAAAAGATTTTGGGGGGCGCCTGGGTGGCTCAGGGTTAAAGAGGGTTAAAGCCTCTGCCTTTGGCTCAGGTCATCATCTCAGGGTCCTGGGATCGAGCCCCGCATCAGGCTCTCTGCTCAGCAGGGAGCCTGCTTCCCCCTCTCTCTCTCTGCCTGCTTGTGATCTCTCTCTCTGTCAAATAAATAAATAAAAGTCTTCTTAAAAAAAAAAAAAACTTAAAAAAGATTTTGGTCAATTCGCTTTAGCGGTTTTCTATTATTCTTTTATTTTCTGTGAGCGAGCTAGCACCGTATTTCTCTTTCATCCATCTTTTCAAAAAATAAAAGATGATCCGATGCATAAATTTAAAGTATAGATATGGGGCTGGTACAAAGTTCAGCCACAACTTGAAAAGTGCAAAAATGTAACTATCATAGTAATCAAGGCTGCCTTGGGACCACCACGCAGGTCCCCCTTGATCCGGGCATGTGCTGAGAGGGAATCTGACTCACCCAGTTCCCAGTAAGGTAATCACTGCTAGTCCACTCATCCTCCATCTACAGAAAAGTCCTCAGAGCTCACTTGCTACCTCCGGGCGTTTCTCCCTCATTCTTCTCCCCCTCCTTCTAGGTCCTAATCTAGGGTTGGCAAACGGCTTCCCAGATCACTCCTGAGCTGTGGGAAACTGAAGGGACAACTCTGCCCTCTTAGGTGTAAGTCACTTAAGTCACAGATGTGCTGCGGAGCCTCTTCAGTGAGGTGCTCTGTCCCTCTCTTTACCTGAAGAGGAAAAGACAAGGCCTTTCTGCTCTTGAGCCCCCTTAAATCTCAAAGGAAGTTCTCTCCTGTTCAGCCCTGGACTCATCACCACCGGCGACACCACGGGTGGGTGAAGGTGCAGGGTTGCCCCACACCTAACTTGCCAAGCTCCTCTCCACATTCTCCTCCTTCCCTCCGAGGCCCCAGCGCTAAGAAGCAGACAAACCTGCTCCAGTCGAACTTCCTCAAAGCTTCTAGTTTTAATGCCCAAACCTAAATTTCCAAATGTTCAAAAGAGATGTATATTCGTTTGGAGAATCTCTTTCAAAACTCCCAAAAGCAGTGAAGGTGGGACTCTTTACTTACTTGGGAGAATGGAGGAAGCCAAGACATATAAATTTAGTAATGTAAAGGAAAGAAAATCTCTCTAATACCTCAGAATTATCCTGCTGCAACTGTTTTCCGAGATTCATAAATATAAAAAAAAAAAAAGATTATTCAATCTTCAATCAAGTTTAACTTAAATATATTTATAGCATTAAAAGATGTGAAAATTTTCCTAAGGGGCTTTTTGATTTTGCTTACTTTCCTGACTGTGACTTATGACCATTAATGCAGCTAAGCTTTTATATCTTTGTATAAGACAATATATGGCTTGTTAAGTATTTACTCAGAAAGAAATAAAAGTATTTCAGAATGTCCAAAGTAATTAAAAATTATTAGGATAAATTTTATTACTACAGAAAGGCTAAAACCTCTGAAAGAGACTAAATTTACATCATATAATATATAGTCATTTCAGAATGGGAAATGCAGATATATTTTACTTATATAGAATGTCTTTCGGTTTCCCCCATTTTATTATAATTGCCAGGCCTGGGTCTACAAATATCACATTGATCCATTAAGTCGCTTTACAAGTTAATTAAAAAAAATCCAGTCAAACCAACTGTAAGTCAAAATCATCTCTCACCTCCACTGACATTAGTTCACTGACACTCCAAATATATAAAAGTATCTGAGTATTTTTGCTTTGAGGCAGAATCCTCTATCTTTTTTCCAGTGAGGCACGTTGGCTTGATAACGGTGAGTAGAATAAGATTTTAGAAGCGTGGGAGCGCCTGGGTGGCTCAGTTGGTTGAGCGATTGCCTTTGGGCTCAGGTCATGATCCCAGCATCCGGGGATCGAGTCCCCCATCGGGCTCCCAGGTCCTCGGGCAGTCTGCTTCGCTCTCTGACCTTCTCTCCTCTCATGCGCTCTCAATCTCTCTCTCTCAAATAAATAAACAAAATCTTTAAAAAAAAAGATTTTAGAAGTGTGTTCTGTAATATGCCACGTCCTAAGTCTCACTTGGCAATCTCATCTTTACATGTTATTTCTCAGGTCTTTCATGAGTCACACTGTTCTACATTTGGAAAATGGGATGGGTATGCAAAGGCAGCAGAAGGAAAAAAGGAAAGAAAAAAAAAAGAAAGGAATTAGAAAAAAAAAAGGAAAAAAATTTTATTTGGTCCCTGATACTTCAGAGCAAAAAAATTAACCATTTCTACACCTTTTGGTTCATCCTTCCCTTCTACACCTACCCAGAGGGTTGCTTCTTCATCTTTGAAAGAAGGGGTGACAGAGAGGATCTAGGATTCCAGAAAGAGGTATGCCAAAGTGCTGACAAATCACAGGCCAAAGAAAACAGTCAGGATCATAATTAAAAATCAAAACATTTACCAAAAATGTAATTGTTTACTTGTAAGATATGCTAAATGTCTCAGTGCTAAGAAATATTCCAGGGCAGATACAACTTACTATCCAATAAAGAAACGTCCATAGAAACTCTGGCTTAATTCTCATTTAAACTTGCTCAATAAAGACTGATAATAAAGATAAAGATAAAGACTGATCCTATACTTAAATGCTTCCCCAAATGGTTTTAAATTCCCCAAATCATTTCATTATTATTTGTCATGGATTACTGATACTGTTACAACTTTTTGACAGTAATAGCAGAGACAAGGTTGGTCTTTCTGTTAGTTCTTGAAAGGCCATTAGCAGTGATCTCTCTCCTATATCTAGGCAACAAATGCAAATCACCTTTAGGTTGATTTAGTAGGTTGATCACCTACTAAAGTGATAAACTGTGTAGGAGGATTGTATCAAAATATACAGTCCTCAGAAAACAGGTACCGAAAATAAGTTACACATGATCATTTTAAAGGAGAAACTGAATAAAGACCAGTAAAGACAAAATTTTACATGAGCCCAAAGGAAGGACACATAAATTTTTCCTAAAGGGCATCAAGATGGTGTTAAAATTCAATTGGCAGTTCGTCAGGCTCTCATGATAGTCGGCATGTGTGTAAGTGGAGCGAAACAGGCAATTTTCAGCACAGAGAACTGGAGAGGAAGGAGAGTGAATGGGAAATTATTCATCTAGAACATGCAAAATTCCCTAAGTCACAAAATCCTCAAATGCTGACAAATCCTGCAAAGACTGTAGTAAGGGAGCTCCTTCCTAAAGTCCAAGTTAAATATATAAGTACCCAGCCTTAATCATTTAAATACAAACCAATAAAACATAAGCCTTTTCTACATTTCTGGGAAATAATTGATGTTCATCCCAACATGAACCCAGTAAAATGGACTAAGGTTGGTAGACTCGGTTCTGATTTGAATTCCACCATCCATTTGCTGAGTGACTCAAGGAAAGTTCCTTGACTGTTGGGTCTCTCCTGGTCAGGGGAGATCGTGAAACCTGCTCCCACGGCTTGGTCTCCCAGCAAAACGAAGTTGTGTCCTCCCTCCATCAAACACGTGAAGGCCCATCATAACCCAGGGTTCTGGAATGGCATTTTAGTTAAAGTTTTGTTTCCTTCTCTAAACAGGGATCATCAGACCCCCAAACCACAGGAGGAGAACTACTTCTTTGCAGCCTTGAGAAAACAAAGGATTCATTTCATTTCAGCTATCAATGAATTATGAATTAGTGTGCAGGATTGATGTGTGTTATGTGACATGAGGGGCACATCTGGAACACTTCCTCACTCTGCATCACATTTCAAAAAGCATTTTTTAAATCATCATGTAGTATAGTAGGCATGAGATTATTTGAATAATGCAAAGCACTATCTAGCTAGATGGTATTACTAACTTGTAGAATCTTCCAAAGAAGAAAATGTTCTTTAAAGACTAAAAAATACAAGTATGAAAATGTTGCATCGTTGACTCAATAATTGAGATAAAATCATCTGATAATGAGAAATTAAGGTGCACTGGATGGCCACATACTACTCCTAATTAAACGTGTGGCACGGTTCGTTTCTTGTTGAATAATTACTGTGTCACAATGGATATTAACAAAGAAACTTTTCTAAACACTCACTTTTTTTTCTCTTTTGCTTTATTTCATCTCCATGCTTTAATTAAGTGAATTTTTGAAGAAAAAAAAAATAGCCCCACATCATTTGGACACACGGATCTGAGGTTTCTCTATCAGATCCTGTGGTAACAGGGATGTTAATTTTCCTCCCCCAAACAACCATCTCTCCTAACGTCTCCAAAAGCCACCATTGCAAGCTGGCTCTTCGTCTGCTGGACCTCTGTGACAGAAGACAATGTGCAACATCATCTGTTCTGCCACATCTGCTTGATCTCTCACATATTTAACTCAGCTTTCATCTCTGAAGCGCAAAGATAATTATTTCCAGAAGTCACCGAAAAGAGCAGGACCACTGGAGGACCCGGGTGTTGGAGATTTGCTTGACTTTGCTTGACTGTAAGAAAAGGTGAAAATCTCCAAAGAAAGGATTTGTGAGATTCTCCAGGAAGGATGCTTTCTACAGTTCAGTTTTTGTGTTCAAGAAGGAGAAATCTGCCACACGTCACTGCGGGGGCTGCGGAGAGCCCTCAACAGCCAGAGAGGGAGGGCAAGGCCAGCCTCAGGACTGAAAAGACAGGAGCAGTCAGGTTGTGGCTTCGGCAGAGAGCTGCCCACAAGTCCCATAGGAAGAAGAAAAGGTGACTTTAACAAAGAAACGTTAACGTAAACATTTCCATAAGCAATGTGAAGATCTCATTATTCTGCTAAAACATATCATGTGATTATTGAATTTCTTTTTCATTACTTAAGCAAATAACCATAGTTCTTGATTGACTTAGGGTTTTACAGGTGCTGTTAGTTTTGTTTCTATCACATTATAACAGTCAGAAATCACCTATTTTCTTCATTTTCCCCATCCTAGGTGACCTAGTGATGAAAAGACCAAAAAAAAAAACAAAAAAAAAAACAAAAACAAAAAAACTATGAGTAAACTATTTGTGACAGATAATGAGAGTTATATCCAACTCGGTCAAAACAGGGAAGAGAAAAAGATACAGATGTAGTGAAAAGAAGGACCACATGCACCCCAGTGTTCATAGCAACAATGTCTATAATAGCCAAACAGTGGAAAGACCCGAGATGCCCTTCAACAGATGAATGGATAAAGAAGATGTGGTGCACATATACAATGGAATATTACTCTGCCATCAGAAAGGATGAATACCCATTAACCCATCCCCCCACCTCCCCTCCAGCAAACCTCAGCTTGCTCTCTACTATTAAGTCTTTCTTATGGTTTGCTTCTTCCCCTGCTCCAACAATACTAATCTGTATTGTTTCTCAAATTCCACATATGAATGAAATCATATGATATTTGTCTTTCTCCGACTAATTTTGCTTAACATTATACATTCTAGTCCCATCCACATCATTGCAAAGTGCAAGATTTCATTCTTTTTGATGGCTGAGTAATATTCCATTGAGTGTATATACCAGCTCTTGTTTATCCAGTTTATCAGTTGAGGGACATTTGGGCTCTTTGCACAATTTGTCTATTGTTAATAATGCTGCTATAAACATCGGGGTGCAAGGGCCCCTTCAAATCAGCATTTTTGTATTCTTTGAGTAAACACCTAGGAGTGCAATTGCTGGGTCATAGGGTAGCTCTATTTTTAACTTTTTGAAGACCCTCCATACTGTTTTCCAGAGTGGCTGACTGGCTTGCATTCCCACCTGCAGTGTAAGAGGTTTCCAGTTTCTCTGCATCCTCACCAGCACTTGTTATTTCCTGTGTTGTTAATTTTAGCCATTCTGACCGGTGCAAGGTGGTATCTCATTATGATTTTGATTTGTATGTCCCTGATGATGAGTGATGTTGAGCATCTTTTCATGTGTCTGTTAGCCATCTGGATGTCTTCTTTGGAGAAAAGTCTGTTCATGTCTCCTGTCTGTTTCCTCAACTGGGTTATTTGTTTTTTGGGTGTTGAGTTTGATAATAGAACATTGATTTTGAAAATGATATACTTACATCAATAACCATTTTCATGATGCTAATCATTACTCTGTGAAGATTACCATTACAGTAATTTATTTAATGAGTACTATGTGCTAAACATTGTGCTAAGAGCTTTACTTGCATTATCTTTTATCTTTTTAAACTTTTTGTTATGGAAGTTTTCAATATATATAAAAATAAAGCAGTACAATGAACCCCAGGCACCTCATAAGCCATCCTCTACAATTAAACTCATTGCCAATCTACTTATTTCCACACCCTCACCATCTGAGTCCTCATAGCTGTACTATTTTGAAGTAAATCGTAAACTTTTTATGATTTCATCCATAAATACTTCACTATACATTGTCTAAAAGATAAGGATTTTTTTAAAAACAGCATCATTTTATATCATACTCAAAACAACCTTATGAAGATTGTTCCAATAATACCCCCATTTTCCAGATGAGAACACGAGAGTTCTGAGAAGTAGAACATCTTGTCCAAAGCTCCCTGATAGTGTGTGGCTTCCTACAGATTTCAGATTTCCTTCCTACAGCTGTGTCTGAACCCAAACTTTACATTGGCTCTCTAATGTAAGAAAATTTCATGCTCTAGAATTTTTTTAACATCTCCGTACTGACTGGTACTTTATGGTAACAACAGCAAGGACATAGAAATGCTCTTCAACACTTCGAGAATTGAGAATTTTACTCAGGGCACTAGATAACATGAAATTCTAAAAACTGAGGTGGTCACAGAAATGACTTTATGCCTCTTTCTTTATCATCTAAAGTTCATCAAAACTTGCAACCTAGAGATATAGACTCTTGAGAGTCTGGCTATAACCTGAGAAAAGTGTCTGCTCATTGGTGCTCCGAGGTGCTAAAAGGCAAAGAGTACTACAGCCAGCCCTGACACACAGCCAGGCTGGCCAGGGAAAAGGTTGACCACGCCGTGGTAAGTCCCAGGAGGTAACACTTACTACAACTTAACACTTCACAGCTCTGCGCACAGTCTGGTGAGGGGCAGAAGATATGGAGGTGCCTCTGACTGGTGACAATTTTAAGGTTGTTTGCTTGCTTTTTAATTTCTTTTTTAATTTCCAGAGAGAGAGAGTAAGAGAGAGAGCGCGAGAGTACAAGCAGGGGGAGCAGCAGCCAGCTGGAGAAGCAGGCTCCCCACTGAGCAAGGAGCCAGATATGGGACTTGATCCCAGGACGCTGGGATCATGACCTGACCCGAAGGCAGACACTTAAATGACTGAGCCACCCAGGCGTCCCTAATGGTTGTTTTTTATTTTTTTTCAATGTTACCATTCCACACCGTTCCTTATTCCAATAGAATATACCTTTTAAAATACTTTGCATGCCTAAATATTTTTCTCTAAGGTGAGTTGCTTTGTCGTTGTACTACTTGTAAAGCCAGCACAGAAAAACTTTAAGGTTCAGCTACTGGGAATAATAACAACTATTGCATAACATGGAATTTCTCAGTCGAAATGGAGCTATATAACCACAGCAATTTCCATGCAAATTATCCAAGACATTGTTCTAGCCTAGAGAAACCTGACCTGCAATTTACAATTGCCAGATCACAAAGCAGTAGTTGTTATGGAGGCAGGCCCTTAGAAGAGTCAAGGATTCAGCAAAAAGAGTGGTTTGCTTGGGGATGTGATGATGTCTGAGGAGGCTGAACTGAAAGAAAAAACAGTGAAAAATCTTTGCTTGGGATTTCTAACAGTAAATTTGCATCCTTTCTACATTACACAGAATTTCTTCCCTTTCAGCACATTTGGACCTTACACAAACAAGTCAAAAACACATGGTAATTTTCCATATTCCATTTGGTTCATTAGCCTACTTCTTTGTAGGATTTGATTCCATAAACGAGCATAAACATTTGATTCCATAAACATATGTGTATGCAGTAGATACAAATATGGGTAATTCAGACTTGCCATTCCAGTCTGGTATACTGATGACTATGATACATTGTACTATAAGATGTCTCTCCTATGAGAGGGAAGAAAATGTAAGTAAAGTGCTACTGGCTTGGAGATGAGGGTCCAAAGGCAGGATTGGTGTTATTCAAATAGGATGGAATAAAAAAATTATGGTATCTGGGCATTAGATCTTAGGATTCCTCCTATCTGCTTGTTTTATTCCTATTATTGCTAAGTCTCAAACAAGGTGTCACCTTTTCCAGGAATCTTTCCATGACTCCCTCCCCAAGACTGAATTCTTAGCATTCCCATAGTTCTATTAATATCTTTCTTGGTGATTCTAAAGTGATGCTGCTAAATCACAGTACCTTCTACTACAGGGGTTCTTTTCATTCAAGGGTATTGATTTTTTCATCTTTGCATCACTTTTACAATCCTGGCACACAGTAGGTGCTCAAAACTTGGTTAAATCAATGAATAATGCTAAGTAAGATTTAAATGAGAGTACACCTCAAAGGGGAGGTAATAGTAGAGGTATAGTTTGAGAAATCACCAGCATAAAGGTACTGGATGTAGAATTTAAAGTGGAAGAATTCCCTAAGGATGTGGTACCAAGGAAAATGAGATGAGCTTTTGGTAGACTGTCTTCCCAATAAGGCCTATTTGTATTGCTATTACGCACTTTCTGCTTTCAGTCTTCTGTACCCCCACTCACCCTCAGGATGCCCCTTATCCTGATTGAATTTTCTTTCTTTCTATTGATTTTTAAGCTATTACATAATTTTTTAACTTGTATATTATATTTATTGTTGCCCAACTCCCCTTGTTAGAATGTAAGTTCATGAAGGTTAGGATCTTTGATCATTCTGTTCACTAATGCAAACTAAACACTTAGACCACAACAAGCACTCAATAAATTTTTGTTGAATTAATGAATACCTATGTATATTTATGGCAGTAAATAGTGACGAAGAGAAATGCCAGAAAGCGCAATCATAACATGGGAAGATAAACACAAAATCACTTTATATGGTAGAAACAAGAGAAGAAAAGAAATAAGTAATGAGTAGGTAGGAATTGATATAGCCATTAAGTGTTTTAGGAAGAAGTCTGCAAAGAGATTTTTGGTTGAGTAAATCCAGATCATTGATAATGACAGAACAATTTCAGTGGTGATGAGTGAAGAAATCAGATAGCAAAAGGTTGAAAATGAAGCCAATGTTGAGAGAGAGAAGGGCAACTAGCACAGACCATCCTTTTAAGAAATTTAGTGGTGATTAGCAAGAGTAGTAAAAAAGAAGTTTGAGGTAGTAACAGGAATAAAAAAATTATACATAGTTTTAAAGCAAGGGACAAATGACCATTTGGTAGAATGCAGGGGGAAATGCCAAAAATTAAGAGATAGAAGATGTAAAAGAATATTGGGGAAACACCCCAGAGGAAGCAGGTAGTGGTGATAGTAAGAGCTTAGGTAAGTTTACCTCTCCAAGTAGTAGGCAAACATTTTCCTCCAACAGATAATCAAAAGGATGAGGAAAGTTCTCTACTGACAGATTATTTAAGGGGAGTAAAGAGAATACAAAGGAGTTCATGTTGTGTGGTGCAGTTTTTTGTGCATAAATGAAGCTGTATCAGTTCATGTCCATACATACTAACTCTGTCCACATATGAGTATCATCAACAATATTGATCATGAGCCTGGACCACAGCATAATCCATGTAGCTACTTTCTATTTGTATGGATGCCAAAGATGAATACAGTTAATTCGCTTCCTCAGAAGGATTTGTGAGCTATCTACTATGGACCCATCCCTGTTCCTGGCACTGGGATTACATCAGTGTACAAAATAGACAAAACTCTTTGCTGGGGGAGAGAAACAATAAACAAGGTAAATAAATTATATATACGATAACTTAGATAATGATGCATGCTTAGAAGAAAAACACAGAAGAAGAAGAGGAAGAGGAAGAACGAGAAGAAGAAGAAGAAGAAGAAGAAGAAGAAGAAGAAGAAGAAGAAGAAGAAGAAGAAGAAGAAGAAGGAGGAGGAGGAGGAGGAGGAGGAGGAGGAGGAAGAGGAGGGGGAAGAGGAGGGGGAAGAGGAGGGGGAAGAGGAGTGAGAGGATGGGTAGAAGGAGGAGAAGAAAAACAAACAGGAAAGTGATAGGAAGGGTAATGTCAAGAGCAAAGTATCTGAGCATTTACCCTATTTGCAAGCCAGCAATTAATCTGTAATAGTTTCCTGGGTGCTAACAGAAGACACAAGACTCCTGGGTCAGAGACAAAGGACTTTATTACTCAGAGTAAGCAGTAGCCAGAGTATAAACTTGCACATTTCCTAACAGCTGAATTTCCACAGGGTGATAAGAAGAGGGCCAGATAATGCCTGCCCATGTAATGGATTACATTATAGGAAAGGAACTCTGAGCTTAGGGAGGTCAGATCTTTTAAAACAGTAGTGAGGCTGCCTGATCTTTTCTCCAGAGGGAAAATTACCTTTTTTATATTGGAAGCAATTATACCTTTTCTGTTTGTTTGTTTTACAAGGCAAAACTCTTCCTATATTCCAGGGTCATTAGCCATACAAACATCCTTAAAAAAGATAGTCTAGACTAAACAGCAGTCAGTATTTGTGAGAGACACATGGAGAGTTGTCTCCCAGCAATATTACCTCCTCATTTCTACCAAATATGTTCAATCAGTTTCATACAGCATTTTTATTAAGGCTATGACCAACAGAATGATGAGAAGCAGGATGAGGCTGATCTTGATCTCAACCATGCCACACAGGGTCCAAGACCCAACCATATGAACAAGTCCTGTAAACCATCGGGGTCTACCAAAAAAGTCAGATGATTTTCTCCTCAAGTTTTTTTGGCCTCTCACCCTTGCTCAAGAAATCAATCCAGATACAAAAAGAAGTCTAAGGGCAATCTTACCTTGATAACCACCTTGATCAATGATATGAGGTTAGCCTGCATGACTTTCAGGACCAAGGTGGTGTCATTAATCACTTTTGCTAAAGTTAAGCACCAACTTTCATACTATCTTTTCTAAATGGGTGATTCCCAAGGTAGGGATAACCTCATTTATGATAAATCCATTATCTCTCCATGATGCTTTCCAAGAAAGAGAAGTCTCATGTGGAGAGATCCTTCATTGTAATCTGAGGGCCATATAATCTACTGCTGGCATTTCTCTAAACACTGGAGGGTCATTTATGATCATCCTGATGATGCAACTTACCATTTTAGGGAAAAGGGAGCAAGTTAATACCTGGCTTCTACACAATGAGTATAGCTCCCAGGGGTCCATGTAGTGCACCTGAAAGGAAGTGTCCCTTGCAATTGTTAAAGGTCTCCAAGTGGGATCTAGATGCATGACAAAGCACAGGGTGAGAATGCCTCCAAGTCAGCCTTCCACCATGGAGGGCATGTAGATAAAGTGACAGGGAAAGACAGAAGTTGGAATGAAGACTTGAAAAATGTGATATTGGGGAAGAAGTTTTGTGGATATCTGGAACGGAATCATTCTCTTTTATTCATATCAAAACATAGTGAATAAAACATTACTAAAGAATACTTGACCTAGGGGCGCCTGGGTGGCTCAGTGGGTTAAAGCCTCTGCCTTCAGCTCAGGTCATGATCTCAGGGTCCTGGGATCGAGCCCCCTCTGCCTTCAGCTCAGGTCATGATCTCAGGGTCCTGGGATCGAGCCCCGCATCCAGCTCTCTGCTCAGCAGGGAGCCTGCTTCCCTCTCTCTCTGCCTACTTGTGATCTCTCTCCCCCCTGTCAAATAAATAAATAAAATTAAAAAAAAAAGAGGATTATGGGCGCCTGGGTGGCTCAGTTCTTAAGCAACTGCCTTCGGCTCAGGTCATGATCCTGGAGTCCCTAGATTGAGTCCCGCATCGGGCTCCCTCCTCAGCGGGGAGTCTGTTTCTCCATCTGACCTCTTCCTCTCTCTCTCATTCTCTCTCTTTCGCTCTCAAATAAATAAATAAATAAAATCTTAAAAAAAAAAAAGAATACTTGACCTAGTAGTAAGAAACTTGAATTAGAAGGCCAGCCTTCCTCTTGACTACTGTGTAAATAGAATAAAAATCAACTGGAATTTTCTGTTCTCAATCTTGTCTATAGCACCAAGACCAAACCCTCTCTGCCTCTGAGATTCCGTGTTGATCTATACCTCCTGCGTGGAAGAGTAAATCTTTATATCTTTATCATCAATAACATTCTGTACTTGAGAATCTAGACTCTAAAATCACTCTCCTGGAAAAATGGACAATTCCCATGACTGCCACCTCATCAAAGGCTGTCATCCCACACTGATTTATTATTTCTCATACTACTTACATCAATCTGAAAAAATACTTTATTTTTCTATTATTTCCCTCAGTAGGAGGTGGGTTTCATGAGGGCAGGAATTTTGTGTCTTTTTCCCTTGCACATTTCTAGTACCGACAACAGTGCTTCATATATAGTAGGCTCAAACATATTGAATGTTATTGTTTAATTATGAAAATGCTTGATATGTCACCTTTCCTACTGAGATGCATGCCTAGCATTTTCAAGTCAATTCAATCCTTAGAATCCATTTTCAAGTCAAGTAGATTCTAAGAACATTTCTTACTTGTAATTTAAATAACATCCATATCCTGATTTAGAGGCATTTTGCTAATCAATATCATTTTAATCACGTTTCTCATTAAAGGAAAAAAAGAATAAAATAAATTAGTTATGTAATTGTACTGGTCTCATTGCTTCAAACTATTTTTTAAGGGCTCTTTTTTTAAAAAAGATTTATTTACTTGAGAGAGAGAGCAAGCAGGGGGAGGGGTAGAGGGAGAGAATCTCAGACTCCTTGCTGAGCATGAAGCCCAATTCAGGGTTCAAATTTACCACCCTGAGATTATGACCTGAGTAGAAATCAAAAGTCTGACACTTAACCTACTGAGCTACCCAGGAGCCCCTTAAGCTTTTTTTTTTTTAATTTGCTATCTTTAAAAAATATATATCTATTTAAATGAATTGACATGAAATGAAAAACCAGGTTGACTATCTTTGATAATCTATGAAATAATATATTATTTCTTGTTATGATTAGGATAATGAATAAGGAATTGCTTTTAACTATCTACTTATAGTCACATTTTTCTTTCCTCAGGGGACCACCAGTTTATTGATTTTGATAATTAACCTTAATTAACAGATATCTTCTTCATTAGCTGTAATAACATTATTTTTTAATATTTCCTCAGCTGTTTAATATGGGAAATGGCCTAGATTTTTTAAACTTTCCAATAGCATGCCCAATAAAACTAAATAAAATAAACATAAAAATTGGGGCAGACAATAGAGTTTGTGGTCAAGCATGTAAGGTCTGAACTGTGTTATTTGAATCCAGTTCTGACACTAACTCATGATCTTAGTTGTGTTATTTAACTGCTAGGAACTTCACTTTTGCCATTTGGAAAAACTGGGTTAATAGTAGTACCAACCAGTTGGACTGTTAAAAGCTAAAAGAGATAACAGTTGGAAAGCATGTATCATAGTATCTGGCAGGCAGTAAATTTTCACTAAATCTTTGCTATTGTTACCATTTTAAACCTCATTGGCTAAACATCTTTATCAAAGTATCTTCTTAAGTCTTTAATCAATATCCCACATGGGTCTACCAAGAATCTACTAAGCTAGCAATATCACAGTCATAAATATTCATTATGTTGCTGATAGAGCCTATCTTAGGGTCGTTCCCTAGAAACAGAGCCCAGGCAAAAGCAGATGCGCTAATGCTTTATTGAGGAATGCTATCCAGAAACATAGGCATGAGGGAAAAAGGGTAGGAGAGCAAATAAAAGTAGTGCTGCATAGAGTTTCCTGATGAGCTGATTGCTCATTTTCACAAGATATCTTTAGTGCGCATTTATGAAGCTACTTAATCTCTAAACAGGCTTTTTATGATGAAAGAAGAGAGTAGAATTTATCTACCAGCCCTTTCATTGTTCAAAACTTGCCCCAAGGGCATTACTAACACTTGAAGGTTGTACATCATGGGCTCCCCGTGGATACCTCAGTATCTTGCTTCTCAGATAGGGAGCCACAGGGCTAGAGCAAGAGGTGTTCAGTGAGGAGGGTGAGCTGAGGTTTCAGGGTCGTGCCCCTCAACAACCTGAGCAAACGGGGAACAGTTACTAGAATAAGCCTACAGAAGCAGGGAGACTTCTCATCAGACCTCAAGGCAAGTGCATGGAATTGGAGCGGTGCGTAAACTGACTCTGATACACACTCTAGCTAAAAGAGTTCAGAGCTAAGGGAAATAGGACTGAAAATTCCTAGACAAATCAAATCATATCTTTTTCTCTTCTAAATTAGCTGGGCCTGTGGTATATCAAGCGTCTCTGAATATCTAAAGCACTCACAAACAAACTCTATATGAGCATCTCTTTAGACTCCAAGAAATCTGGTACTGTAATTGATCTTCAGTTTTTTCAAATGCTATTTCATTCTCGGGCAAGTAAATGAGCAAAAAAAGTCAAACACAAACCAAAAAAAAAAAAAAAAATTAACCAAAACAAAAACAGTGCAGTTAAAAAAAATGCTACACATGAAGAAAAGAACCTCATCAATTGTTTTCAAAAGCTATGGTAAACATTGCTCATATTAAATAATTCATAGACAAAAGCTTTTTTAAGGCTCCTATACAAGTTAATATTTGGCATATATTTTACTGAGATACTATAACCTCAAGATACAAATCAGAACTATTTGGGGGTACATCATACAACTAAAAATTATTTCCTTTACCTCAAAAAAAAAGTAAAATAATGGGAAAGCTTTTGAAAAGCATTCTGGTTAACTTTGAATGGAAAAAGAATTTGGGGTGAAAATATGAAGAATTTTAGAAAATGATGCTTAACCCAGAGGATTCTGCCTTAATCTGTTGATCAGCTTCAACCAAAGGTAGACAAGTTGCCACTGTAGTAAGGTAAGTTTGATCATAAAATGGACAAAAATAACATCAGTTTAGAAATTAGAAAGACTTGGGGCACCTGGGTGGCTTAGTCGTTAAGTGTCTGCCTTTGGCTCAGGTCATGGTCCCAGGGTCCTGGGATGAAGCCTCACATCGGGATCTCTGCTCAATGGGGAGCCTGCTTCCCCCCTCTGCTCAATGGGGAGCCTGCTTCCCCCTCTCCCCCTCTCTCACTGTGTCTCTCTCTGTCAAATAAATAAAATCTTTAAAAAGAAAAAAAATTTTAATTAAAAAAAATTAGAAAGACTTAAAGGAATAGCAGTAGACTAGGTCATTTAGAGTAGTTCTCTGCTATGTATTAGAAAAGCTGGACAAAACATATAAAACATCTTTAAAGCATCAGGGAGTTAACACGTTAGTAAGAATTCACTAGTTTAGGATCTTGAGATACAAAAGAGAACCAGAAAAGTGTACCCAACTTTTTACCTTTTTTTTTTTTTTTCTTAATTTGAAAGAGGAAGAATGAGAGACTGAGTGGTACCTTTGACAGAGAGAACAGAAACAGTCCGGAGTCCGCCAGTGGGAGTTTTGGGTTCAATCCCTTACCTTTGGTTGGAACTCTGGAGTATCACACATATAGATGACAAAGTGAAGGACAAGGACAAGAATAAAGTGTAGCACATAGTACTTGCAGGAACCATAGTTTAGCTTAAAATCATCTCAATACATGAAGTTGGATCAAAATGATCCCCAATCTAGCTAATGCTCCCAGATGCAGACACAGAAAACTGATACTACTGAAAAATAGCAAAAACAAACAATAGAAATAAACAGGAACTTCAAATTTGGAGTTAACACTCTGCTCAAGGACATAAAAGATAAGTTTAAACTTTAGCAAAGAACTGAAATCTTTTTTTTTTTTTTTTTAGATTTTATTTATTTATTTGACAGAGAGAAGAGATCGCAAGTAGGCAGAGAGGCAGGCAGAGAGAGAGGGGGAAGCAGGCTCCTCACTGAGCAGAAAGCCCGATGCGAGGCTCGATCCCAGGACCCTGAGATCATGACCTGATCTGAAGGTAGAGGCTTTAACCCACTGAGCCACCCAGGCGCCCCTGAAATCTATTTCTTAAAATAGAAGTTCCAGAACAAAAAACTAATTACCAAAATTAAAATCTCAATGAACAGATCTTACAATAAATTTAAAAATAATTAAAGAGAGAATTAGCAAACAGATACAGGTCAGAAGAAAAGGTTCAGAAAGAAGCACGCTGAGACCAGAGGATGAAAAATATTGGAAAGAAAATAGGAATTATACAAAGATATAGTATAAAAGCCTAACATAAGGATACTTGGGTGGCTCAGTTAGCGTCTGACTTGATTTCTGCTAGGTCATGATCTCAGGGTTGTGAGATTGAACCTTACCTTGGGCTCAGCACTGAGCATGGAGCCTGCATAAGATTAACCCCTTGAAGTATTCCAATGTCATTTCTTCGGTTTATCAGCCCTAATATTTGTGCTTCTATTTTGTATATTAAGGTCATTCGCATCCTCACTCCTGCCAGCCATTCCAACTTCATCTCACGTTACTCTCACGCGTGCCCTCGGCACTCCAGAAAGACCGACTTTCTTATACTCTCCTGAATATGCCGTTCTCTTTCACACTTACACTTCTTCCCACATGCTTTCACTTCTATCTGGAGTGTTCTTCCTCACTTCCTCAGGTGGCTTGAATCTATTAATTCTTTATAACTAAACTCAGTGAAAATTTACCTCATAAAGAACGATTTTTTGCAACCCATTTTAAAACATTTTTAGACCAGTCTGTGAAAAACATGGGAAAATAATGTAACTTAATCTACAGCAATTTCAAGGATTTCATTAACAATTACTCACATGTCATTATTGTGTAAAAACTTAGGCTATGCACACACATCCATGTCTGTGAAGAGATACCTACTTTTGTAACTGCCGTCTGAAGATGATATGAAGAATTCTCTATCTATAGGTATATAGAAATATATGCACATGCAATATTATGTTAACCAAAAGGAAAATGCTGCCACTTACTTGCAATGTTTTGGAAATAAAATCATCTTTTAATAGTAACTGGAGATACGTATACTGGCATTTTGTTGTTAGAATCTTTCCTCACCAAAAAATGTTAGCTTATGATGAAAAAATAAACTACACGCTATGCAAAGGGATACCAAATTAAAATTTCAACTTCAGTCAAGACAACAAAAACATGTTTCTCTTCAAATTTAATTTCCATGAGAAACTATTCTAAATTAAAACCTTCCAGTGCAGTGTCCTTCCATTTTTTGCATTTTTACTACCTAGAGATCAAACAGTTTGACACAGCAAAAATTCTGGTAAGTTAGGAAGAAATGCTGATTGGTTTGTTGGCTGGTGGCCGGGGGAATGTTATGACCGAGTAATTATGTGTTCTGGACAGATGCATTAACCAGGCTTGGGGCTGGAGCCACTGGATATTATTTTAGTCATAAGGCTAGAGGAACTGAATCATTTTCAAAGCATTGGCTGGCTGACATTGCCTTACTGATGCCTGTTCCAATGACTCTTTGGCAGTAACTTCCAACGCTGCACTTATGACATGGTAAACAAAAACTACATTAAAGGTTTGCTTTTTAATCATGAAGGAGTTCAACATTTCCACTAAGCTCTCTTGCTATTCATCAAGTCACATTGAAGGCTATTGCAGATTTTCCTAGTCCTGTCTTCCGACGGATGAATTGTAGCAACATAATAGGCAGAGAGGCTTGATTGTTTTTTACAGCGATGAAAAGGCACATGATCAAAACTCAAAATGATAATACATTTTTATAATTGCTCTCAACTAGTAAATAAACTGAAAGTTGACAGTGCCTCTTACCTTTTACCAAGGACTTATTTCAACTCATAAAATGCCATGTCTTATAAAGTATGCCTGTTTAATGATCAGATAAAATACACATCATAATAAAATAATACAGTCAACATGGTGGTTTTTCGCTTCCAGGAAGACAGTGAGTCCCATAATAATCAACTGGTTAGCTTCAGGTAACTTTTCCTTTTGTGCCATTTGGACTTGAAGCTTTACTTTGACATCCGGTACTAATCATAAATTTAATAATAATTCAATTGAAACCATGCCTTGTTATTGCAAATATTTTTATACTGGTTATTAAAAACTTAAATAATCACTTTAATATGGTTTAAAATAAAAGCATCTTTATTCTTGTAATGCTTCTGACTTATGAGGGTACAGTGGCATTTCTCTCAAATATAGCACCTTAAAGTTAAATGCAAATAATAAAGTCAAGCTTCAGGACATTTGGAAGATTTGAATAATTTTTTCATAATAGCTAAGGATTTGTTTTGATGGCTACCAAGGTAGGTGATGGAAAGTGATGAAATTTCTAAGAAAAATACTTAATGAGATGATTATAAATTAGTAATGAAATACATGAATATGATCATTAAAATTATTACAACTGTCTTACTATTTTTATTAACAAAGCTCACTATTTTTTAAAAAAAATTTTAAGAATTTTTAATGAGCTCTAAATGCTATTTCCTTATAGTAAAGAGTTATCAAAAGTCTGAAGGGGTCAGCTAATTGGAAGGCACTTAATGAACTTGTTAGGAAAAATGTGGAAAAACTCCCTCTTAGACCATCAAGCAGCTCCTAAAACAATAGAAACTGACACTTCATGCAATGTCAAAGAAAAATTTACTGAGAGAAAACCTTAAAATAGATCTGAAAAGCAAAAGCCTAATAAATGAGACCACAATGATAAAAATGATGGAAAATGTCTTTCCCAGACAAGGGGAAATGGAGAAACAGGAGGAAATCAGGGGGAAAAGGAGACAGAGCAAAAATACCAGTTTAATCGTCTTCAGTCAAAATTGTATCATGTTTTAAGAAATGATTGTTTATGATTACACAATACAGACTATACTGACATTTAATATGTTAAGAATCTAAAAAGATCAAAATATTGAAATATATAATAAAATATTATAATGATACTATATTATAATTATACTGTCATGAAACATTTTAACCCATTACCATTTAACACATAAACTATAATTAACAGAAGGCTTTGACAGGGAAAGAATGTGTTGTATTTCAACACTGAGGACACACTGTAAAAACCTCCCATTTTAAATTTCTCTTTTTTCCTTTGCACTTGGGAATCAGATATTTTCACAAAATAAGTTTTTTACTTTAATCATTTTAATAAACTTACTTTGTTCTAAATCATTACTAATTCCACTAATAGTGTTCACTAGTGGAACTAATTTATTGCCACTTAAACTGATGTATAAATGAGTGGAATATGAATTAGTGCTAGTTCATCCTCTGTGGTGTATTTAATTCCTTTCTGAAAAAACAAGAAACTACAATAGTTGATAGTGGTGTTGAGGTTGTAAAATTAAAATATTTAATGCAGCATCTGCCAATAACATATTTACAAAATATCAGAAATAATTTTTTTCCTAAATAAATGGATTTGTTTTTTTTTTTTTAAAGATTTTTTATTTATTCATTTAACAGAGTGAGAACACAAGCAGGCAGAGAGGCAGGCAGAGGCAGAGAGAGGAGCAGGCTCCCTGCGGAGCAAGGAGCCCGATGCGGGACTCGATCCCAAGACCCTGGGATCATGACCTGAGCCAAAGGCAGTTGCTTAACCAACCGAGCCACCCAGGCGTCCC
>CM052800.1:129865183-129939053 GCA_028533885.1 Nasua narica
TTTTTTTTTTTAAAGATTTTTTATTTATTCATTTAACAGAGTGAGAACACAAGCAGGCAGAGAGGCAGGCAGAGGCAGAGAGAGGAGCAGGCTCCCTGCGGAGCAAGGAGCCCGATGCGGGACTCGATCCCAAGACCCTGGGATCATGACCTGAGCCAAAGGCAGTTGCTTAACCAACCGAGCCACCCAGGCGTCCCAATGGATTTGTTTTTATTTACAAATGCTAGCATTCAGTATTCATTTCACTCCCTTATCTACCCTCATGCGTTGTTTCCATTCAGTATATATATTGGAGATATATTAGTTATACTAATTCCCTGTTTAAATGCAAGAAATTCTAGGGCTTATTTTTCCCAAATGTTTTCATAAGATGCTTTTTCATTTTTGAAACTCTATTCAATCAGATGTTCCTCTTGCTGACGTACCAAAAAAAAAAAAAAAAAGGTGGAAGGGAAAAGACTGGAAAAAAAAATATTTGAATGAGCAAAGTGTAAAATAAGGTGAAAATATCTAAAGGTATTTTGTTATCATAAGGTGTAACATTAAATACAGATAAGTGTACAATATTTTCCCTGGTGGACCTGATGAGAAAACACTTCGAGCAAACTTAAAAACAAGAGTACAAGCCAAAAAAATGCATGTTAATGTGAAATGATCCTCCACTAATGATTTTCTTAAAAAAAAAAAAAGAAACTTTCTATAAAGCCTAAACAGGGCAGAAAAGACACACAGACACACATCTGTCATATGTTTGCTGCTTTATAGTTACTCCTTTAAGAAAGGATGTGAGTTATGAAGTGAGTCCTTTTGTAAACATTCTAATAAAGTCTGGGTAAGATATACAAGACATCAGAGTCCTTTAAGCTGCTGCTCTCTAAATAATACTAAGAATTATGAGAGTCTCCAAGTTCCTTGTATAAATTGCTGCAGTGGCTCAAAACACTAGGCTGCTTTACCATTTAGTAAGTCCTTTTAGGAAAATCTCTTGTTACTCTTCCACTTTGCAGAGGTGAGAACACTGCAGTGAGGAATCTATATTCTGTTAGGATGCTTTTTGGTAGAAGGAGCCAGTATATTCAATGGATGAGCCCTGATTTTGTTTTTCCTTCTAAAACCTCAAATCATCAGCTCCGTGAGGCACCAGGGATGGCATGAACATGAACACATTCTAAGCGTAAATTCTTAAGAAAGACACAGATGAAAGGGACACAGAAAAGCCAATTCACCTCTGATCACTTTATCAACTGTTATCTTAAAAACTAAAATGAAGACAATAGATTTTAAAAGCGTAGACCAGTGGAATGTCTCCTCTTGTTCTCCCCTGTCTTTTCTCCTAAATATTTTTGAATCCAATCATTTAAATACTTTGTGACTAATTTCCATAAAGACAAAATAACTTAAATTCCTTCCTGTCTTCAGACTGTAGCATTGTTCAACCCTACTCCTAATGATCTCCTGGCTTTTAACAGCTTATTTTCATTATTCCATTCTAAACTGAAACCAACTCCTGAAAAAGGAAATGTTAAAAATCTTAGAAATCTATGCCACTGGTTAAAGAAAAAATATTTTTACTTGGTTTCTAAATATACTTAAATAGAAGGAAAATGTTACTATCCTGAGAAAGGCTGAAGCTAAAGTAAAAAAAATAAACCTAACTCAAATTAACAAGTTGCTGTCAGAGTACTGATTGTTACCAAGCTTTAATTGTTTAATGACTATTTACAGTGTTACCAGTTGGGAGCAACAAAGAAATACAAACAAAGTGACAGAAAAAATAAATTAAAATCCAAAAACTAACAGTATAGATTATGTGTATTGGCTCATGTAGAATGTGGAACTATTACCAACTTAAGAGTCTCTGATTAGTGTTTACTATTATCTCCTAAGGATTTATGTCCTTTAAATTTATTGTTAAATTTAGTCTATGAATCTAACATCAGGAATTTATTTTATTTTCTACAATATGAATCACCTAAAGACAAGAGTGGCGACTGCAAAATCAGACATGAAAAGAAGAAAAATAGAGAGAGCAAAGTGTTTGAGATAATTGAAGTTAAAAAGATATTTTAATCCTCCCTTGCCTCTCTGCTAACGACACCCAGCGACCCTGGGACTCTCACCCTCTTTCACTGATGCTCTGTAATATTTATGCATGCATGACAACAAAATATGTTTCAATAAAAATATATTTGAACTAGCAGAGCAAAATTGCTTTAAGCTTTTGATCTGTCTCATAGCTCACATCTCTGAAAGTCTTTTCCTTTCAACAGTTACATTCAAAAAGTCAAAGATATACAGCTGACGATTCAAGCTGAATGACAGCACGATAAACTATGGTTTCTCCTGAAGATAAAATACATCATAAATCGGTGCAACACTTACCTCATTTTAAATATTACTGTCTCCTTTTATCAGGTAACACTAGATGACCTCCCCTTACCTCCCTTCTTCCCATATTTTACATGGGATTTTAATTCTATACAATGATCACAACCAGAATTTTTTTTAATTAAAATAGGATATATGGCTTTAAAGGCTTAGGTTATCTGATAGATTTAATTTAAGAAAAAATAATGAGGACAGACTGACTTCTGATGCCCTGTAAAACATGGCAATAATGGAATTATATCTATTTTTAAATTGCAATAACTTTTTATATTTAGCTGCAGTTTATCACATGATATAAAATGATAGGCAACATGGTTTCATAAAAATGGAAAGGCATTCACAACCAAATGGCAAAGAGATATTTTCCAGGGAGTGTATGACAACATAATATGTAGCTTTTACTCATTAAAATATCTATGCATGAACTACAGCGGCCCCATTAACACTATATTTCCAGAGAACTGCTTGATTTACACCCCACGGCCTCTAGCCAGAAGTTAGCCTTTTTCTGGATTCTTAAATCTGGATTACACTCCCAAAACAATTAAATGCGTTAAATGTGCTAGTATAAATCCTGATTATCATCTGCACAACTTTGGATGCCTAACCTTTATCTTCCCTGGCCTGTTGAGAGGCAGACTTTCTTCTTTGGCTGAAGTAAAGAGGAAGAAGGAGTCCGCTGGTCAGGGGAGCAGATGTGAGGGAGGTGACCCCAAGCAGCAGGCGTTTGGTCACCTGGCCTCCCGTCTGTCCTTTTCCTTTCCTTTTCTGGCTGCCCCAGAGCCGAGGCTAGTGAGGCCCTTCCAGAGACATCCATTCTATCACTGGGGAACATCCGTCACCAAGGCTTTTTCCCAGTTCACAGCTGCTTTTCTCAGAAACTGGGGCTGGGAATAGAAACCTGTGGACTCAGCCTCCTGACTCTGGCCCCCAAATTACTCCAAATTCTGAGTTCTTATCCTTCCAAGACATCTCAGACAGAAGCCACCTAATGCACTCTTAACTCTACCCTTTCATGGGGGGGAGGGGGGGGTCCATTGTCCCCGTACTGTGACAGTTATATTGTGCAAACTTAGGGAGGTCCCCAAGCCAGCTGAAAATCTCTTTATGAGTTCATCTTTTTAAAAAATTGCTCTTTTTTTTTACTATACCTGGCTATGTGAGAGGTTTACAGACATGAGTAAATAATAGAACTTGTTTTCATATAATAGCAGAAAAGAAATAAAGGGTCTTTTGTACGATCCTATTGGTTTCAAAAGTTCCCACTTAGGACACGTTTTGTGAGGATTTTCTATTAGCGGTAAAAGGTTTGTGCGGACGGATATCAAACATTCCCCCCCCCCCCCCCCCCCGGGCTCTGTGGGAGTGCGCCTTCCATTCGCCAGACCACGGCCTTGAGTTGAGGTGGGGTTAGTTTAGAACCTTGAGACGCAATGAAGGCAGTTCATCTCAACATACTCCCGCAATGGTGAGTCCAAACCCATATTCCTGAATCTCCAACTGTACTCGAAGGGTGAAGTACCCAGGCTTAAATACTGCCTTTCTTCCTCCCAACGTCTAAACAGCATTCCCATTATATTACAGTTTTCTTTTCTTTCTTCTTGCTGAGAAAAAAAAAAAAAAAGTCCTTTTCCACAGGTAGACTTCTCCACCTGGACTTCATTCCCTCTGCTCTTAGCTCCCCAAGGACTTTGCCTCATCAATTACCTGCTCTTGTCCTCACCATGGATTCTTTCCAATCTGCCTATCGGCCTTCAAAGACATGGATCTAGGTGGGGGGAAAAATCACTTCATGTGTCTCCACCACCTTCTTCCAGCTATTTTCCCATTTTTATCCTTCTTTTCATGCTATAAACTTCCCCAGCACCCAGTCCTCTCCTTCTGTGGCACATAAGCCACTCATCTTAATTCCCTGTTTCATGTCTATATTCACAAGGGATTTCTAAAGTCCCTAAAGGCAAGATTAAGTCATCTTGCTCCAGACTCCACCCTCACTGCCTAATGCGTTTGCCGGCACATAGTAAACATTGAAACAATACTGATTATACTGGATTATTTAGTTTTAATGAGCGCTTCCTTTTTTTTTTATGACTTTCACCATCACTCCTACCTTTCTATTCTCATGAAAATGTACACTCATCAAAGATATATGGTCTACACTTTCTCAATAACTACTTACAAATCAGTAAATAAAATAATATTTCTTCAGTCCTCATTCTTAAGAATCAGATGCTGATGAGGACACTTTCTTTGGGAATGCTCTGGCTCTCTGCTCACACTCCAGTCACTGTTACCTTGTCCCAGTCTTTTTGCTCTGACCTTTACAAACTAACCCCAACATCTACACCCCAGCCTCCTTGCCTGGAATGTTATATTAGACTCTGATATCTCCCATCTTAATTCACATGGAACATTATCAGAGGCCAATTTCTCCTGTTCAAAAATTTCCAAAGCTTCTTGACGTTTATTAAGTCTAACTGCCTTATCTTGGCATTCAAGGACCATCATAATCTTCACCTCAATCTCTCACCATAGTCTGCCTGATCTACTTATTAAGATCATAGGAGGGGCGCCTGGGTGGCTCAGTGGGTTAAAGCCTCTGCCTTCGGCTCAGGTCATGATCTCGGGGTCCTGAGATCGAGCCCCGCATCGGGCTCTCTGCTCAGCGGGGAGCCTGCTTCCCCCTCTCTCTCTGCCTGCCTCTCTGCCTACTTGTGATCTCTTTCTCTCTCTCTGTCAAATAAATAAATAAAATCTTAAAAAGAAAAAAAGAAGTCACTCATTTAAAAAAAAAAAAAGATCATAGGATTCTTATATCTTCCTCCTCAGGGCTTCTGCTTAATGGAATGCTTCCTCCTCATTTCAGTCTATTTAAATATTACCCGTCTATTAATATGCAGGTCAGATTACTTTGTCTTCATTAAGGCCCAACAGAAAATTCCAAGTATAATGGTATCCACTTGAACCCTTATTTCAGAAACTGACCATGAGCTTATTTACTTTCTTTTATTTTGTTAGTTTTGATAGAGTTTTGTAATACATTCTTGGTGTTCAAAAAACAAGCAGTGCAAAAGCGCATTTTAAAAAAAAATGTCTCTACCCCATCCTTCAACCATCTAGGTTCTCTCTTGGAGGCAACCACTGTTATCAGCTTCTCGAGTATCCTTCTAGAGATATTTTATTAGAAGCAAATAAAATTTACTGCCTTTTAATATGCTTAGCATTGTGCACCAAGCAAATATGTAGCTATTTATCTCCTTTATAGTTATTTAACATCTTAAGTACTTACATATTATCTTCCTACTTATGGAGACTGTGTGCCTTGGCTTCTTTATAGAAATGTCTGTCACACAAATATTCCTTGATTGATTGTGCAATTCTTTCTTTTAAGTTTGGGATAGACCATTCAATGGGAAGACTGAATCTCCACCACCTTCCTCCTCAATTAAGAAGGATAAGAAAGTAAGCAGTGGGTTTTTTCAAACACTTCCTCCCCATACATAGCCATTAAAGGAAAATTAAAGTATGACTAATCACGTATGCAGATGTGCATTGTTTTACTGCAATAGTTTAATGTGTTCCAGACACAAGTACATATTACCATATTTCCTTTGGTTCTGATACATCTGCTGATACAAAGATTAACAGAATCACTGATTTGTAATGGATGATTCTGTTTCATTTTAGAAATCTCCCATTCCTGCAGCTTTCCAAGTTCACCGAAGGTATGTTTGCACTCAATTTTTTGTTTCATCATTGTAGCCACCCCATTCCATGTTGCACATATTAGAAATGACGTGAGCCCACCCACCTTGTTACTGCTTTCTAAATGCCTTACAGCTCCTATTATTTTCAACATGTACACCAAACTGTGAAAAAATCAAGCCCCCAAATACTTTTTTTTCAAATACTTTTTATTAATAAAAAGCTATAAAATAATACTTAGGAGTCAAGCACTGGAATCAGAGTAAGTTTCATCCATAACTAAACACTATATCTAGTGCTATTAATTTAAAGCATTACCCAGTACATAATAAATTACATATTTCTAATCGAATGGATTACTGGGTCAACAGAGAGCCAAAGCAGGTAAGCTAGAATCCTTCAAAATCCATTAAAGCCTCTTAACTATCAAACTGGCTGGATCAAACTAACTAGGTAGGTGCCAACTATCCCCCTTAGTTCACACGCTACAAAACAGAACTTTAACTCATGCTCCACACATAGTCCTTCAATCGTTATATTTCTAATTAATCTTCTATTTAAATCAATGCTCAAGGTTTAAATAGTAATTATAAAGGTCCAAATTTTCTTAGGAAACAGTATCTTGAAGCAATAAGTAAAATTCTAGTTTTAAAGAGTTTTCTAAATTATTTTATCCATATCACCACTGATGCTTTTAAAAATTTACATTGTTGTCCTGAGAACTCTGCGGAAAATACTAGTATTTTAGGCTTAAGAATTTTAGTAACTCATTAAATCATCAGAGTTGCAACAGAGTTCTGGTGTATGCTATTTTTCTCAATGGCATATTTCCTTCCCAACTGAACAAACACATACAAAGTTATCATAAGCTTACTTTTATTTCAATGGCCCTTTCACCTAGAAGAGTCTCATTATACAATTTGTAGCGAGTTACAAAATCTTCAAGAGTGAGTGAGATTAAGTGGGAGTCTATAATTCTGATTCATCACAAAGAGGAATTTTATTCTTTATTCTCAATATTGATAAATTTAGTTGTGGGTTTTATTTCAAACTGTGGGTATATATCATCATCAATGGCTTGAAAATTTACCAGCTAAAAATTTCAGTAAAATTTAACCATTAAACCTACTGCTCAAGTGAAATGGGAAGACACTGTTAAGGTAGGTTGGAAGCACTTAGTTTTGATAGGCATGATATATAGCTAGGGAAGTAGGTTTACCCAAATAATTATGCTGTCTTTCAAAGAGTGGTCTATTTATAGGCGGACTAGCCAATGAGACTGAAGTAGCAGTTGTCAAATTTCCAGGAAGTAATTAAAGAAGCAGAGATTCTCTCCTTTTACTGGCTGTTTCTGGATTACATAGAGATTATGAGGAAAGACAAGAAAAGTGACAGAACAGTTCGAACGGCCCATCAAACTCCCTAGTACAAAAATGTTTTTCGCCATGAATAAACTTCCTCATTAACAAACACGTATTGTTTTCATTTTGTACTGTGTGATGGCACTTTTGCACACAAAAATATTTAATTTCTACATTTTAGCCAAAACCCAGGGATGTGTATTCCCCAAAGGACTTGTTCCCTGTTTCAACAGCGTTTTGTAATCCTCCCCATCCCCAATTCCTTTGGTTGGTTGCCATCTGGCATTGTGCCTTTGATTTTATGAATAAAGTCCCCAATTGTTTCTGCAGCTGTTATCAGCACAGTCTGACCTGTTGTGAATGGGGATAACAGAGAAAAATATCTCCACAACTTTCACAGTGTTTCACTCCCGTGGCTCTCTTCCCAGACCTTGCCTTGTGATTTTCTCGTGTACCTTCCTCAGCCCAGATGGTGACATTATGAGACCCTTGGTTCAAGGGAGCTATAAAAATGAACCCTTTCCAGTAATCATTGCTTATAAATATATTTATGAATCTATGAATGAAAATGGGATCTATTAATTCTGCACACAATACATACATGTATGTGATGGTCCTCACTCATGGTCACTGATAATGTTTCTGATATAATTTCTCTCTACTTCCAACTAGTTGTTTCTTCTGACTACAGTGATGTCTACATCTTCCATATTGACTTCATGCAAAATAATGATTTTCAAACTGGACTTCCAAGAAATGAAGGAGACAGAGGTATTGGGCTCCTACGAGCCTAATTTTCAGGTTATAAGTCCATCACCATCCAATCAATCAGGGCAGTTCTTTTTAAGTTCCTTTCACATATTGGACTTCCAAATAAAATTCCTTTTGAAGAAGGGGTTTTGCTACGAATTTAGAGAGTAACAATTCACTCCCTACTAGATGTGACTCCAGCCCGGTAGAGCCAAAGATAGATAAGAAACTGTTGTAGGTGAAAGGGCCTTTATTAGCAACCTCCCCCCCAAATATCCCTCCCTGTGACAAAGCTGCCTAGAATGTCCACTTCTGGCCCCTCCTCTTTTTAAGGCATTGAAAGCATCAGTTTTGGGAGATCTATAATAGACTGGACAGGAGAGCACATTAAGCCATCCATTAGCACTTCCATATGAATAAGTTTATCTATCAACTCTTGGAACCTAATGGGGCCTGGAGAAAACTTAGTAAGTTTTGGTGGGGGAGGGGACAGAAGAATGTTTCCTAAATCACCACTTCAGGGAACTGTAAGTTCCCCTGAGGCATGGGAATGGAGAGGACAAGAAGAAAAGGAATGGAATCCTGAGCCACAGAAGATAGGGAACCCAGGCTCTCAAAGTTGAAGCTCTTCAATCAAGAGAGTAGAGGGCCTGATGTCTGGTAAAGGGTGGGGGGCAGTCCTCATCTGAACCAACCCCTGGTCAGCAGAGCTCCTACCTTCAGATCAGCAGGAATTTTCTTTTCTTTTCTTTTTTAAAGATTTTGTTTATTTGAGGCAGAGGGAGGAAGAGAAAATGAGCCGGGTGAAGGGCAGAGGGAGAAGCAGGCTCCCTGCTCAGCAGGGAGGGGGCCTCAATACTGGGACTCTGGGATCATGACCAGAGCTGAAGGCAGACGCTTAACGGAATGAGCCACCCAGGTGCCCCCAAATTTTCTTTTCTGATATGAGTACTTTATTCTTCTGATCATGTCAACGGTAAGTATTTTTGTTTTAACTGAATTTTATTCTGAAAGGCTTCTGTCGTCACTGACACAGATAATAATGCCTAACATGTACTCATCCTGAGTTGTGTTTCTCTTGCAAAACCTGTCTATCCTACCCCAAATTCAGGTGAGAAAGTTGTCAAATCTGCTCACAAAATTTTTCATGCACACTGACATTTTGTGCCCCAATTTTTGCATTGAAAGTTGCTGATAAAGGCTCTTCTAGGGTACAAAGGTAAAATGTAATGCCATAAGCTCTCTAATTGTATTCTCCTTCCCTGTGGCAAGGTATAGGCAGAATATTGATTTAACCTCCACAATCTGTAAAACGAAGGGAGGGAAAAAAGCCTACGGGGTCTAGTTTTTTACATTACATTAAAGTGATAAGTAAAATGGAATTGTAGCTATGACTCACTAGGTGCAAATTATTATTCCACATCTTCAGGCCTGCCCTGGAGGAAATTTCCTTAGAGCATACCTCTATACACACAGCAAATTTTGCGCTTCTGAATGGAGGGTGATCCTTGGTTAACTCTAAAGCCAAGTTTGCAGGCAGCTTAACTTTACAAAAGGAGAAGGCAACAAGACTGCCGATGATAAATACTGTGTGAGGTTTCCGTACCTGTCAACCTCAGGAGCGAAAGGAGAGGTGGCAGACAATATTAATGAAATGAAACCAGAACTCTGGCAAGGGGTTTCTTACCGATCATCCCCCACATTTGTATATGAAATTTTCAGAGGTACACAGTGATAATGCAACCTAATCCCTTTACGGTTGAAAGGGGGGGCTTTCACAGGCATTTTCCCTTCTGCAGGCTGTGGTGCCTGAACACGCTCCCCGACCCATCCGAAAGTCGAAAGTCGACCAGGAGGCTATCTGAGGCTGAAGAATAAGTAGCCCTCCGGAACCCCACCGTCTTCGGGCACCACTGCTCTGGGAAAGGCCCCCGCCCGGGCGCCCCCTGGGCGGGAGGTCCCAGGTCTGTACGAACATTCCCGCACCGTGATCTCTACAATACCGGGCGTGGTCCTGGCACAAGGAACAGCTGTGCCTTCCCGCAGGTAAGAGCCTTTGTTTTGCACAATCGACTGTTTGTCAGGTTCAGAAAAAGCCCCGCGGAAACGCAAACACCTTTCTAAAGGTCTCAGCGCTACCTAGGGTGCAGACATCAATGCCTTGCTGATTTATCCATTCCTTTGATGATCAAATAAAATGAAGCCCGGCTCCCCCGCTGTTTGATGTGCGGCTCCATCCAGGCTCTCAGGGCTGTCCGAGCCCGGGGGTTGGGGCGGGGGGGAGCGGGGGACGCGTCCGCGATGAGTCGCTCACTCCCCGCTTCCCAGTCCCCGCTCCTTTGCGAAGGTACCACGGTCACTGGTCGCGGCAGACTCCTCCTGCGCATTCTGTTCCTTGTTCTAAAGCTCTGTTTACGCAAATTACTTCTCCCTCTCATTAAGTAACCAGGCTTTATTTTCTTTTCTCTATATCAACATACACTCATTCAGTGCTGGAGAATCAGTCAACGTTTTCTATTATTTATTTTTATCTGTGGTGAGGCAGGTCCAAATCAAACAGCAAAGTCAGAGAAAATAATCAAGCAGGTCGCGGTGCGCTTCCCCCCCCCTTTTTTTATTCGAATTTTTCTTCGAGGAGAGTTTTTTAATTCTCTGCTTCATTAGTAGGACAATTAAATCAATATCCTTGCTTGCGGGGCGAGGGCAGGAGGGCCAGGCCAAACCGCCCAGGCCCTGAAAGCTTCCTTGTCCTGGTATTTAAAGAGCAACTTTCCTCCCCACGGAAGGGGAGGCTTTCAGCTGAGAAAAAGCAAGGGGCTGAAAGACCTTTCCAGCAAAATCGGTCATTGTCTGCAGAAACCTGGCCAGTTCTGGCGGCCAATGAGATGCTGCTAATTCTTCCCCTGGGCAACACCTATGTCCCCTGAGAGCAGGAAGAGAGTGAGATCCCAGGTAGGTAGAGGATCCAAACAGGGATGCTGGTGAAGAGAGAAAATCCCCTCTCTCACTGAGGAACATGGTCTGCTTTTAGTTTGGAAGTTGGCCTGGGGTCACTGAAGTTTCATGGGGCCAACATTCCTTACGGGACACTAAAATTATTGAATTGTTGATTCCATGTCTTGAATAATGGCCAGTAGTTGAGAGTGGTGTGCAGTACCCCTCTCCCCAACAGCTAACACAGGAGAATGGGCTCTGTGAGGGCAAGGAGGCCGAGAGAGTATTTTCTGCTATCTAGTGCGTCAGGTACATTGTAGAAAGACTGGGAAGGCAGTGTGATTGAAACGCACATAATAAAGAAACCCCTTAGGTGACAAGAAGAGAGGTTTCAACGAAGTGGCTGGGACTGTGCCTTATGCTTTTATTTAAAACCACAATCTCTCAGGGTCCAGCCCAAAGTGACTTCTAATATAAACCTAACCCTCCCTGCTAGAGTGGCAGCTCTAGGAAAGGTTTTTGTTCTTTTTTAATTGCTGTGTCCCCATTGCCTACACCAATAGGCATTCAATAACTACTTGTTAATTGAATGATAGACCATTCGAAGTCCTCCCCGCCTACACACACGCCTATACACACCACCACCAGGGAACAAAGGGACTTGCAAATCAAGACTAGTGAAAGAAAGAGCTGGTCACTCAGGAGAATAAATTCTGACTCAACAACATCTCCACCTTCTCTTTATAATAAAGAGAAGCAAAATCACACGTGGGATGCGGAGGGGAGTGAGTGCTTCTAAGGATCCTTTCTTGGGTTCTTAGAAGAGATCCTGCAAACGGGGGCGGGGGGGGGGGGGCTCAGATGGAAGGCGACGTAAACATTAGCTTTGTAAAATTAGATTTATAAACGCGAAACTGCAGAACTTTCAAACTACTGTCTAAAGAAAAGAAATCTATTCATTCAAAATACAGCTGATAAATGGGTTTTGGAAACGGCTCTAGTGAGGGAATTGTTGATCTTGGACCTTCCGGTTAAGACTCATTGGGCTTCCCTCCTCGGGTGCTTACGGAAAGGGAGTGCCCCGTGGCGCACATCAACGTTCTCTGGGTCACTCACAGACCAGACTAGACAGTGGCTCTCTCACAGCAACCACGTAGGAGATGCCGCTGTTTGGTGCCGGCGCCCCGGCCCCCCACCCCCACCCCTCACCGTCATCACACCCCCTGCCCTGGCTACTGACGGAGGCCATGTGCAGCTGCCATAATGTGTATAAAAGAATCTCTGCCAGACGTTGGTTTCCTCTATTCTTGGAATGCTTTTGGCAGATCCTCTACGTTTTCCAGGTCTCTTGGGAGGCTGAACATACATTTTCTTTATTTCAGACTAGATTCCAAAGTGTTAACTAGATTGTGAACTTCCTACTACCTATGGTCCTCCCAGCCGAGAGTCGTCCTTTCCAGTCGTCGGGGAGCAGGAGCCGGCGCTCTGGCAAACGTCCGCCTTTCCCATGGTTCGGGGGCCCAACCTCTCTCAGAACTAGTGCGGTCCAAACTCCTGCTCGGTTGTGTGCTGCCTGACACTGGAGACTGAACTGGACAAACTAAGCGCCGCCATGGACACCAGCTTTGGGTGGGTCGGGTCCTCGGGGGCGTGCTGATGTCGCAGTGCGTCCAGGCTTCCAGACCCTGGTCTCGCTTTTTTAGAGCCAACAAAAGCATCCTTTCTTTGGATTTCATCCCTTTCACCGGTGGGGAGAGGAGCGGGTGAAGTCGGGCCCGTGTTGAGGGTGAAGGGATTGGGGGAGAGGAGTTGGAAAATGAGAGAATGCGTCTGCTGACCTTGGGATATTCGCCTTCAATATTAATCGGAAGAGAAGTTGGGTGGTTTCGGTCCCGAAACTCACAAGTCACGGGCTCCGATTGATCCTGGAGCTAGTTACGGGTGTTAAACTGGTACGCGGGTGGTGCAATTCATTAGGCAAGAAATGGATTAGTTGTTTATTATCTATAAACATTCCAACCACAGCAACCAATCATAAAACCGCGGAAGGGCCCATAAAGTCAAGCGGCTGCGAAGCCTCCATGTGGGCAGTGAGGGTTTAGCAATTGTTCTGGGTGGTAAAGGGTCGGTTAGAGAAGGAGAGAAAGAAGGGGGTGAGAGTCAACTATAAAGCGATTTGTGGAGGAAATTATTTCTCAGATTGAGAATCACGATCTCTCAAAGTTTACTGGGGTGTGGGGGAAAATTGGGGTGCCTTGGAAGCAGCAGATGAGAGAAAGGAAGAAATGAGGAGTAGAGGGGCAACAGTGGGCCATTAGTGAGGTAGATACCAGCAATAAAAGCTATTGATTAAGTGGGGACAGCAATTTAGTCTTGGGTTCTTGGTGAAATACTTAATCACCAACCATGAAAGCAACCTAATAATATTTTATGGAGGGAAAACAAGTTTAAAACTGGCATCTTTCTAGCAGAAATTCACTTTCGAGTATGGGTGAAATGTTTTTTAAATTCTCATTTGGGATAAAACATTTTCTAACAAGAGTTAGTCTCAAACAGTTAAATACTGTTTTAAAATATGATGTCCGGTTGTCGTTATTGTTAACCAAATAGCTATTTTTTATTTCTTTAGGCATTTCTTAAAACAAGCCTAAACCCTCATTGCTTCTTTGATATTTTAATATATTAGGAACAATAATCCAATATTTATGCTGGCTGCCAAATAACTAGTTCAATACCGTTGTCAATTTGATTTACATCCTATTTCTTGGAAATCAACTATTTGGTTAATATACTCATTTGAAAACTTTTTAGGAATAAGTTTTAGAAAATAGTGACACACACACACAAACATCAAAGGTTTCCTATTTCTCAGATTATAAAAACATTTTTATTGAAGTATAACAATCCCCAAAGGGACACAAGTCATAAGTAACAAGCTTGGAGAATATTTTTTTAAAAAAATACTTCTCATGTAACTGCTGAAATAAACAAAGGGGGGAGAAGGGGTTACCAGTACCTCAGAGGTCCCCCTCATTTATGAAAAATCCATTTATCGGATTTTTATTTGGCATATGTTGTTTTTAAATTGTTGCTTATCAAATGGTCAGATTTCTTTTCAGTTCCAGTATTGTGATTTTTTTTTTCCTGGGGATTATCTTCCGGAAAATAAAAATAAAATGCTTTGAGCTTTTCTGTGTTGAGGAGGGAACAAAAACAGGCTCTAAATTCATTTTTCCCCCTTTGGCAACAGGCACCCCTTCCCCCAGCTTGTCTTATTTCATGCTGAGAGACATAACAAACAAACGATTACATGTTGAAAAACACATCTGAAAACAGAAAGGTCACATTACTACCGAGTCCTGGGGAACATTAATCTGGTGTTTGGAAAACAGTTGACAGTTGAAGGCTGAGGTTTCTCTCTTTTCTTGCACCGGGAGGCAGAGACAGAGACAGAGAGACACTGAGAGAGAGAATGTGAATGCAATGAACAAGGAAGAGACCACTACCTTTGTGGCCTCTTGAGAAATAAATGCTACCAACATTGTAACCGAGATTTTTAAAAATAAACAAATAAAGGAAACTGGACAAAGAGAGAATTCGAAATGGCTCGTGTTCTCCTTTACCCAAAGCGTGGAGGGGTGTGTATGTGTGTTTTCCTAAAATAATTAATGTGAATAGTGAGAAATAATCACGATAACGTCAGGCCCTGAACGCCTGAGGGTACCGTTTGCCGGATGAAAACCAGTCCCTTTTCAAATTGCTATGAGAAGGTGAAAGTTGATTGCCTGCCCACTTGCCTCACTACAGCATTTCTCTAAGCCCGCGCCCACCCTCCTCGACCCTCATCGCCCCTAATCCCCTGGCTGTGCGCGGAATTCCTTCCCAGACAGAGAAGGGTGCCGGTAACTCTTTGCCCAGAGGCCCAGGAGTCGGGGAGGTGCCCTGGGTGTCTAGAACCCAGATATCTGTCTGCGATTGCCTGACGGCCCACTTATCTGAGTTTGCGAGGTAGAGTAAGAAAAGATCTCAAGTACATTCCTGGGACAATAACTGGAGACATCACTCTGAAAATTATCCTGATAATTTGCCATGATGGTAAATGGTGAATCCTTCTTTACGAGCACGCTTAGATCTGTCATCTCTAAAACAGAACGAATCGGAGAGGCGGAACGGTAGAGGGGGTCAGTCAGTGAGAGCGGCAATCGAGGGACTTAGGATCAAGCCGCAGTTTTATGACTGCTTTGTGTGTCCTTGAGAATGTTACTTTAACCTTGCACAAAATGAGATCGGATGATGTGCTCTTGCGTGCTCTGATTGTTGGACAATAATCAGGCCATCGCGAGCAGACGCTCTCTTGCTAGGACCTTGTCCTCCAGCGTCTTTTGCTTGTCTGTGCGAAGCGCGTATTTGGAGCCAAGGTGACAAGGCTGGAAAGATTCCGGGCAAATATTCTGGGTCCGGAAATCTCGTGCGGAGCCCCCAGCAGTTACCCTGCCTCGGGCCGGAGTAGCCAGGTCATGCGGGATCGCTCTGCACCCTCCACCCGGGCTGACAGTGATTTATGCGCTGGTGACACAAGTGGACCGTAAACCTGAATCGTTAGACTGTATTTGGGAGCCGCGGCAGAGGTAACACAGGACTGCTCAGCCCAGGGGAAGGATCCTTCAAACTACACACCTTTCCCCAACCCTCCACCCGGCGCTCTACAGCTCCAGGGCGAGGAGATGGCAGCTTTTCCTGTTGGTCGGATTCAGTTTCAGTCCCCTTGGTTAACTGAAAGTATATCCATTCCTTGACCTGTCTGGCCCGCCGGCCCCGAGGGACTCTAGACCTGAGGCTGGTGGGGGGTCCTGGAGACCGCGCGCCCCCAGAGCTCCTGCGCACGCTGCAGAGAAGCCATCCCGCGTCCAAGTCCAAGTTCCGCACGCGGTCGGTGGGAACAGAAAACCCTAGAGTTAAACGCGCTTTGCCTTGATAGCGGGGGTAGGGGACGGGCGGTTTGCCTTGGGAAAGAGTTATCCTTGGTCATTTATTTTAAGACATGAACCTCTCAGAACCCACCAGCGACTGCGCCTATAGCCCCAGCGCGAGGCAAGCGGCCAAACTGCGCTCTCGAAGGAGAGAAACTGGTTCCATCTGGTTACAAATATCCTTTTTTTTTTTCTTTTAAAGCAATCAGATCCCGAATCCCTTGTCTCGTCATTCACAGTTTTCAGCAGGCTGCCTCCCCCAAGTTTGAGCCGCTCGAGCAGACGCCTCCGCCAGGCAGGCCTCCGGTGAAGGCCACGAGAACGCTAACATGGACAGTGAACGCTGACCTGACCTTTCCAGGTTCCTTCCCCTTTGTTTCTCAGCCCAGCAATTCAAAAATTCATTTCATAACTATCTCCAAACAAAAACAACTGAGAGAGATGCTAAAGAATTAAACTGGCACCAATGTTTTGGATTTTCCTTTGGAGACAGACACGGGGGTACTCTCGCTCCCCCACTGCAGTTTGCGCTACTTCTTCCAACTTTTTTTTAAGATTTTATTTATGTATTTGACAGAGAGACAGCGAGAGCAGGAACACAAGCAGGGGGAGTGGGAGAGGGAAAGCAGGCTTACCCCCCACCACCACCAGCAGGGAGCCTATGTGGGGCTCGATCCCAAGATCCCGAGATCATGACCCTAGCTAAAAGCAGAAGCTTAACCACTGAGCGACCCAGGCGCCCATTCTTCCAACTTTCTGAGCGACTGGGTTCGGGAAAGCTCCGCGGACCTGGCCTTGAAATGGATTGGGACGCAACAGGTTTCTGTCATTCCCTTTAGTGTTAAGTTCCCAGCCCCATCTCCCCCCACCCCCAAACCCCCGCCATGGGAGCAGTGACGCGGGAAAACCTGCCAGACTCTGGCACCAGGCCCTGCAGTAGGAAGACCATTAGATAAGGGAGGCTTTAAGTGCTCCTCGGAGATAAGGTCGCAGAATCTTGGAAGAATTTAGCCCTGCTTCCCTCCCTACTTGCCTCTTGTTTCTACCGCCCGGCTCCCGCCCACTTCTCTCCCCTCCCCCACTCCCCCCACACACCTGTAGGTGGAACCAGTTGCCGGAAGAGGTAGTTGCCCAAGACGTGCATTTCCCCGCCACCCCCACTCCTACCACGAAAATCTTCTAAGGGCACACAATCCGCTTAGGTCTGGTGGAAGTCAATTAAGAAGCTAAGAAGATCTATCAACGGTTCAGCGGAAAAATCTAAAGGCGACAACCCTACCTTATTCATAAATAGTACTCCAATTGTGTCAAAGACTTTAAGTGATTTTTTATTCCGTTTGGAATCTCCGATGGTACACTTAAGATGCAGAAAAACACTGGGTATGGTTTGTTCTAGTCATTTGCCAATACACCATTAAAGTGAAAGGAAAAAGGAACTTAAAGTTTCTAGAAGGACACACATAGCATTTAAGATAACCATATACAAAATGCTCACGTAATTTTTATGAGTTATATGAATAGTTACAATGAATAAATTACATTTCAAATTTAATAAAATTTATTTCAGTCATTTGCACAAATTTCCTGCATCAATGACGCTTGGTTATAAAACTTTATTTTGCAGGAAAAAAAATTGCTTCTCTATCAAATTATAACACCATAGCAGCAAATAGCATACTGGACTTTTAAACATACCTGTTGTTTTAACTGCCTGGGACATACACAAATCGCTAAAAACTTGGTTATATTTTAGAAATTATTATAATACATTCGCCTTAATGAAATCAGAATTTACCCCACTTAAACCAAGAAACAACGACTAACTCTTGGGGTTAAACAATCTCTTCTTCTTATTCCTAGACATGGGTTGGCAAGTAATAAAGGAATATTTGCAAGAAATCACTAAAAATCAAGATTAAAATGCTGTATAATCTTCCTTATAAAAGACAACTTACATACATTCCATATCTGGCCATATGAAACTGTCACTTATAAGTTCTACACTTTTATGACATATAATTGTGTTATATTTATTCTGCAGCCAAAAGGAAGCCTTATTGTTTAGTGTTAGCGAATATTGTAGTATCACTTCTTTTGGTTTACTTTTACTTTTAAAAGCTTCCCTTCCAAAAGCGAATGCTTTTGTTGAAACAGCAAATGTTATCAAAACATAAAATCTAAAGAAATTAATTATTTGAAAGTACTTTGAAAACTTCAGAGATTATATTTGTTGGGTTATCTCTTCTCTCTCTTTCATAATTTATAAGTGTGAATAATTGACTTAACACTATCTTTTCGCTTGACCTTTCCAGGTTCCTTCCCATTTGTTCCTCAACCCAGCAGGTCAAAAATTCATTTTATAACTATCTCCAAACAAAAATACACAACTAAGAAAGATTGCATTTAGTTAGGAATGCTGCACATTAGGCAAGAAAATTAATTTTTAAACTGCTACTTAATTAAAAAATGTTACATATCATCCCTGTGAGGTGAGTAAACTAAACGTAGAATTTCATTTTAGTCACAATGCTACAGCAAATAGAAGTGGTATATATTGTTGATGTTAAAAGGCAAAACCTCTCAGCCTGTGAAAATCACCTACCTGCCTTCTCTTGATGTTTGGACAAAAAATTCAATGGATGAATGTCCATTGAATTCTTGGGACAAGCTCTCTATACAATCTGTGTCTGCACTAGCTTTTATCATAAATGTTAATGTTGAAATCCTAGATGGAACTTTATTCCAATTTAAGAGAGCTCGTGGACAGCACAAGCCTAAAAGGAAAAGACATCTTTCCTATAGACTCACACCCTAAACTTCCTATCCCCAATGTAGCAGGAATAATCCTTTTATTCCATTAAAATGGTCACTAACCTTATAATGATAAAAGAATGTTTTAGTCTTTTACCTGCAGGAGTCTTGTCAACATAACAGGAACTGAAATTGGGACCTGGCCATGTTGTGTCTGTGACAGTCCTGGGCTCTGTGCAGTTTTGCCTTCGTGAAGGCTGAAGTAACAATGTCTGACTATTGCCTCCTGGGACTTTTATGAAAATAAGATAGATAGCTGGTTCAAATCCATGCTATAGACCTTGACCTGGGATACAGCTGAGAAAAAGCAAACGATTTCACATACACTAAAAAATAATTAAAATGTTATTCTAAACTTTTTCTTGTGTGTGTTATTTTGTATGTGCGTATGAATGTTATACTCGGTTACACAGATATGTAAGAAATGATTGTACTTATAAAAACCTTACTTACGCCTTTTTTTTTCTCAGAAGGGCAAAAATACCTTAGGAAGCAATTGCATTGTAACTTCCATTTTCGACGTCTTGAAATCATTCTAAAATTTTAATTCATAAGTTCATAAGTTATCATTCTAAAAAAATTTAGGCTTTCTCAGAGCTGTTATTCTAACATGTCTTATGTGGTAAGCTATGTATGTAAGGCTGCATTTCCTATTGACTGGGTCAAAATAAACTCATTGCTTTCAAAAATTTATTTGAATGTGTGTGCATATTTGTTTAAAACTATAAACCTTTGAGAGAGTTTTAATTCTATGCAACATAAATGAGTTTTGTATAAGGAATATAGAGTTTCAGCTAAAAAAAGATTTGTATCCTATTATTGTTTTAGGATATTGTTAGTCCGAGATCAGCTTGATTTGAAAAAAGAAATGATTAAGGTCTTTTAATGAACTACTAACATACTGCCATATGTTATGTGTATACATATTTAGCTATTTTAGAATGGAATATAATCCTTCTGAGAAAGAAATTTGAGGTAGATTACTCAATGAATTTTTTCCGGCCCCAATTTTAAGATGCTAAAACACAGGCATGTGTTTTGCTGTTTAAAATATTTCCAAAAGAAAGTCTCAAAATCAAAAAGATATTAGAGGAATACTCCATTTAAAAATTATGATCATTAAAAATAAATAAATACATAAATAAAAATTATGATTATTCTGTTTTTTTAAAAGCACCAGCCTTTATGCCAGAAGAAATATATTTAAGAGTCCCTAACCCTTTAGGCTCGTTGAAACAGAAACATGGAATGTTATTTTGAAAAAAAATATATATATGTATATATTCATACATATACATATGCACTCTTTTTAAATAGAGAGCTAGAAGGGATTCATAATCTGGGGCAGCAGAAAAAGGGAATAGCAAACATCACAACCCAAAGCAAGAAGAAATCCAGCCATGGTTTTTAGACAAAGAAGAAATGGCATTTTCCAGGCTAGATTTAGTTTTATTTGGAGCTGTGGGGGTAAAAGAGAAGTAGGTTCTCACCATCTAAATTAACCTATCTGGGTTATCTGTATTCATAGAACAATGATGACATCTCTTGTTCCTAATGAGCTATGTAGATATATCTCTAACCCAACAACATAAAACCCACCATTTACTTTGGAAGTAATTTGAAACTTTCCATTTAGTTAGGAAACACATTTAGCCAATATCATACTGTAACTATATTTTCAATTACATTCTCCGTAAGAATAGTCTTTAAGGGGCGCCTGGGTGGCTCAGTGGGTTAAAGCCCCTGCCTTCAGCTCCGGTCGTGATCTCAGGGTACGGGGATCCAGCCCCGCATCGGGCTCTCTGCTCGGCGGGGAGACTGCTTCCCCCTCTCTCTCTGCCTGCCTCTCTGCCTACTTGGGATCTCTCTCCTGTCAAATAAATAAATAAATAATCTTAAAAAAAAAAAAAGAATAGTCTTTAAATGAATTTACCTTCAATTATTTATTGATCATCCATCAAGTACCAGGCACTGTTCTAGGAGCACCAATGAACAAAACAAACAAAATTCTTGCCCTAGTAGTTGGGCAATTCTTTCTGAAGGGTATGGAAATCAATAGTTGGGGCAAAGGGTTGGGGGCGGGGGGTGGTTAAGCCCTGTAGTTTTCATGTTGGCCACTAGGTGGCAAAGTGTGCAAAACTGACCTCGGAGTAAAATTTCGTACGAAGAAGAGCCTATTGCTATGAAACTTTCCACCATCTTTTGCTTAAAATGTCTCTTTTTGAGCATTAGAGCTAACAGCTAATGGAAAGAATACATTTTGTTTACAGTTTACAAAGCATTCCAATGCCAGTTACGTTCCATAGAAGTCTGTCCACAAGATCCCCTAGCTTATTTTAAGAAATTTTGCTTTTTCCTTTCGTGTATTTCTCTGTATTCTCAGGTGTGTGGATTATAGAAAGTTACCTAAGGGTCTGAACATCTGGTTTTGCATAAGGTCCCACGAAGCCTAGGGTCAGTTTTATTCAAATTTACAGAGATAAATTTAGGTATCACACTGCGATTTCAAATTTAGGGAGTTACCATCCAAAATGTTAACATATTGGAATAACATCCATGTTGATAAATAGTCAAACACATATGCCAATATATACACGCATGCAATCATGCATATGTTCTGTTTTCAGAGACCCTTTAAATGAGACTCAGACTCACCATAAAGAAATAAAATAATTTCATTTAATCAGATCTCTTCTTTGGGATAAAATTAAGATATTATTCCCAAGTGAAATTGGAATTTTATTCATCTTTATATCTCCTAAAGAGATAAAAATAGTTTTCTTGTTAGAAAAATGTTATATACACCATAAGGAATACTTCTAGTGTTGATTAAACATAAAGTTGGAAGTTTTCCTGTGCTTTTTTACTATATGAAGTCAGGATCTTTGTTTCCAGGTGAGTGTTCTTTAAATATGAAAGTGAGATGTTAAAGTACTTGTCTATGTGAAGATGCTTTCTCCAACACACAAGGAAAGTCTCTGTGCTCTTTTTCTAAGGATGGAATTAGTAGAATGTTAACATGTTAATATGCACAACTGAAATTTTTCTCACTACATTTTCACTTTGGCCATGATGATTCTCAATACATTTGAAAAGCATGAATCACACTTTAGGCATGAAGTATGACAACAGTTGCAAATAAGCAAGCAAAGAAAGAGAGAGAGAATATTTTAATATATAAATTGGAAATATGGGTGGATATTTCCCGTATATAAAACTGGAGTTTTCCAGTAGATGTAATTGTTTTAGAGTTGTCTGAATTCTAGGCTAACTATTGTTTGATGGAAAGTGAAAACATTTATGTGAAGGTTAGTGCTTTCAATACCCAATTGGGCATCAATTTATATTTGCTCTGCTTGGTCCAGGGGGGCCCTCCAGTATAGTTGAATTGTAATAACTTTATTGACTGATAACAATGATTATTTCATGTAGAAATCATTTGTATAAAATTTATTTGTAGTTCTTAATGTAGTCAAGACAAAGTGTGGCATGGTATTCCTAGTGAAGGATATATTCTTTTTACATATTTTTAAGATTTTATTTATTTTAGGGGTGCCTGGATGGCTTAGTGGATTAAAGCCTCTGCCTTTCAGCTCAGGTCATGATCTCAGGATCCTGGGATCGAGCCCCAAATCGGGCTCTTTGCTCAACAGGGAGCCTGCCTCCCCCCCTCTCTCTCTGTCTGCTTGTGATATCTCTCTCTCTCTCTCTGTCAAATAAAATCTTAAATTTTTATTTATTTCTCTTAGAGAGAGCGAGAGAGAGGGAGAGGGAGAAGCAAGCTCCCTGCTGAGCATGGGGCCTGATGTGGAACTCGATCCCAGGACCTGAGTTGAAGCAGACGCTTAAGAGACTTGAGACATCCAGGGCCCCACAATATATTCTTACTATAATTTTAATTGTAAAGGAATTTCTCTGTATGAACAAAAGAAGGGGACAGTTACAAGGGGCTCAGGTATATAAAGTTCTCCTAAACTGAAGATAACAGCTAGTTGTTATCTCTACTGACAGTGACTCAAGAAAAAGCCTCACCTTATGTTAGAAAAAGGTGGAAGAACTTTACAGAAATTAGAGTTATGAGTAATGGACTGGATTATGATGGGAGCTCGTAGAATCTCTTTCTCTTCAGGTCTTTACCAGTAGGATTTTAGATCAATAATCTGAGTTTGATTTTATTTTTTTAAGTTTTTAAAAAATTTTTTTGGTCTCTACCTCTCTTCCTTCTTCCTCGACCCCTCATTATGTCTGCTCTGGATTTTAAGACCTGAGAATACAGTTTTTAGTGGTTTTAAAATAATCCCATTACAAAATTCATTAATGAATTTATGATAATGAAATTATATTCTGGGCTGCATTCATTTTAGATTTTTCTTATGGATTTACTGTTTGTTTTTTTCTTAACCAGAATCTTACTTTTATAATATTATAATAAGCAGAGTAAAACTTTAAGCTAAAATTTTTCAGAACCACAGAGTCCTCAATAAATCAAAGTTTTCATTCAACCATATTTTCTACTCATGTTTTTCAGTACACGAACATATTATTTTCAGAGTTTTAATTACTGTATGCAATTAGTATGGGTTTCTTTTCACTTAACATTTTATTTTAAACATTTCCCTAGTTCTTAGCTCCGTTGGATTTCTTCTCTAAACATAGTCCTTCCCAGTGTTCCTCAACTCAAGTGAATGGCACCATCACCTGCCTAGTTTTTAAAGCCAAAACCCTAGCAGCCTCCAGTTCTTGGAGATCCCTCCAGGGGTGCCTGGGTTAAGCGTCTGCCTTTGGCTCAAGTTATGATCCCAGTATCCTGGGATCGAGCCCCGCATCGGACTCCCTGCTCTGCAGGGAGCCTGCTTCTCCCTCTTCCACTCCCCCTGCTCCCCTGCTTGTGTTCCCTCTCTCACTGTCTCTCTCTGTGTCAAATAAGTAAATAAAAATCCTAAAAAAAAAAAAAAAATCCCTCCGGCCACCCTCCTTTTCCAGGCCTCCCTATCTTTCATCCATCCTCTCAGAAGCCTGAGACAACTAACTGCTCTCCTTACTTTCATTCTTGCTCTAGCCCGTGATCCGTTCCTCACACAGCAGTCACAGTACCATTTCAAAAACGTAAATTGCGCCGCCACATCACTCCTCTGTTTAAATCCTTCTGTAACTATCCGTGGCACTTGGGTAAGATCCAAATGCCTTACCACACCACCTACCAGGTGGTGATAGGATATGACTTCTGCCTTCTTCTCAAAACCTGCCTTCCTTTCTGAATGAATGCGTGCATGCATTCTCCAAATATTTAGTGATGTTTTCTTATGTTTCAGGGACTTTTTAAGGTGCTTGGTTGAATAGACATGTGAATGAAACAGCGGCTCATTTCCTGAAGCTTACCTTCTATTGTACGTGAATGTTCTTGCCTCACAGCTTTGGCATTTGCCGCTTCCTCTGCTTTGGAATATTCTTCCCTGGATCTTCTCAGGGATGGCTGTGTTTAGATAGATACAGGGAGACATGTGCATATATGTCACTATAGCCAGGATATGTGACCTCTAAAGTCACGTGTATCTTCTGAGTGTACCCGCGAAGGCAGACAACTTAAGGAATACAAAACCCTTAGCAAAGTAATCACGATAGAGCAGTAAGCTCTCTGTAATGCTATTTTATTATCAGTATTGTCAATCAAATATTTCCTCAAGCATCCCAGAGATTTCCGAGACTCCATTCCCTAGAGTGCTGACCAAACTACAGAATGAGTTCTTCTCTACAAGAATCCTAAGCCACAAACTACATTTCCAAGATGCTGAAAGGTGATTTCCTTCCAGAGCAGCAACTCTGCTGGGCAGTGTGGCACAAATATCCCCAGCCTAATGGTGTGGTTTTTTTCATCGTGGATGCCAACTGGGAAATAATTGAGAGACGTTCTTGATTGGAAACAAATTTTCACCCTTTGGTGCGCTACATTCACAGCGTTTCCACTGAAAAGTGTTTAAACTTTTATTATTGCATTTATCACATTGTATTACAGTCACGGGTAGGGTGACCATACTTCCTAGTTTATGCCTGTCGTCTTGAAGTACCATCTGGTTTAGCATTTTAGCACTCTCCAAAGTGTCCTGGTTTAGACAATAAACTCTGTAGTCCCCAAAGTTATGAGGCAGGTGCCCAGCTGGAGAGGTTGAGGAGCATGGGGGTGGTCCCGAGCCCAGTGTGGGCCAGCTGGAGAAACGGGGAGGCTGGTGACCCAGAGATGTCTGGCCGATTTGCACGCTGAGAAGGGCTTTGGGGGGAAAGTGAGCTGCTGGTGGCTGAAGGCAGAAGTGGTGGAGGAATCGGGAGGGCCTCAAAACTGTGGCTCAGCCCTGTGAGGAGGGGATTCCTCCCCTTCCCCCACTCCCCATTTCTGCTGGGAAGACACCTATTCTAAGACAGTGAGGACTGCAGAGAACAGAAGCATTTTGGCTCTGCGACAGCTTCTATAAATGTATTAGCGGGCAGGATCCTGGTGAAGAAATGAAGGCAATGAGACATAACCTAGGAGAAGCTTTGTAACCCTTAGCCCCAGAGAGGTGTGAAAACAATTAACTGGAGTTTCTAGGCCTTCTGAGAAATATCCAGGTGGGGGGTAGGGGCGGATTTGCATGGGTCTTAGTCACCAGTGCAAGATTTAATTTGCTTTAGGATAATTTTAGTTTTGAGTATTCCAGTTATAAGATCAATTACAGTCTGTCAATTTACAAAGAATCGTTGGTAAGTAGAACACCTCATGTCCAAGAGGAATATTTTCCGAATAGACAGAACCTTGGTTATTTAGTTTTAAAATTGTACTGGGGAAGATCTTTAAATTGAAACAGGATGAATGTTTTATATCCAAGGCATGGTATTAAAGTACTTAGAGGTTTTTGGATACATGGTTTGAGAACACTTATCAATACCAATGGGTTCATTCAACAACTATTTCTTTAGACCCTATAACTTTTCTTTTTTTTTTAAAGATTTATTTATTTGACAGAGAGAGAGATGGCGAGAGAGGAAACACAAGTAGGAGGAGTGGGAGAGGGAGAAGCAGACTCCCCGCCGAGCAGGGAGCCCAATGAGGGGCTCAATCCTAGGATGCTGGGATCGTGATCTGAGCCAAAGGCAGATGCTTAACCTACTGAGCCACCCGGGTACCCCACAGACCCTACAATTCTTCAAGCACTGAGCTAACTGATCATGACAATATATGTGTCTCCTCTGTTACATTTTTATGCCAAGGATTCTCCCAAAATGTTATCTCAGCTTTCATCTCTAATCTCTGTATTATTATACATTTCTAAACTAACTGCTGAATAATAATTCACATAATTGTCCTGTCTGTACTTTACATCTAACTGAGAAAATGGAGATCGTTGTCTCCTTCTAATCACAACCTTACACTCAACCGAAGCAAACTTGCCCTTCAACTGTGTCCCTCTGTCTGTAGTGGCAACACCTCCTTCAGACCATTTGGAGTAATTTTTAATTACTTCTTCTTTTTATCCAGCAGCCCAAGATGGTTTACTTCCAAAATATCTCCCAAACCTTTCCTCCATTTCCATGTCCAGTATCGATGCTGCAGGTCTGCTTTCCATATTTCGCTTGTGTAGGTACGGGGCCTCTTCACTGATTTCCTTGAATGCACTACATTCTGTTGCATTTCGACTTCATGTTTTAAATTGGCTTTAGAAGGATCTTCCTAAATCACAGATCAGAAATGACACCATTCTTCATGAAACTTTGCAATTGCCTACAAAACTGAAGTACTAACTCTATTTCAGCTTACTTTCTTCAATCTATATTTTCTGGTCGTTTCTCTCTCTCTCTCTCTTTTCTTTTTTTTTTAAGACTTTATTTATTTATTAGAGAGAGACCGCAGGGGCAGAGGGAGAGGGAGAAGCAGACTCCCCGCCGAGCAGAGAGCCCGACATGGGGCTCGATCCCAGGACCCTGGGATCATGACCTGAGCTGAAGGCAGATGTTTAACCCACTGAACCACCCTGATGTCTCTGAGCTAGTGAGTGTTAATTGTTCACTCTTTCTAAAGTGCTGGTTGTCTTTTTCTTTTCTATGATCTTATAGCACATTTTCTCCTGCTGTTCGTTAAGGTTAGTAATGTACAAAAATGTACTTGGGAGTTGGCTACTCTTGATCCCTGTAAAACCTCCAAAAGTCACATAACTTCTCCAGACCACTGCAGAATTGTGGCGTTATATATAAAATATTATAGAACTATATGGCTTATGATTGCCTTCCCCCCACTGTATCCTTTGATGGTAAGGGACGGTTTTCTTCATTTTTGTCTCTTTCATAGCACCTGGCTAATTCCTTCCTCACAAAAAGATGAGCCATCTATAAATGCTTATTTGGATATTTAAATTAAAACATCACTATAATGTAAAACAATGTCCTAAATTTATGCCACGTTATGGGTACTTGGGGGGGGGGGTATAGTGAACTTGAATATGTGAGAAATGAGATTTCCCCGAAAGAGTGAGAAAAGCACAAAATGTATCGGAATGGCTTTTAGGAAGCAGGCCATGCCTGTAATATGATCTGCTATATCTAGGTCTTAAAGAAATTAATGTAATAATAATTGAAAGTATTAGAAACTAAATTCTATACCTGACACTGTATGTTAAGCAACTGAAATTCAAATAAAAACTTGAAAAAAAAAAAAGTATTAGCAACACTTTGAGTCAATGAAAAGGAAAACTGGTGAAGAGGGGAAAGTTAAAGCATTGTTATACTTAATGGTATAAAATTAAATGAAATATGGGGCGCCTGGGTGGCTCAGTTGGTTAAACATCTGCCTTTGGCTCAGGTCATGATCCCAGGGTTCTGAGATCAACCCCTTGTGGGCTCCCTGCTCAGCAGGGAGACTGCTTCTCCCTCTGCCCTTCCCCTTGCTCATGCTCTTGCTCAAGCTCTCCCTCTCTCTCTCTCAAAAATAAATAAATCTTAAAAAAAAAAAATAAGAAATATGGAGCCAAATACTGGCCATACCTAGCGCAAAGTGACTTCAGCTATCGAACTCTAAATGTGCGAAAATCATCTCTATTGAGAGCGTGATGCATTCGACTATGTCGTTTGATACAAAACATAACGTGTTTGATTCCGGTAACTTCCCTTGCTCTGACTCCATGATCCTCAACCAACTTTCTGGAGGCTGGTAAAGAGAGAGAATGTACTGATCATGCTCGGTAAGTTGTCTTTGTAACATTTTCTTCAGTTCTAGAATTAAAAATCAGTGCCATGAAAAATACACTGCTTGAGGTCTGTTGATAAAACCAGATTTTGAGGCTGCAAACCCAGAATCAACAAATTCATCATGGTGATAAATGCTACCCTGGGAATGCTGTTTCAAGGGCATTGGATTTCTCCTATCTAATCTGAGCATGACCTCACTCAAGGGTTCTTCATTTCTCTGGTTTATTATTGACAATGGCCAATTATCAATAATTGTCAATTGTCAATCTTTTTTGGGTGGCATTTCGGAAAATACTATGCATTATTTTCTTTGTTCCAAGATTAACTAAGGGAAGGAGAAAATATGGATATTTATTTTGAGTTATGTAGTGAAAACAAGTATCTCCAAAGTAAAAAAAAAAATGAATAACTGAATCCCTTCATAAACATGATTACCTACATTAGATACTGCAATCCACTTTTAGAGGAAAAAAAAACAAACAAACCATGTAATGAAGCAGCTAGATTGCAACACTAAAATTGATACTTATTAAAAACAGTGCATATAATTTTTGAGAGTTTTAGAGATACAATAAACTATTTGATGGCCCCAGGATTGAAAATGACATTTGCCTTAACAGAGACTCACTGTGAGGCACCATGATGTGTGAGAGTGTGCTGGTATTTACCCAGAGCTACTCTGTTTTGCTCCCTTTATCGTCCTCTCAGTAAGAGCAGTGGCCTTGATTGTTTCTAGAAACTTCCACCCCTTGGGTTTTTCTCAGGCTGCCTTCAGCAGAAGTGCAAACAGATTCCTTGGCAGTCTGGCGCTGGTAGAGGATCTGTCTCCTGGGGTTGCATATATTCACCGTTCAGAAGAGAGGACGCCTCTGAAACTATTTAATGTGAAAGCATTCTTTGTTCATGTTTCGTTTGGATAAAAATTGGCAAATATTCATTATGTTACGCTTCTACAAACGTAGTCTTCAGATGTCTATCATATCCTCAAACCTTCGCTATGATTTTGTTGGAAGAAATTCCTTTTGCCTGAGCTCTTCCAGACAGGCTTTTAAAGAAGATCAACACTGGTATTGCTTTCTTTTGCAGTTTAACACCAAAGCAAAAATACATATTGCTTTAACAATCCACAACTAGCCACATTCAGCTAATCATATTGATTAGTTTTAAACTTAAGTACACAAATAAGGAAGAAAGGGCATCTTGAGTCAAATCACAACCTTTCAGCTTAATTTAAAAGCTTGATAATAAAACTGGGTCATGCTGAAGGCTAAGACATGTTTTCAAAAGTGAAAAATGATTTTACTAAGAATGCTTCACCTTAATTCTTAAAAAAAAAAAAAAGAAAGGCAGAAAGTATCCTGAGATCATTGAATCCTTGTTTATTTTAATTTTTAAAATAAATTAGGGAGGAGAGATATTCATAAAGATTTGGGCTTTACAATTTCCTTTGAAAAGCATCAACAACTTAAATTTTTCTTTCTTTTTTTTTTTGCCACTGAAATATTTAAAAAGTGACTAGCCACTTGCAAAAAGAGTGAAAACACTATCTTAGGTATGTGTATCCCCCAAACTTACATATTTCTGATTCAGACTTTTAAACTGTCGCTACCCAGGAGACGAGGCCATTGACGTGTACCTGGCACTACTTCTGCCAGTTAATTTTCTCCCCGGAGAGTGGTTTTGGGCGACAGAGTGGCGTCCGGGCTCCCCGGGTTGTTGCACTGACAAACTGCAGTGGTGGTAAAGTCAAGGAGCCTGACAAAATCTCATTAATCATTTTAAATTAAATCCAACCTTCCTGTCCAACCGCACCAAGAAGAAAGCCATTTTTTTTTTTTTTTAAACAAATGAAAATTTCCTCAGTAAAGATTTGGTATCTTTCTCTTGTTGGCCTTTAATTCGATGAGACAAAAATAATATAAAACAATCCACTTTTCAAAGCTTGAAAACAAAACATTTGTCCAGAAATCATTTAACTGATCAACCGAGTGTCTTTTAAAAATAAAACAAATTTTGAACAAAAATACACGGAAACATTCTGAGGGGAAACTGTATTGGTTAATTTGGGGACACCATTTATTTTTATTTTCTGAATAGCTCAGGGAATTTATTTCGTTCTATCAAAAATATATGATCCTTAATATTTGAAAGAGGAAATAAGATCATTATTCATATCTTGATATATTTTACTCTAGTGTCTGTTTTCCAATCAGATTTTTGTGGTGTTTTGCATAGTAATCGTAATGTGTGTGTGCGCGCATACACATACATACATATCTGCATAATTTCACATCCTTCTGGTATTCATCAGGATTTGTAACTGCTTTCCTATATTACTTATAGGAATAAATCATTCCTATATAATTTATATTCCTATATGATTTATAGGAATATAGTTTATATTATTTATGAACGGCATAGCTTCACGATAATACATGATGAGGAAGTATTCTGGTCCTACCTGACCAGGGCCTAGCATGGTGTCTGGTACATAGCGTGTCCTCAAATATCTGCTTGTTACTTGCTTGAACAGCCCCAAGTTTTGGGCATTCCAGTTATTTCCTTTTTTTCCTCCCCTTGAATTAAAAACAATTGCGGAACTAATGATATAAGTACTGCCTTTTGCCTATCTTGGATTATTTCCTTAGGACGGCTTCTCACAGTGGGCATATTCAGTTATGAATGTTTAAAAAGAAACTAGGAAGTTAACAGTATGATATTTAAGAAGTTCATTTTAAACAGGAAAACAGACTCAAATTACAATTAACAAGTTTTTTTTATCTTAAATGTTAAGATTTTTGAATAAGCTTATTCTCATCAAGCACCATATTAATCATATTGCAAAAAATGTAAAAGATCGATTTAGAGAAGTAAAAGATCAATGGCTTAAACTCTTGAAATTAAAAAAAAGACAGTCCTAGAGTAGTGATTCATCTAAATATTTAAGATCAGAAGTCCTCTAGAGATGAATTTATATCAAGAATAAGACACAGGTTGAATTTGTTTTTAAATATTTTTAAGAAGTTAATTCTAATATGTTCCAATTTACAAGTTGTGTATAACTGAAAGCTCCAAATATATTTTTAAAAAATGGACATAGTAAAGCCATCTTCCTATGTGCTTACGTACAAATTAAACCAGATCTAAAATAATTCAGTTGGCCAAGGTCTACGCTAGGTACCAAGGGGAGATAAAAGAATAAAATTTTCACCTGAAAGAACTGGAAGAGTTGCCCTGGAGAGGAAAGAATCTAAGAGGACTTTGAAGGGCAAATAACATTTCAACAGGTAAATGTGAGGGAGAGGTTACAACCTTTCAAAAATAAAGAAGAGCAAAATTAATGGAAGAATGAAAAAATACAGGGTTCATTGAGATTAGAGAGTATTAGTTTTAACAAATGTACTTGGGAAAAATCCTGATGATAAATCTGGAGAACTCCAAAGTTTTTTGAGCACTTTTTCCTTTGCCTTCTTTTCTTAGAAAAAAAAGAACAAACCAAATTAACCTGTACATTAGAAAACAGAACTGGTAATCGTGCATAGGAAAAATGCACTAGCAGTACCCTGTTAGTATAGTATGTTCTGGCCTTGAAACAGCACAGCCCTTAGTGGGGATGGAAGGTGTAGACAGGCCTGAGTTGCAGTGGACCATAAGTACTCTTGTGGGTTTCAGCAGAGCTCAGATTACGCATTGGGTAAGAGAATATCTGGTCAGAGACAATATAAAAGCCATTAGCACTACTGTAATGAAAGAACTCAGTCTTAAGTGGAAAAGGTAGACTCAAAGAAGTTTGAGTGTAGATGGGAGAAAAAAACTACTTGGTTGAGTGGCACCAAATGCAAACTCAGCATCCTTCTTGAAACTCTGCTTCCCTAGCTCTCAGAACACCATTCTTCTCTGGTCCTTCTCGTCTTCACAAACCCTCTTTCTTTACCCAAACCTAAAATGCTTTGTTTCGCAAACACTTTTTACTCAACAAACTTCCTAGAGGAGCTTTCTCCAGTGCTTCACTTAACAAAACACCTTTTAAATGCTAATAAGATCCCCAAACTTACATTATCCAGCCCTGAATTTTTCTAGCCTTAGTCTCTAGCTGCAACCAATGTTCTGTTGATACTTTCAAATTCAAAATATCCAAAAGTTGGGATCATATCTGTTCCCTATGACTCACCTGGTTGCTCCTCTTACTAGCTACCTTTGATAGTAGGACAGCTAGACCCTTACATCAGACACCTTCTTTCAACCCATCAATTTTCAGTTTTGTTTTTCTTCATTCCTCCTAAGTCCTCTGCCACTTACCTAGTTCAGGCCTTATAAGAGAAAGGCAGTCTTTGAAAGCTTTGCTGAATATGCTCTATTTGCAGTGGCTCTTAGATGATGAGTAGGGGAACTTCAGATATAGAAGGGAGAGCAAGATATCACAGCAAGACCAGCTTGTAAAAGACAAAGATCAGATCACATTTGAAGAATGTTGAAGATGAGGCTTTAAAGAAAGCGAATTGAGGCCAGATTGTACAGCCTTTTTTGTCTGTTTTTAAAGATTTATTTATTTGGGGGGGGAGGGGCAGAGGGAGAGAAGAAGCAGACTCCCTGCTGAGCATGGAGCCTCACTCTTGGCTCACTTCCAGGACTCTGAGATCATTACCTGAGCTTGAAATCGAGAGTCAGATGCTCGACCGACTGAGTCACCCAGGTACCCCTTATATGCCAGGCTGAGGAGCCTTACTATTGTAGAAGGGAGACAGTGAGGACTTCAAACAGATGTGTCAAGAGGAGCTTCTGTTTTAGAAAGATAAATTTGTTTTATCAGAAAGAAGGTACCACTAATTCTAAACTTTAGGCACTTTGGAGACCTGTGGGGACATCATTTGTATGTCACAATAACTGAGGGATGCTACTGACATCTAGCAGGCAAAATCCAGTCATGTTGATGTCCTCTGCTGTAGGGAGCAGTCTCAAATAATGAACATCCTTCCCCTACAGCCTCACTGGACCTCACTGGAAAACAGTGAATTTCTAATGGAGTTAAGCATTCAGTAAATATTTATTATGGTGGTGTTTTTAAAAATAAACATTTAATTTTATACTCACCTAGTTTTTAAAATGTCAGGAATAAATCCCTGTTCAGTAAGCATAGGAAATAGTAAAAAGAATACTGCCCAATTAAAGAAGGTTCTACTTCAAACGATGGCCCCGTGGCTCTTTCAGACCACTCTGGAAGAGATAAAAGACCACTCCTTGAAGAGATAAAACCACAAACTCTGGACAAAGTATAGAAATGGAAAGCAACCCAATGAAGGCTGATCCAATAATATTTTTCAGGCTGACATTGAAGAGAATACTTGGAAGAAGAGGATAGCGGGATGAATTTCCCATTTTATAATTTGGCTGCATCCATCAGAGCCTTTAGTTTTACTGACTTGAAGGACCATGGGGCAGAGTTTGGAGCAGTAGGAGTTGCAAGAAAATGAAGAAAGAAATAATGGCAAGAAAAGAAGAGCAAGCACCCTAATTTCTGTGTATGAACTATGCCCCAAACTCTGGCTTCTCTCTAAAGTATGTACACACAGAAAAGATTCCAAGTTAAAGAAGGGAACGGGCATTTGCGCTACTTCAGGGGAGCAAGAGCTTGCAACTGAATTCTGCCAGTTAACTTCCAGCTTTAAAAAAAAGTCTTTGGAGAAATGTATCATAATACAGGGTTTCTACATATTTTATTTGCCGTGTCCAGGACAAAGTCTAAATTACTAACATATGAAGAAACAGGAAAATATAATCTATTCTCAAAAGATGAGGCAATTGAAGAAGATGAAATGAGCAGATAAAAAAATTTTTTTTTTGAGCAGATAAAATTTAAAGTGGCTATTTAACTATGTTCAAAGTTGCAAGGGAAAATGTGCTTGCAGTAAATGAAGATGGGAAATCTCAGCAGCACAGAAATCTAAATTATAAAACTTGAAGGAATTTCTAGAACCAAAAAGTATAGCAATTAAAAAAGTTCATTGAATGAGCTTAAAAGAAGAATGATTACAGAAGAGTCAACGACCTAGAACAATGATCAAGACAAGTAATCCAACTGAAGAAAAGAGGAAAAAAAAGATGACAAAAAAAAGATCTGTGAGATGATATCAAAAGTTCTAGCACATGTGTTAAAAAGGAGGAAATAAAAGTGAGATTGAAAAATATCTGAAAAATATTCATCAATTTTCAGAGGAAAATGGGATTTGTTTTAGATACACAAGGAGAAAACAATTTGAATATACTGACTTCTTACTGGAAACAAAGGAGGCCAGAAGACAGTGGAGGAATATCTTTAAAGTACGAGAAAGAGGGGAAGAAACTGTTAATGCAGAATTATATATGCAGCAAAAGCACTCTTCAAAAAGGACAACAAAATACATTTTCATGTATAAGGAAACTAAGATAATTCATTGCCAGCAGACCTGAACTGTCATGGATGGTAATATTTTTCAGGCTGACATGAATCATACTACAAGGAAACTTGGATTTTCAGAAAGGAATAAAAGCATTAGAAATGATAATGTAGGTCAATATAAATGAGTTTTTTCTCCCTTGTTTAAAGTGTATACGACTACTCAAAGCAAATTATTACAGTGTGTTGTTTGTAATGTATGCTATCTGTAATTCATAGGACAACTGTAAGATAACAAATGGAGGAAGTGGGTAAACACCCCTGTATGGTTGGTTACAAGGGTTCTATATTTTATGTGAACTGATGCAAATATTAACTGTAAATTGGTTGTGTCAAGTTGTATCTCTTGATATGGGCTCGGTTTACTCAAGTGTATGCATTTATTAAAATTCATGTAGGGGCGCCTGGGTTAGTGGATTAAAGCCTCTGCCTTTAGCTCAGGTCGTGAACTCGAGGTCCTGGGATCGAACCCCACATCGGGCTCTCTGCTCGGCGGGGAGTCTGCTTCCCCCTCTCTCTCGGCCTGCCCCTCTGCCTACTTGTGATCTCTCTCTGTCAAATAAATAAATAAAATCTTTAAAAAAAAAAGATTCATGGATTAGTACACTTCACATGTATGTATTTCATGGAATGCAAATTTTACCTATAAAGAAAAAAATTTAAAAAAAAGTAGATCTCTGGCTAACAATATACAAGTTGAATTCTATAGGAAGAAAGAGTACTGTGACGTCTGAAACTTGCATTACATGTATTAAAATCATAAGATAGGATGATTGATGGATAGAGGGATAGATAAATATGTGCTAAAGTGAATGCAGTAATATTTTAATTGTAGAATCTACATAGTAGTTATACACACATTCTCTGTAAAATATTTCCACTTTTATATGTTTGAAAATTTTCATAAGAAAATCTTAAAAAAGAATACTGTCAATCTACATTTATAACCAGATCAGGGTGAAAAGAAATGTGAAGTGGATACAAAAAAATAAATAGAAGGAAAGAAAAGAGAGTAAAACTAAAACAGAGGTGGAAAGAACCTATTGGTTAGGGAGAGATAGGGATAAGGGGAAAAAAAAAAGAAAAGGGGATAGAGAGGGCAAGATGCCTGCCATTCACGGGAAAATGGAAACGATAATATGTTATCATTACTTCTGGTCTTCTGAAACTTTCCAATAAATTAGTTTTGAAGCTAAAAATTACAAAGAAGTATTTTGTCATGGAATTCAAAATTATGCACATGTGAAAATTTAGGTATTTTCCTTAAGATCTGAAAACTTGTTTACTTCTAGTCTAAAAGTCCCTTTGACTTCTGAAATTGATTATCTTATGTCTTTGTCCTTGAAAATTTCTATAGGGCATCACTTATAGTTGTAATATTATCAACCACTGTTTACTTAGGACCAGATCTGGAAAGAAGCTGGGACTGCACATTTCCAATAAAAAGTTTTTAATCCTCCAAGTTCCACCCCCTAAACTAGCAGCTCTACTCATCATAGAGTGTCTCATTTCAAAGCTGATGCTTTTCACTTAGCAATATTTCCAGGAAACTTCTGACTTAACCATATAAATATACTGTTGTTTTTTTTTTATCATTTCAATGCTAAGTGTTTCATAATTAAATAGTTGTTAATTAACCTATGCTTCATACATTTGCTCTCCAAGAAGCAGTATTTTTGCTTTTGTTACCAATCATGTAACATCTATGAAGGCAGGGCCCATGTCTAGGTATGGCTAATTGGTATGGCACAGTGTTTAGTACATGGAAGGTCCTTGGTAAATATTATTGAATGAATGACTCACAATATCCCTTTCTCAACTGATTCTAAACAGATATTATCAAGAATGGTAAATTTTGACTAATTGCAAGAGATGTCTTAATAACATTCTATTCCTATGTATATGGGAATCCTAGATTTCAATATACTTTGCTATCTCAAATAGTTTAAAGGACTTACTGAGAAATGTCTAACCCAGAATTTTTAAAAATGGAAAGTCAAGTGACAAATTTATATTATAAAAATAAATGCCTGTTTTGCTTATTACTAGTAATAAATCTATAATCTTTTCTAAGTTCAAAGGAAAGAGAAACTGGTATTGGTTTTTATCCAAGTCAGATCCAACTTTTATGAAGATAGTAATAAGCTCAGATCAGAATCAAATAAATTTCAGAACTCAGTTTGAGAGAAAAAGGAAGGGCTTTAGTTAAAATCTTTACAATAAAATAATTATGATTATAAATCTCTTCAGTTAAATATGTACACATTACTTGGTATTTTAAAAAAGAATGAAAATGAGTAGTTTTTCAAGCAAATCTAATGCACAAATATACCATCTTTGAGTATAATGTCAGTTTAACATTCTTAAACAATTGTCAGACAATGGCTCTGCTTTGTGCAAAACATGATAAGCAAAATTAAGAAAAATTCTGCAAAATTCTTTAGTTCCCCAAGGAAATTACTAAAAAAGAAAATAGTAAAAGAAAAAAACAAACAAACGTGTACACTCGAGCTTGATTGTATACAGAGGCTAGAATGACCAGCACTAATGTAACCCCCATATCTGCTAAATAAGTCCTTGAGTAACTTTAGTTTGAAGTTAATAGTTGAAGTCCTAGCAATTGTGCTTTTATGCAGCCACATGGCCAATAAGGTAGATGTTGTCATAAAGGTGCCCTACAAAATCTTCACTAATGTTTTGAGCAGCACGACGGGTATTTCGAATAAACTCTCTTTTTGACATTTTATTCTTCACATGAGGGCTAGTGAGGTCAATGGAAAGTAGAATCAAAGAGTAGCACAGTACATAGACAGCATCTGGAATTAAAAAGAAACACTTCAAATTATTAGGTGGTTTGAAAAATATGATCCCAAAGGCATTATCTAATGCAAAATTTTTCATAATAGAAAGAAATCGAGATTAGATGATAACTAGACATAAAATGGCCAACTCATCCTAGTTTGTCTGGGCCTTTTCCAGTTTTAGCATCGAAAATTCCATGTCTTGGGAAATTCTTCAGTCCCGGACAAACAGGGATAGTTGATCATCCTAGCTGACCACCAATTTAGTGAGTATTTCCTTCAACTCATAAAGCATTTTAGAATAGTTTAGGAATTTATGATGAAAGCTCATTCCAAATTAATTTCAAAATTGGATTTTCATCTTTGCTTTCAAATGTGATACTCTCATTCAACTACCCATAAAATACATCTGTACTGTTATCTTCCTATTCAAAAAAAAAAAACAACCCACATATTTATTTACATAGGATTTTTTTTATAAAAATCTAATTGGAAAATATTTAATGACAAAGACATGTACTAACAATTCTTGAAAAGAAAAAGTAAGCAACTTATAAGATTATTAAATTAATATTCTCCTTTGAGATACGTATTTTTAAGGTCCATGGAGTTTTGTATTAATTTACTAATTTTACTCTTTTAAAAAGTAAATTTTTAGGGAAAAGATTGTTAAACCTGAGCAGCATGCAATAACAACAAAACATCTTTATATATACCCAAGGCAATATCTGATGTTTACTATAAAAATAGTAACAAACCTCAAGATACTTATTGTTATTATTTGCTACAACTACTTGCTACTATTCTGGAGTTTTTATTTCAGAATCCTGCAGTTTTAATAAAGCAAAGTTAAATATTATGTTTAAATTTCATATGATGGGTAAATGTTTTTGTAATCTCCACTTAATAAACACAATAAAATTTTTGAGATGAAGGGAAAATTAAAGCTCTATCAAATGAAAAAATACACAGGATACTCAAGTTATAGAGCATGTACATAGATATATACTCATACACACAAATTATAAAAATTAGTTGTATTAAAAATAAATTTTAGTAGAAAAATTCTAGGTGTTACCTATGTAATATGTGGACTACGAAAAGCTTTAAAAATAATCTCAGGTTTTTAGTTAAATTAGTAATACCCAATTCTCAGTCAAGAATAATTTTAATGAATTTATAGCTAAGTCTAACTTTCTTCCTAAAACAGTGTTTTTACTACATAAAAATGACAGCTATGACAAACTATTCTAAGCTCACATAAATGTTATAGTCTATAGAATTAGTCATTGCTATAAGTAGTAAGAGAAATACGAGCAATTACTGAAAGCATGTTTCCCCATGGTGAGAAAATAAAGTGTCATATACTACTATTTTTACCTGCAGGTGGGAAGGGGTGTGGAAGGAATTCACTATATATATATTCTTACCAGGACTAAGGCCAAGTTCTCGCATTAAATCAGGGTTACAAGCACAGAATCTATGTGAGAACTTTGTTATCAGAGTTTCAAGATACTCCCCACGCTCTTCAGGGGCATGGATATGACGAAAAAATTCTCTCAGTGCATTGGGCAAAAATTGATTTCTAAAATTATGCAACGTTACAAGGTCATCCAAGACATCTCTCCTAGTGGAAAGAGAAAAAGATACAGCTTTAGTTAACATTTCTCTACTAAAAAAAATGATAAGGACTCAAATTATGGTTTTGGATGAAAATACTTTATAATCGATTCTCAGATCAGCTAATCCTACAAAGTACACATAATCCTTAAAATTAAAAAATCCAACTCTGATTATTTAAGACATTAAATAATTTTTAAATTTTTTGTGAACAGGTTATAAAAAAGTAAAGTAAAACTAGTAATTCTAATTATAAAATGAAGAAAAAAATTTTGCAATATTAAAAGGGGCAGCTTCTTTTCAAGTGTTTTTTTGGCTAAATTCAAACAGCAACAGAATTCTTTACGTTTTTAACTATGAAAATAATAAGAGTTTTCACTTTCCACAGCAATCCACACCACCAGAGGTAACAACTATTTATGCAGACTTTTAAAAATGTCAACATATAGCGTATATTTTTCTAGTATTTGCTTTTCTAGTTTCATATGGTACATTGTGAACAGCTTTCTATATCTTTACGCACAGATCTAAGTCATTCTTTTAAATGACTCAACACTACCCCATCTTATGGAGGTAACAATCCTACTTATGTACATTTGGGTTATTTACAATTATATAAATATTTGTGTAAGTATATGTGTGTACATGTGTATATAAATATTTACATATGTGCATAAATAAGTATTTTTTATCAATGACAATCTAATATATAGTCATCCTTTGTTATACTATGCTTCAATTCTTGCTGAACTCAACCATGATTATTTGATCAAATAATCTTTAATTTCTATCAATTGTTTATGGTAGGGATAGGCAAATTATAGCTATTGAGCCAAATATGGACCACTACCTATTTTTGTAAATAAAATTTTATTAGAACAGTCATACTAATTTGTTTACACATATTTGTGTGCTTTCAGACTATAATGGCAGTTATAAATAGCTGTGAGAGAAATTTCTCAACTAGATGACCGCTACGTAGTATAGTTCTAAAAGTAAAGCTTAACTCATTAAAAGCATTATCTAACTCATTTCTGGTGAAAACTTGAGATTTCTTTTTACCTTTCATCAAGATAGATTCTCAGTTTTTTCCAATTTAGTGTTCTTGTACAGAAGATAAACTTTGCTATTTCCTTTGGTGAATCATCTAGGATACCCTTGGACATAAAGTAGTTCACTCCCTAAGGCAGAAAGACAAGTCTACATAAATAAAGTCAGTCTTTATTTATAAATTTTAACAATTAGGCAATAGCGGAACAATAGCCATAAATTCTTTCCAGCATAAATAGACTTTTTATAGCTTTAACATGCAAAATACAAGCTAGAACTTGAGCTGAAACTATTACTTGTGGTTGATAGTTTACATGCAATGAAAAGTAGGAAATTCAAAGTTAAGACCCCTAATGTCACCCTAATTCAATTTTCTGGCTCATGTCAGTTAAAACTAACTACACAGAAATATGGCTTATATGGTGGTGGTGGTTGAGGGGCAGGGGAAACTACTATGTAGACTTTAAAATAACCCTGTAACAAACACTTCCACTGCCTAATAGGAAACATGATTTCTTGGATATATTCTAATACACTATTCAAGGAAAAAGCTTCTTGAGAAAAAAAGATTCTCCAAATCAAAGCTCAACAATTTTATCCTGTAAAGAAAGATTATTAAATTATTTAACTTAAAGTAGGCAGAGTTCCAGGTGGGTTTATGGTCTGTACACACTTTGGCTTTAAGCATCGCTACATTACATAAGAATTTAGCTTCAACATACAGTGAGACAACTATAAGACAAAACAATTTCAATTTTTTTTAATAGGATTTATCTTTGAATTTCCTTTTCCCTGCATGCAAAGTTTTCCAGAGAAGCATTATCCACAGTTTGTACCTATTTTAGATTTAAATCAACAGCAACAAAACATCAACAAAAAAATTGAACAATGAAACCAATGTTTTCTCATGTATATGGAGGTCACATTCAAATAAATACCTTATGTGGATTTGAATGTGCAGTTATTGAAATAAAAGGCAGGTGTGTTTATTTCAACTCGTAGTTATCCAGATATATGTGTTCCCATGAATACTTATGTCTGGATAATAGCACACTCTGTGCAGTTAATTAGTAGAGAAAATGATGTATTATATACACGCAACATACTGTTTGCACACATAAATTCCTTCAGCATTTCTTCCCTTTTACAAACACATATAGTACTCAGAAATATTGCACCCATTAAGAATTCAAAAAGTTAGAAGAATTTTTATGACAGACTCTTCAAGATAAAAAAAGTGTCATAAAATTTTTGTATTAAAAAAATTAAAAAGCAATTTGGTACCATGAGGTAATGCCTTTGAAAGGTTATAATTATCTGTAAATTGTAATTCAAAGGTAAGATTTTTTAATATAAAACTAATTTTATGAGCCACGAGTATAATATCCTAATGACAACGTTATCAGTTTCTCATGTGAATTTTAATAGTACAAAAGCAGTACTAAAGCACTGTATCAAAAAATGTGTCTAAGAAGAGCAGAATGTGAAAACATGAAATTTTCTTGTCAACTCAAATGTAAGTGGTATTTCAGACTGCATCTTGGATACAAGGCTAGGAAATATAACATGGTCAAGATGGAAAGCCAAAGAATTTGTTTGGAATGAGGATCTCAGCAATTGTCTGAGGGGGCAGCAACTAAAGAAATAGTAATGCTTGTTCCATCCTTTCCTCCATTAATTTGATTAATCGAGAGTTGACTGTATGTTTTAATTCATCTACTTAGTAAAAATTGTCACGTCTGATTTTTTTCCAAAATTCCTCCATTTGAGAGAATAACAATATTTCAGAAGTATTTGCAGTGCTTAATTTTAATCTAAGCTAGTTAAACCTCAAGGGATGTCAACTAATTATTTAATAGGGTCTTTATTTATGCTTACTTATAAATCAATATTTAAGAGATGCAAAACTAATTCTAATCAATTTTTAGAATCATACAAAATATTAAAAAACACTAAATGATCCATTAAATAGTACACAATTCTCTAATCATGATATATGTCTTCTAATATCATTCGATGCTCCTTAGTTACAAATTAGCATTGGTATTTGCCTCATGTAAGCATCCTAAAAATATGTTGTTGATAATTTCCTTTTTAAAGGAATACATGTTTTAAGAATTTAATCTCTCACCTAACTTGCAGTCTCCAAAATCAATCATACACAGAGGCATAAGCAAGAACACAAACAGCTTTAAACCCAATCCTGAAAACGAGGGACACAACTTGACAAAGGCCAACTCTGTTGGGCTTTATGAGGAAGGGAGGCATCAATTTTCAAGCCTGGGATTTCTCTGGAAAGGAAGATTACTTCAGAAGGGCTATCAAAGTGACGGGTCAAGGGGTGTGAAATAGGAAAAGGCATGAGATCAGATTATAATTTTCTTTGATAAGCAAGCTGCAACCATCTGAATTCCTATCTTGATATGCAAGCGATGAACTACAAAAGAAAATATAGTATGAGACTGGCTGAATAACTACTTGTTTAATAAGTGGTATAAGCATTTTTTAAATTTTTAATCTAGTTTCAGAAGAATGGTACAGAGAGATTTCCAGACCACATAGCATGTTACTAATCAGGACTAGAGCTCTCAGCAGAGTAGGAGTATGCATGTGGTGTCTCACAGACAAAGGAAATCATGAACATTATTAGTCAATGCTTTCCAGAAAAAGGGAAGGTATGAACAGGTATGAAATACAAGCATTCCGGGAGTTCAGTGGAAGGAAAAATCATATGGGACAAGACATTTAGATAAGTTTTCCTGGAATATCTACTTTGAAGGAATGGTAGTGGTTTAAATAGCTCAGAATGAAGGGAACATTGGAGATGAATATTTTAGTCAATGTTGTATTATATGAGGAAAAGCATTATAAGATAAAAAAAATCAGGCAATTCTCAGGAAAATAGGGGAACTATCTTGGGTTTGAGAGCCAAGTCTAGAACTAGACTGTAGCAGAAACAGCACTGAATTTTAAGGTAAGGAGTTTATCTTCTCCCTTATATGTAATTGGAAGTGCTATATGATGAAGCAATGGCCTGCCATATAAATTTGACGGTAATATAAATAGAAATAATAAAAGGGAAATTAGATAGTAAGCTACTACAGTTGTCCAGGCTTAAAGCAACAGAAATGCAAAGGAAATAATCTATCCTAAAAACATATGAAAAAAGCCACATATGCTACATATGTATATGAAAATATGAAGTAAGAGGCCATGTTACTATGCTATCAAGCCAAGGAATAATGATAAGTGAAAGATAAAGTTAAGTGATGTTTCTGGCTTAGACAAAAAGGGAAATGACTGACAGGGGGAAAACTCAGCTTAAAAGGGTGTTGATTTAAAGAAAACAGTAATGAGTTTGGACTTCAAAATGCTACCTTTGGGTGATGCTAGATAAAACTAGAAAGGCAAAATAGGCAAAGAAAAAAGTGCAGGTTGAAGGCACAGACTAAGGATACTGAATAAGAATAATCGGTAAAGGAGTAGGCAGAGATGGAAGAAAGCAGAGACAGAATAATGTCACAGAGGCTAAAAGTCTTTGAAATGTAAAGAAAAGAGTATACAATGCAATTACCTAGTATAGTTGAAAGAGCATAATTTTCAGAAGAGGGACCAAATGATGGTTCTGTGATTTTGTGAACATAATTTACTCAAACTTTCCAAACCTTAGTTTCTTAATCAGTAAAAATCTTATTTAAGTGGCTATTGTGAAGATATGAAAGTGTCATAGCATAGAACACGGCTAGTTTCCTTTTTCCTTTAGGTAGCTTCAGGAGATGAAAATGAGAAAGAAGGTCATGGATTTGGTGACTGGGAGAAAAGTAGTGCCTTTCAAGGGGTCTCTTTCCACGGAGTAATGGGGGCTCAAGTCTAAGAAGAAAGCTAAGGAATGAGCTCAGGGTAAGGAAACTGATAGCACCAGCTCAGGTGCTTGAAAAATTTATTAGTACAAAGGAGGAAAAAAATATTAAAGAACATTAAAGGTCAAAAAGAGAAACAACTTTTTTTTCAAGACAATTTTGACCCATGCACGTCAGAAGACGCAAGAAAGAGAATCAATAGGGAAAGGAAAAGATTGAGAAAGAAACAACAAGAGATAATGAGAGCAGCAAGGGAAAGGAAAGGGGAGCAGGGAAAGCTTGAAAATGCAAGTGAAATCAAAACTCATCACACTCTGGCCTGCCAAGGACCGACCTGAGGGATAGAGCAGCCATAGCACAGCGGCAGAGTGCGCTAGCACACACCAGACACTTCCTGAAGCGCCAGGTTCTGGACAGTCTATGACCTCTTCTTCATAAAGCCATTACTCTCAGGAGCAGGAAATATAACTGGCCTTCCAAATGCAAAGGGACCTAGACAAAATGCTAAGATGGAGAAATTCATCCCAAAACAAAGAACAAGAAAAGGTCAAAGCCAGGGATCTAAGCGAATCAGATAATATGCCTGATCCAGACTTTAAAGCAATAATCATAAGGATACTAGCTGGGCTTGAGAAAAGCATAGAAGACACCATAGAAGACCTCTTACTGTGGGGATAAAAGAGCTTAAAACCAATTAGGCCAAAATGAAAAATGCAATAACTGAGATTTGAAACTGACTGGATGCAATGACCACAAGGATGGAAGAAGCAGAGTAACCAATTAAGTGATAGAAGATAGCATTACAGAAAGTAAAGAAGCTGATCAAAAGAGGGAAGGAAAAATCTTGGATCTTAAGGAGTTGGTAATGCTTTCTGAGACTGGAAGAGAGGACAGTAGATCTGGTTCAGAGATAGGCATATTGAGAAACCGATAAAGACAGAAAGCAGAGCATATATTGGTTTTCTTCTAAGGGTGCATAAACCATCTAGAAAGAGTTGGAAAAGAGCTGAATTGGATTCCACGGTGAAGTGGTAAAGATTTCTATCAACAATGGGAATCTACTAGGAATAAATTCCTGTTCCCTGTCTTAAATTTCACATTTGATACATCGGGAATGTACTAGGAATAAATAAAAGGAGTGTCAATCAAGCAGGGAGAACCCAGGTGATGTTAATGTAAATTCATCCCATCTCATTTTTTTAAGTTTTCTTTAAAAGAACAGATGTTTGCAGAAATTAAAAAAAATTAAGAATTTTTGTACAGTAGTCTACATAGAGTCTATTATTAAAAACTTATGCAAATGATAGCCCTATGATTTACAGAATCAAAGTGGTGAACTGTTTTGATGTAATTTGTTTAGGAGGCAAACAAATAATTCAAGAAATCATGAACAGATGGCTTATACCAATATTAAGAAGATATTTAGAATGGAATATTACCCAGCCATCAAAATATAGAATCTTACCATCTGCAATGACATAGATGGACCTAGAGGGTATTATGTTAAGCAAAATAAGTCATTTGGAGAAAGATAATTATATATGATTTCACTCATATGTGGAATTCAAGAAACAGAACAGAGGATTATAACGGAAGGGTAGGAAAAATAAAATAAGAGGAAATCAAAGGGACGCAAACCATAAGAGACGCTTAACTATAAGGAAACAAACTGAGGGCTGCTGGAGGGGAGGAGTACTGGATGACCGACATTAAGGAGAGCATGTGATATATTAAGAACTGGGTGTTATATACAACTTATGAATCACTAAATTACCCCTGAAACTAATAATACACTATATGTTAATTGGATTTAAACTTGAAAAATAAATAGAAAAATGTGTTAGGTGTTAATCACCTATGTTTATTATTGTAAGAATGGCTCTTTTTACACAATTCATGTTTTAAGATACATCTATTTGTTTCATTTCTTCTATTATATCAATACTCACATTTTCTCTCCCCTTTTAATAAAGCCTTATTTTAAGAATTCAAATCATTACTATCCACAGTGTGATTCAAAAGCAAAATCTACTATACATGTTTAGGATCAGAAATTATATAGGTAACAGAATGAATCTAGAAAAACAGGTATGCAAAACCAAATGAAAAAGAACCAACTGTTGTTGCAAACCTAAAATGGCCTTTACATATATACGTTCTTAATTAAAAAAAAAACCCACTGACCACTGGTACTGAATTTATTGGCTATTGGCACAGACTGTTGGCAGAAACATGTAGCAGTTTGTATCAATAACAGAAGTCACTCTGAAAACAAAACTGGTGATACCCTTGTTTTCCTAGAGAACAGCATAATGTACTTAGGAAAAAATTTGGTGCAACTAACTTTGTCCAAATTTGCCTTTGTATACAATGTAAAATCTAGAACCATGGTTACTATTTTTCAGACCTATCCTTAGAGCATTATGTAATAGAAAGCAAACTGGACACTACATTTTTAAAGGACATTTGAAGACTTTTAAAATAACAATCCTTAAATTTTAACAATAAATATTTATAAAACAACATAGTGCAATCTAGATTTCTAACTTTTCTTTCAGTGAGATATAATAATATTTAGATATATATTGTAGAGTGAAATGAATTGAAATGTCATCTTTTCACATTAAAAATAATGTAAAAATTAAGAGACACAAAATATGATATGGATATTTATTTTAGTAAAAAATAGCACATTAGAGAGAGGGCAGCCTTCTATAGGTCAAATGGAGCATTCCTATCATCTTGCTTGAAAATAGCACTGATGGTGATATTATTTCTTCTTTTTTATAGTGCTTTCACAGAATCACTTGAGCAAAATGCAAACTACATTAATTTTTGTTCAGTTGGCAGTTCTCACTCTCCCTATTTAATTGGAGAACATGTATTCTATAGTTCAGGGAAAAAACACATAGATCTTGAACAGGTGAAATCCATCTGGGGATTGTGCCAGTAATAAATTAACACCTTGCTTTTTAGTTGCAGCAAAGTAAATGCAGAAGATTACTTAATAAGTTAAGACTAAGTATGGAAGTTTTTGTTCTGTCATTTCATTTCATTCTACCCACAAACTTTTGCAGGGCTTTCATCTGTGAGTTTCCATACCACTTTCTGGGGTTGTAACAATGACCTTCAGCATAGACTTTAGAAATGCTTACATGCTAATTTAAGCTATTCATACATAGTATAATTGTTATTCCTAACCTAGTCACTAGAGTCCAAGACTAAAGTAAAAACTATGCCAAAGTTGTTAAAGCTGCTCTATATGAAAAGACTCTAAGATTGACAAGAAAAGTTTTCCTCTTATTGAGGTGCCTATGGGTAGGCTATTTATTCAATAGAAGCCTCTGTGCGACTTAATTATAATTAAGAGGAAAGAACGTCATGACAATTGGGATAGAAATGTGAAGATGATTTTGATGTCAGTTTGAAATCTAAACTGCAGATTCCAGTCTTGTCTGTTCCCTAGGAAGAATACAGAGCACACACCGTCCATGCTTATCTGGGGGAAGTAACAGTTGTGAAGAGACAGTGCTGATATGCTGCAGCCAATTCCTTTTTTTTTTTTTTAATTAATACATTTTATTTGTTAGGGGTACCTGGGTGGCTCAGTGGGTTAGAGCCTCTGCCTTCGGCTCAGGTCATGATCTCAGGGTCCTGGGATCGAGCCCCGCATCAGGCTCTCTGCTCGGCGGGGAGCCTGCTTCCCTCTCTCTCTCTGCTTGCCTCTGTCTACTTGTGATCTCTCTCTCTCTCTCGGTCAAATAAATAAATAAAATCTTAAAAAAATATATTTTATTTGTTAGAGCAGTTTCAGTTTTGCAGAGTGAACAAAAGTAGACAGTTCCCATCTTGGCTCCAGCCCTCAATTTGCCCACCCCATCCAGTGTCCCCTATTATAAACGTTTTGCATCGGTGCACCGGTCAGCCAATTCCTTCTTATACCATTACTGAAAGGGGTCAGAATGAAACATTCTGGAGGATAATGAAGAATCATACTGTTCAGTTTTAAGTATGAAATATGGAATGAAATCAGCTTATTTACAGACCTCGTTTGAAGTGGCAAGGATTTCAGCTTTCCAAAACAATTTATGGAGGTATTTTCCATACATCAGAGTGTACAACGTTGATGAACTACTAAGAATAGTCACACACACCCTAAATTATTTCTAGCCAGAAAATGTCAATGGGAAATCTCACACAAAGAAGGGATAGTTCAAAGAAAATCTAAAGAAAAATGGAAAATCTTTCTAATGGAGTCCAGGGGAAATGCAGAAATGTAAGAGAGATCATTGTGCTTTTTTCATAGGCGAGAAAGCAAGCAATGACATCAGACAAAAATCACATAAAGGTCATTATCTAGGTTTTAAATAAATAAAAGTGAATTCCTATTAATTAGTTTTAACAGACACATAGAAAAAGAGTCACACTTTAGTTCTAGTAGTCCCCAAAAGTGTCACTCTGCTGACTGGGATAGATCAATAAGATGAAGAACATGAAGGTAATTCTTAATGATAAATTGCTACTACTATTATTGACAAGTTGCTGCTAGCTAAAGAAAGCTTCTTGGAAAAAGGCCCCTTCTTCTCTAAACTGTCTGTAAATTAGAGAAAGAGAGCATTTTAGTCAAAATCTGGAAATAAAACTATTAGGTTAAGGTACAATTAATAATGCAAACTAATGAGAAAGTGACACATTTGAATACAGTATTGGCTAATTTAGAATTCCTGCTTTATAAAAATCACATGCAAATAGATTTAAATGACCAACTTGACTTTGATAAAAATTCTCATATTACCTAGATTCTAATATGTACATTTTAAAATAGTTTAACAGCTCTGAAACAATTTTGAAATAAACAACACTAAGAAAAACTCCAAATCTTAATGGAAGACAAACAGAAAAGCAAGCTGGGATTTAAATAGTAGTTTCACCGCCAGCATGAGTGTATACTTCATGTAATTACAGTATCTGCTCATCCTACCACCATAGTCAGCCACGATGCAGGTTTTAATTTGAACATAATTTTGGACACCTAATTACTGTTTAGGTCCTTAAAAAGATTAAGCATCACCACTGACACAAAAAGTTACTGTATATGCAAAAGAGTGTTCATTACATGCTAGAAAATGAAATTAAAGACAAATGGTATCACCATTTAAAGCTAGCAGATGTTGATGTGACTGATACATACATTAAGAAGGAATATTACTCAGTTGTCAAATATTTATCTACTAGAGTCCAAAAGTTCCAAGAGAGGATGAACCCCAAGGCCTCCAACAGTGTTTGGTTCTTGATAGTCTAAGTTGTCATAGTTGCACCTCTATTATAAATATAAAGCTACATTTTGGGGAGCACTTAGAGGCACTAAGCACTTAGCATACACTATTTAATATTCACAGTAACATATTGTATATCACAAATATTATTGCCCTCATTTTACAGACAGGGAAACTGAAGCCCAGAGGTTAAATAATTTGCAAGGTCTAAGTCATATAATTAGTAAGTGGAGAGATACTTAATAAATATTTGCTGAATGAATGCTGGAATCTGTACAAAGCCTCCAGGCAGCCTTCAAGAAAAGCTATCGACTTTTAAGGATTATATAATTAAACTAAGGGGTTAAAAAAGAACAGAACTTAACCACAACAAAAACCTGTCAGTTGGATCAAAACTCCAGCATACTTTGAAATTCCTCAAATTGTACACTCTCAAAACTTGGGAGTCACTAGTACAAATAATAAAAAGCAACAGGTCACTCTGATGCTATCTTTACTTGCTAATGGCCGAAAGTGGTTCACAAAGATCTTAACATTTTTATTATAAAGAAGGCACCTTCAAAATATTTATGACATGAAAATGTTATATAATATTAGGAATAAATGTATACTACGGTTAGTTGGTAATAAATTTGAATTAATGTAGTTTTTCCTTCATACTTCCATATTTCAAAAGCTACAATTAGGGGCGCCTGGGTGGCTCAGTAATTAAGCGTCTGCCTTCGGCTCAGGTCATGATCTCAGGGTTCTGGGGATCAAGCTCCACATCGGGCTCCCTGCTCAACGGGAAGCCTGCTTCTCCCTCTCCCACTCCCGCTTGCTTGTGTTTCCTCTCTCTCTGTCTCTCTCTCTGTCAAATAAACAAAAAAAAACTTAAAAAAAAAAAAGCTGTAATTAATTTGATGGGTGCTGTACAACTGATGACATCCAAGAACTGAGGAAATATTTTTTAGATTTCTGATAAAGAATTCATCTTTTAGAGTGACATTTACTGTGATATCGGTATTCACTATTGCTACATTCAGACAAGATGTGTAGGAGAGAAAACTACTTTGGGCATTAAAATTGACAACTTAGGTCTAGAAGAAAGTGCTGCCACGTTTCACTGAAACTGTGGTCACCGTAGATAACAAAGAATGTGGACGTATTAAGATGGTAAGGAAATAAAAGGGAAACAGATTTTTCTTTGAAATGTACTTAAATATTAACACAATATTGTAAACTCACCAGATATAGTCATCTAAATTGGCAACAAAAGTAAAATTCAAGCAAAGAAAGTGTCTTGCTTGTGTCAGCACTGCACATTTTAAAATTTATAGCATGGGTGCTGTGGTGCTAAAATATTCTAACTTTATTCTTTTTTCTAGTTCAAAGTCCTAGATTAATACATTGTCCACTAATTTCTGTTTATATCTACCCTAGATAATACACACTAAATGAGATAACAGTATCTCCCATGACATACTAGGGAAAACAAAAGCAAAATGCATCAGGTGGTTTGACCGATGAATAAGCTATAGAATATTCTAGGTCTGAATCTCTTTTTCAATTATATTAAGATGAAAGAGGGCCCGGGAAATTTCTTTCCTTTTGAAGCTTCTAAAAGGTTTACCCTGAGTCCACATACTTCTGTGGAGTCATTGTATACCTTATACTGGAACAATTCAGTGACAAGGGAAGGGGAGGGTAGTCAAGATCTATTATGATCAGGGCAGTGTGTAAAATAAAGATGACCTGAAAGATACAGGATAAAGTTACCTACTTAAACATAAAATTAACACATGATGGATCAGATTAAAGATAAGATACATCCATCCATACACGCCCATACACACGCCATGTTGCCCTCAAAAAAATGAATGGCCTCCAGTTTAGTATGACCTGACTTGTCGTAACCAGACTGAAAATATTAAATTATGTAGCCAGAGGATATGTCTGAGAGGCATAGTTTTTCATTTTGACTCTAATATAAATCAAGGGAAAGGGGTTTTGGCAATTAACTTGAGTATTTTAGCTTTTTTGGGTAAATAATTCCAATAGAGGAGAAAGCTTTCTAAGCTATATACAGTGATGTCCGTTACTCCTCTCAGTGTCAACTAGCTCCTGTGCTCTGACTAGATTCTTACTAGTCTTACTAATTTGCTAGCGAAAATTAGCACTGTTTATTCTTATAAAAATAATTTGTGTTCAGGATTACATATCAAATTCTTAATGAGTCTGTGTAATAATGATGATGGTGATGATGAGGCATTAGGATGCTCTTGATTGCAAACAGGAACCCCTATTCAAAAAAGTAAAGGGATTTATTTTCTTATACAACAAGAAATTTCAAAGTATTTTGGCTCCACGGTTGTTAGGCTCATGGACCCAATTCTTTCTTCCTAATGTTCTATTTGCCTGTGTTAATAGCACTCATGGGTACAAAATGGCTGTGTCTATTCCTATCATTATATGCTCATACATTAGTCCCAGAAGTATACACATGTGTCTGTGTGTACACGTACACATAGATATGGTATTACCTTCTTCTGTCTCTTTATGAAACTTAAAATTTTCTTTGCACGTGTTTCCTCCAATCTTACAGGTCAGAACTAGATTAGATGGATGTCAAGCCAAGAGGAACAATATTACCATGATTACCCTGGAATAATCTGTGTACAACTCCTGAGGCTGGGAATGGAGCTTCCTTTCAGCTGAGTGAAGTTCTTTATCTAGTGAGTAGTCTAAGTGATGTGATTTAAATCCTGCCCATAGAGGGCTATGTGATTTTTTAAAAAATTCCTTTTATGATAGGATATAGTGGTATTAGAAGGACCTCGAAGACATCGCCTGAGTTCCACTTCTATCCTGTTTTCCCCACTTTGTGGGAAAACCTATTTTCCACTGATAACTAGGTTTCATTACTTCAACCACAACATAATTACCAAACCTCCTCCTTTATTTTTTTTTTTTTTTTGTCATTTTTGATCGGTGGCAGGAGGACCTATAACTGCCAGTAGGTAGTCTCAGCAACCAATTTGAATTGTGCCACTTATCAATATTCCTCCTTTGGGTACTAAGGCTTCTAAATCAGAAATAAGAGAAGCAGAAAACAAATTCTATAAGTGGCCTGCTAGTGAGACTTGTTTTGCAGAAGCTTGGGCCTGCCTCAAAGCCATTTCACTCTTTTCATTGCTTTTAGCATCTTAGCCACAGTTGCTAAATCATGGTTTAGTCTAAGCCAATCAGTAATACTGTCTTCTGTTCTCGATAAATCTAGGAATGTTCATGTGATTCAGTATGTCCATTAGAAATAAGCAGAAGCACACTGAAGGCCCCTGGAAAGATACTTTTTTTTCCTAATAAGCATTAGGAATTTGAGGAGAGCTTCTTTGTTTTGCCCCCATCTTTGTGATGAGGATACTTTCATATGACGACGTGATATTTTGAGTGGTGGTGGCCAACTTATTATCAAAAGAAGGCAGAAGTCAACACATCTTGACAGTCTGTAATGAGATTAGTTTATCGCTGAAATAGGTCTGGGATACCCACTTCTGGGGCTCTTTGGAGGTAAGTAAATATATATAGTTAAGTCACTATTAAACTGTTCGTTCCAGCCAAAACACCCTACGTGATACATACAGGAGAAAGTGGGCAGTACATTTGCCAAACTTAAAAGCATTCTAGTGGCCTATTAGCCCTCACTGAAAAATGTGTTGCAAGAGATAGAGTTAGTATAGAGAATGAGATATCAAGGATGTAATGATAAATGATCTATATAAATTATTTGATATGAATGCTTGTATCAATGTCTAAAGGTAATTACTTGAATTCAATATTTCTATCAGGTTTGTTGTCCTACTCTTATTTTTACAAAGTAACATTTTCCTTAACATATTAGATGACAAAATACAGAACATACATAAATCTCTGTCTTTCAAGGCACAACTCTCAATTTTAATTTTTTTATAATACTGTCAGATAAAAGGAGAGAGAACAAATATAAATTCATAGACTTTCAAAAGAAAAGAGATTACTGGTAAAATAGGCATCAGATAACTCTCAGTGAAGAGGGTATTCAAGTTAGGTGTCTATCCATTTAGGAACACATATTTATTTACACATAGTAAGATACAGATAATCTATACTAGTATATCATAGAATGTGTCCCCTGGAATGTTACCAAAGGAACAAAAAAAAAGAAAAAGACACTGTCAAATAAGTTTAACATATATCAAATAAATTTGAATAAATACTACATACAACACATACAATGTGCACCAATGTATTAAAGACTTGGAATAGTTATTCGTTAAATAAGCCAACTAATCATAACCTATCATGGTCAAATTTATTAGACTTGGGAACTCCTTTGACTATGTTCTTTATCCTGTGGAATAATTATTCCAAAGAATACATTTGGAAAATGCTTATCTGTACATCCTGATGATACCAATCAGGGTTTCCTATCTCTAGGAATAAAAATAAAAGTTAATTTTCATCACTGTTGCTATGCTATCAAGTAATGGTAATAAACATTTTGCTGCTGTATACTGGCGCAAAAAGTCAGTAAGATTTAATATCTGAGTATAAACTCCTGAGTTCCTTTTTAAAATGGAGAACTACAAATTTCCGATTTATATTTTAGCTGGTCCAACAACAAAAAGAATACATTATAATGAAAATAAATTGCTTATGTATTTCCATCTAAAATGTATACACTGGTCCAATTTAAAATATTTCTCCTAACAGTTCTATCCCAGATCAATCTAATAATTATGTATAAAATTGTATGCATCCATGTGGGTCTTCCTCTCTGAAGGCAAGAAAACTATGCTTATATAGTTACAAGACTGCTTTTACCTGGTCCCAATGGGAATAATATATTTTTTTAAAGATTTATTTATTTGAGAGAGAGAGCGAGCATGAGAGCATGGTGGGGAGTGGGGGCAGAGGAAGACTCTCCAGCAGATTCCCGCTGAGGGCTCGATCCCACAGCACCTGAGATCATGACCTGAGCTGAAACCAAGAGTCCCATGCTCAACTGACTGAGCCACCGAGGTCTCCTGAGAATATTATTTAAAAATTTTTTATAAAAACATATTTACACAAACAATATAACATGTTGAAATTAAACCATGTTCGCTCCCCAATTTTTCAGACTCCAAATTTAAAAGTAATTAGGTCAAAAAAATGTTTTATACCAAATGGAGCTTAAGGAATATACCTAGTTGGTTGAGAAGATATTATTTTATTATAATACTGCTAGCAGAATAAAATCAACACACGTAACTTGTACATGCAGGGGAAATACAGCCTAATGTAAACAGATGGTTTTTTAGCACATTCCTTTACCAGAATGTGGTCACCTGCCACAAAGTACACAAGCTCATGCACAAGATCAAGACTTTACATACAACTGAGATCACAAGGTCATGCAGATAACAACAGCGTGCTAGATAATCGTACCACAAACTGTGCGGATGTTCTCCCCCACCCCATGAGCCACTGCCAGCAGTTGCTGTGGAGTTTGGTTACCCATATCCGTGACATGAACGATGTCCTTTGGAGAATCTTGTTCCCTGTGGCTGTAAGTATTCTTATTTTTATAATACTTTAATGATGCTTGCTATCAAAATGATAAGTACAGAACTAGAAATTATGGAAAAGTAGACTTTTTATAATACTGAGCAATTATACACATCTTACCTCAGGTACTTACAATAAACAACACTTATATTTACACATATCATGAAAACTAATTTACTTCTCAGGCTTAAATGAACCCAAAATAACACATCTGACGATATTGCTCCAATTAGGGGGGAAAAATATCAACCTCCAAAAAGTACTTCCTTATTTCTAGCACTCAAAAAACTTGGCAAGAGTCATTCTAAGACCTGGCTAAAGTATGACTCACACGGATAAGTTTTATATAAAAACATCTATCAGGATAACTACCAATTACATTATTTTAATTCTGAAGGCTTGACTTGGATAAACAACTAAGTTGATATTATTTCAATATAGTCAGTCAATGAAATAAAGTATAGAATATAGTCGTTAAAATACTTTCCCTCATTTCTCTGCATCCACAAGTGTATTTATCTCAATGTCCTTCTTTGCCTATTTATAACCTAGGTGCATTCTGCTAAAGATGGGATTCTATTTTGTTATCAGGTAATACCTGCTAAGCTACTGATGTTCATAAAAGTATAGAATCAGAATTCTGGAACCATGATTCACTCTGAAAGGTTCAGCTCTATGCCTCTTGAGAGCACTATGTGCCCTTTCAGAATAGTGAATTCAACATTTCTGGAATGCTCCAGGAGGATATCTTTAAGTCAAGCAAGGGAGTGAAGACAAAGAAAATACAGCCAACTCTCAATAACAATGGAAGGTAGGATGGTTAAGTAAAATCTGAAGATCTTAAGATCTTATTTTAATTAATAACTTCAATCCCCTCTCTTAGCAAACATTCGACTTAAAATTTTTTTAAAGTTTTGTTAGATAAAAAGAGGTCTTTTAATTTTATCTTTCTTCTCTGCCCATTCCTCCAAACACAGCAGAGGAGGTGTAACAAGAATTCTATAATCTGATATGTGTAGCTGCAAAGATGGAAACATATTTTGACAACTAGCTTTTCCAATTTAGAGATTTAAAACTATCCATATCATATTCTAGTAAATGAGGGCCTAGCTATGGTTTCATCTTTGCATAAAAATGATGGCTTTACAATTTGTTTTAAAAATTGGCACTCCTTTAGCAAGGGATGACTACTTACCATAATCACTGTCAGCAGTTACATCCAACTTTTCTGACTTTGTAAATCTACCACTCAGTACTTACCAAGTTATACTTTCCTTAGAATGTAACATTTGCTAGTGATATGAATTAAAGATGACAGTTTTACTCATTATCAGTATAATTTATGACAGGAACCAGAATGCCTTAATAAATTGGGCATAATAAGACTGGGGTTTGCAACAGCTGCCTTCCCTTACATATCTAAAGTAAAATACTGTACTACTTTGCCAAGTATCTCCGGTAATCATCATTTGACTAACTTTAAGAGACTAATACAATATATGTATCTTATTATAAAGTTCGTCAGACGAACTGTTTTAATTAGTTGCAAGTAATTTCAAACTCTAATAAACAGAATAACGAATTCTTTGAAACCATGCCATTCTTCAAACATGTAAGTGTAGAAGAATATTTTGTAGAGTAGCTATGCCATAGTGCAAGATCAAAAAGTGACATACTTACTGTTGTTACATATTTGGAAGAAACAGAACTTGGATTTGACCAAAAATAAAGTAAAAACAAGTGTCTTTTATGATAAAATGCAGCAGAAAAAATTTACAATCCAAGGTATAAGTTACAAAACCTAAATTTATGACAGTTTATCTATTCATTTGCCTTCTAAATTAAGTATCAGCCCTCTATTCAACCTGAACATCAAAACTCTTAAACAGTAGTGAGAGAACAGATTTCTTAATTTAAATATTTGTACCAGGCTCTATAATATATATATTTTGTTATTTTTGTGGGGTTATACCTTAACTGATAACGGATGGTGTTTTAGTAAAGCTTTGCAATGGTGTTATATTTTTTATTTATATTCAAGGAAAAGTTAAGAAATGGCATGTAATAAGTAAAACTCAATTTTTAAAATGTCATTTGTATTATGTGCATATTTATAAAATCAGTATTTGTTTAATATTCAAATATTTTACATGGGGGAAACAGGTTTTTAATTATAATATAGCAAAAGTTAAGATGTTTTCAAAAAATATTTGACTGCATAATTTAAATAGTCCTTAATACTTCTACAACAAATGAAAAAAAGTTGGTGTTGAAAATCAAATTAAAATAACTGCCAGTTAAATTTTTCCACAGAAAAGAATTCACCTAGAAGTAGTAGTTCTGAGTGCTGTATAATTTCTGTTAGACTTCTAAGAATAAGCCTAGTAGACATTTAAATATTTACGAGGAAAAAAACCACATTATTTCTGAGAATCTGTACCTTTCCAGGATATATATTAAAACAAGAATAGGGGGAAAAAAATCAGTGAAAGCATAGTCTTCATATTTTGATATTTTGATAAAATTATTCAATTTTATGACAATCTATAAGTAGTTTCTATGGCAACATGGACTGTTAAAGACATTAAGAAGACACCATTTTGATATGTCACAAATGAACAATGTCCTTTGTGATTGTTTCTGATAAAAGTAGCCTACTTAATAAATAGAAAAATAAAACAGGAAGAAAATGCTGCAGATAAAATCTGATGAACATCTTCTGTGCTTTCCACATATAATACAGTCATATTTTAATCAGGTCCAATAGAGGACTGCATATATGTCATGGAAACTGCCACACAACATGAGGAGGTAGAAAGATTCAAAATGTGAGTTGGTAAAGAGAAATGACTATGTTACATAGTATTAACTTAGTGAATTTCTCAGTGATTTCCTCATTGAACAGGAATAATTCAATGACTTGTCACTTTACTTGCAAGTTTATTATATTGGAAAGCTGCAGTAAGATAGTAATAAAGTTGAACTATTACAAATATTCAAATTCTTCACTTACCTCCTCTGGATTAGCATTAAAGGTAAGGCTGCCTTCATCCAGCTGCATATACAATTTTCTGAAAGAAAATCCTAGAGGTGGGTTCTTATTATATATGGAACAGTGACCCCAAGTGGATTTACACAACCTATAAAAGATAAAAATCAGACAAGGAAACATTACTATATTTAATTTCCTAAGTTAAACATGTATACACATGATAAAATAGTAATATGAAATTTATAGCTCTAAAGTTGAAGATGTTTAATTCTGTACTTGTTTTTTTCTGTTTACTATAGTATGATCAACAAATGCCTTCAATTTAGCAATTTTGATAGTACTTAATAAACATGAATTAAAGATTAATAATATTCATGAGTACTATTTGAAGTTAAATACAAACTTTTACTAATAATAGCAATGATAACTATTTCCTTAACACATTTACCCAGTGCTTACTAGATGTCAGGCATTATTTAAAACATATAGTATTAACTTGCTTAATCTTTACAACAATACTATGATATTGGTGCAAAAGATAAAGAAACACAGATACAATAAAAGATAAAAAAGTTAACTTGAACCCAAGGAGTCTTACTCCAGAGCCAGTAATCTTAACCAAGAAGCTAAACAGGATTAAGTAATTATTTAGCAAAGTAAAGTTGAATGGGGGTAAAGATTGTTAGGTGGGAGGGTGAACTTTGTTGTTGTTGTTCTTAATATATATATATTGATAACAGGCAAAATAATCATAGAAATCATAATGCTATTAACTTTAGTACACATGTCAAAAGCTGGGTATGACATTAAGTGTAGCTGCTTTTAAGATGCTGCTTCAGAACACTGCTTTGTTTTGTTTTTTTACCATCACAGTGATACATGATTGTTTAAAAATTCTATGAAACCTAAAATGCTAATAGTTTATAGTAAAACATACTATTTTTGCAGTTTGAGATAGTTGTGTCCAACTCTATACAAAGGCATTAGCTACTGGTTATTATTTGAAAGCTAAAGTTTTATCTCATTTTATCTTATTACGATGCCTAGAAATTCTGGGTCATTAGACTATAGATCACTAAATATTAAAAGTGCATTACTCTAGAGATACAGAGAATACTGCTATTATATTTTAGTATACTTTTAATGACTGTATCTCAAAATTATCTGATTTTTGTGTGTTTAAAAACACCTACTTGTAGTGATAGATATTAAAATAGTTTCATTTTCTGATAATTATTGATTTTTTTATTCAAATTTCATGTCACACATATACAATGTGTAGGGTAACAAGAAAAAGTTACTGTCTCAGCCTGTAACATCAAAAATTGTGAGCATAGTGGGTAAAACATGTAATTAAAAGAGAATATCTTCTTAATAGTTATTTATATCCTTGCATTATCTTTACCAACCAAATGAAATCACTGATGCTAAAATAGTGAGTTTAGGAGCTTGTTTAGAAAATTATAGATATTTTAGCAGAACCTTTAGTCGTATAGCTTTTGAGTTTTATTACTGAGCGATGTGAAAATAACAGAACCTCTCAACATTAATAAGTATTTGACACATCTAAAGTTAAAATAAAAACTAAGCTGGCCTTCAATTTAAAATAGAAGCACTTTATCACTAAGAAAATAAAAATAAGTGTTATAAAAATAGGCACAATTATGTGGTAAAAATAAAGTAAGCATTTCTTTCAGAAATGAACACCCAGATTTAAATCCCAGGTAAAGAGGACATTTTGATTGAGTTCAGATAAGCCTAGAAATAAACTTTTTTCTTCAGAGTTCAAATACAGGATTACAAATTAAGATTTCTGGAAATATTAAAATGCAGAAATTATAAATAATTAATGAGCTAGTTTTAAGTATTTTTATTCCTTTTTACTGATTAAGAAATTAATAACCATAAACACTACTCATAGCATTTCCTCTTACTTTCACAGTGCCTTCACTATAATAAGACAATGAGAGAGTAACAGGGTGACATGACTTTTATCTATATAGAGGTTGAGAAATTAACTATATAATTAAACTGTAATTCTGTAACATCAGAAAGCCCGAGTCAGATATGTCATTGTTGGTAATAAATTTTTCTAAAGTTTGGTTATTTGGATAATTTATTAATTCTCTCAATTAGATTTTCATTTAGAAAATATTTAGTCACAAAAAGACCTTTGTTTTTAGACATATTTTGAATAACCAGAAATAACGAGACTTCAATAAACTTTAGACATCAGAAAGTTCAAGATTCAAAGACTCTTCTAAGTTTGGTAACATATTTAAGACTCAAGTATATGAGTCTTTTGATGATGATGCCATTTAAGGAGTAACTGAAGTTATACATAAAATAGATTCTATTTCAAACATTCTTAAATTTAAGGGTTAAATTTAAACTGATATAATCACTGCTATAATTTCTACAGTCCACTATCACTTCAGCAGATTATCTCCTTGCATTCTACTATTTTCCTACTTCATTGATGAAATATTGGTTAGAAAAAATAAAAACTAGATGAAATATTCACCACAGTTTATATTAACAAGCATCTCTGTGATAGAAAGAAGTCTATAAATTAATAAACACACAATCTTCCTATGGGAAGCACAAACTATACCAGGGGTGTGAACACTTTAGGTTTTGGATTATAAATTCTCACTTAACTTGTATGTTTTTTCAGATATTTTATTATTTTTAAAGTAATCTCTACATCCAATGTGGGGCTAGAACTAACAGCCCTGAGATCAAGAGTTAGTTGCATGCTCTACTGACTGAGACAGGCAGGCACCCCAACAACTTGTATTTTTAGAATAAACTGACATCTCTTTGTTTGTAAATTCTCTAACTGTAGAGTCATTTTCCTTTATAGTGTCATTTTCTTTTATACTGTTCTTCTTTTCCCAATATCAAATTTGACTGTAACGATGGCTCATTATCTTTCCAGTTTTTAATAAAGAGCAAGTCAAAATACAAACCAAGGTTAAAAAGAAATAGATCATAATACATATATTACAAAAATAACATTTAAATGTGACTGTGTTTAGAGATATCTGAATCAAACATGTCACGTTGGACTTACCCTTGCCAGAGAAGTTCATCATTTGCAAGGTCCTGCCAAACACATGAAGCTAAGCAGAGGTCAGTTGCATTCAGGTAGGACAAGATGGTAAAGCTTAGCTCAGGGGGCAACATTTCCAAATTAATGAATCCTTCCTGTTCTTTAGATTTCCGTGCCTTCAAAAGATGATATATATCAATGCCTCCTTGGACTTGTTTACGATGACTGGTGTTAGAAATGTTGCTGGCAGCCATCCTCCTGCCCTGCTCTCTGCTGAGGTAGCCTTGCTCACTATAACCTTCTTGCTGTAGCTGCTGGTTTCTGGCCACTCTCCACAGCCCCTGACCCATCTGCAAGCCTGGGAGAAAGCCAGAATGTAGTACGGTTAACTGTGACACGAAGCATTAATTTACCAGAGTTACCATTCCTCACTAAAGCTCATTAAAAGGAGTGGTATATTACAACGAATAGCTGGAGCATCCTAAGTACGAAACTTGGACAGAGCAAGTTGTAGAAACATTTGATTCGATCATCACTTTTATCCCAGTTTGCTAACTACTTTTAAAGTCCACAGGTGACATAATCATTTTTCACATGGTAAGATTTAAAAGTTACTGATGTCCTAAAGACCCTTACAAATTATAATTATGTGGACTTATGGGCCAGTATTAAATACAGCTCTGATCAGAGCACAGGACTTTAGTTAAAAGGCCTCTAGACCCTGCTTTTTATCACAACTCAGGCTAAGCTAAGCTAGCCCCTTTTAAACAAACTCCCAGATGCATAACAGCTGTGAAACAGGCTTTTCCTTTAATTCTTGCCAGTCTACACTTAAGTTGTAGACTGTAATAAAATGTAACATAGGCCCTGAAGTCTAATTCAGAAACCTTATAAATTAGACACCTAGAACTCCATGATAAATAGCTTAGTAATGACTATTCGGTTTTGTTGTTGCTTTAAATAAAAATCATAATTTAGTCTAATTTTCCAGTTCTTCTCCATATAGCCCTGTAGATTCCTCGGAGGTACCTGGGAAAAGGTAGAAGAGAGTGCACTCCAGCCTCCTCTACCTTCATTTGACCTCCAACCAGAGTGGCTCTACATTTATCTGTTAAGAAATGTTGGACTGCCTAGCATACAAATGTTAGGAAACTACTGGCCTAGACTTCCTATTTGATCTTGGCTTTAAAATAAGTAACTTTTCCTAGGCAAATAAACTTAGAGAGAAACATAAAATCAGGAAGAGCTTTTAACTAATATAGATACTTCCATGATCTCTTTTCCAAACAAAATATTCTTGTTTTATAAATCTGAATTGACTACTAATTTGTGTGTGTGTGTAATTTAAAAATTTTGGGGGGGACTGATTTTCATATAAAATCATTAAAAAAAATTTCATAGCATGGCCTATCTATAAAATGGTTTTAATTAGCTGTTTATAATGAGAACTAACAAAAAAAGAAAAAAAGAACACCCAGGGGTGACTAGAAATTTTAAAAATTAGGAATTTCAAAGAGTGTCAAAGATATTATTTTTTCAGTATTTAAATATTTTTCAGTATTTCAGTATTTATTTATTTAAATATTAGCACTTATTTTATTAAATAAGTATTTAAATTCAGTATTTATTTCAGTATTTAAAAAGCCATGCTCCACATGTATATTTACTGAGTTATTGACTATTATTTGGATAATGACTTCTGTAATGGGTTACTTGTTGATCAGATAGAAAAACAGCCCAGGATAATTTTTCACTCCTCTTTACAGTGAACTGGTTTGAATCCTAAGAACTTAAGGTATAAAGGGATGAGGGGGTTCAAAGAGAAGGAACATATTAATAGTTTTTAAATGAGAAGGAACATATTAATAGTTTTTAAATGTAGGGAAATTTATTTTTATAAAGAAACTATAAAAAATAATCTTTTATCCCTAAAATACATACCACAATAATGACAGCAGTTCTTAAATTAGTGATTAGGCTATAATAATTGAATTTGTATTTTTGATATAGGATATTAAAAGATTGAAAAGACAAGCTACAGAGCCAGAGAAAATATCCACAAAACACTTATCTGACAAAGGACTGGTATCTAAAATATACAAAAAACTCTTAAAATTCAACAATAAGAAAACAACCCACTTAAAAATTTGCAGAGGATCAACAGATGTTTCAACAAAAAAGACATGCAGGTAGTAAATAAGCATATGAAAACACACTCCACATCATGTGTTTTTCCACAATCTCAAATCAAAACAATGAGATAATAAATACTACATATATATTAGAATGCTTGAAATCCAAAACACTGACAATACCAAATGCAGGTAAAGGTGTGGAAATGCAAAATGGTACACTCACTTTGGAAAATAGTTTGGCAGTTTCTTTTACCATATGATCCAACATTTGTGATCCTTATTTACCCGAATAAGTTGAAAACTTTGTCCACATAAAAATCTGTACACAAATGTTTGTAACATCTTTAGTATACCAAAACTTGTAAGCAACCAAGATTTCCTTCAATAGGTCAATTGATAAACTGTGGTACATCCATACAATGAAATACTTAGAATTAAAAGAAATGAGCTATGAAGCCATAAAGAGACATGGAAGAAACTTAAATGTATATTACCAAGAGAAAGAAAATGATCTGGAAAGGCTACATAATGATTCAGTTTTTTGACATTCTGGATTGAAAAGGCAAACTACAGAGAAAGTAAAAATGATTAACAGAAAAAAATAAAGAAAATCTACAAAAATTTGTAAGGAATTTTAAGTTTGCTAAATGTTTAAATAATACCATGTCATATTACAACATGAGTATAATTTGACACAAATTTAACATTTTAAGATTCAAAATCATAAAGAAAGGTGTGTTATTTCCACCATGGTTATTTCTCTTTATTATACCAAGAAAATATCTAGAATCATGTTGCTTGTTAAGGCCATTTAGCATATCTTGTCCTTTTTTTCTGATGATTACATTTATTATTCTCTTTTGTTTTTGTATCACTAAAGGTAAATATACAACACGATAACTATAATGTTTTAAGTCCCAAGATTTAAAGCATTTAATATCAATTTCTGTGTATTTCCCCTGCAGCATCTTTCTGGTTAAGCAGCTGTTAAGCAGCTGTTGTTATTCTCAGGGATGTTGCTAGGGAACACAAAATCAGGGTGATTTCCCTCAGCTCTGGACTTTAATGGGGATCACTTAAGTTAGGCACTGGATAATGTGATTCAGAAAGCATCCGGCAGGTAGAAAGAGGTAAAGCTAGCAGCTGGCTCTTGGAGGGGGAAAAAAAAAACTTGATGGGGAGGGTGAAGTTTGAGGTTCATGTGCATATAATTCAGACAAAGAAAACTGCATTTTCTATTTTCCTACTGATGAATAATAACACCACAAATTGCCCTTTTGGAATACCCCTTTCCCTTTAAAGCAGTTCTTCATACTGGGCAAAAACAAAGTATGATAAACCACTTGAAGATTAATCTAAAAAATTTATGCTCTGGGGAAAGGAAAGGGCGTTTATAGAGTCCCATCCGCATTCTCCTTAGGGTAACAGGGATGTGGAATGTGGGAGGAACTGTCAGAAAGGTGATAAAACTCTTAAAACGACATGCCATCCACTGCAGAAGCTGTATAGTAAGTCATGGAGAGAGCACAATGTTGTGGACTCTGAAATCAAACAAACTTGAGTCTAAATCTTGACTCCACTGGTTATTACTTACAGGATCTTGGGGATTTCGACTATTCTAAGCTTTAGTTTCTTCATATGTAATGTCATAATTTGCATATTACATAATAATAATATCTACAGTTCAAAAGGTATTGTATCGAATGAGATAATGCACATAAAGTTCATCTCACAGCTATGAAAATATTAGCTCCTTGTGACAAGATCATATTTTCATAAAATGAAAATGAGAAGAACTTTGGTAAAATTTAATGATACTTCAGTTGTCCAGATATTATGCCTACTGCATAAACTCATTTGTTCATATTGATACACACAATTAATTCTTCATCTCCTTTAGTTACTTGATATTTCAGCCATGGTTATTCTTTTGGTCATAAATCCAATTATTTAATATTGATGACCAAACCAACCAATCAACCAAATAAACCCAAACCTGAAAACCAAAAAAGCCTGTATTATGTTCCACAAAAAATTGAAAACCTCAGCATGTCTTATAATAGTCCCAATAAGAATAGTATGAAACAGATCCTTGTGACACATTATTAGTAATGTGTCAACGTCTGGTTCTAAAAGATTTAAAATATGATAGAGTTTCATGCTGGGGTCTTACACGATATCAAAATTCTTGAAAATAGATGTTTCAACTGAATCAATCAAAATCTGGCTTCAAGGTATAAAATCTTCACATTTCTATTAAAGTTTCAATAAAAATCTTAGCATAAAGATTTTCAACATGAAAACATAACATTATAAAAGATAGAGTACTCTGTCATTTGTATTAGGAATTCAGTCCAAAAAATATCAAGCTGCATAGTGGAATCATTGAATATACAGAGTTTCAAACTGAAAAAAATTGAACACAGAATTTTTTTTTGTATTTGAAATAAATATTGTTGTAAATATGGATTTTTGTGAAGAAATCACTGCTGATAGTCTGTTCACTCAAAACAAGTTGAGCAATATAGATACTTTTAGGAAATAATACTCTTATGAAAGCATAGTTAGTTTGTTTAATGTATAAACAAATGAAATATGATCAAGCCTTGTAATTCCTGGTAGTTATGTTCTCTAAAGTCACTACAGTGAATTAGCCAATACTGAACCACTATTCCCAGGATATTCGTGCGGTTAGGTTCTGCAAGGTTCTGGCCACATTTTTGTCAACTCATTAACACATAATCTTGTTTTATGTGTATTTCTGTTTCAAGAAACCTTGTTTAATATACACTGTCGATTCATTATCATGAACTCACCAAACCTGATCAGAGCTCATCTGACACAGGTATATTTTCTCTAAAGAACCATCACACCCTTCTTGCACCTGGGACGTGAGATAGCACCTCAGGAGTAAGAGGGGTCCATTTAAAACAGTGAAATCATCAACAAAAAAAGCACAAAAATGTAAAAAATGTGCCACTTAATAGATTACAAAAAGGACACTTTGTTCACTATATGAGAGCTAAAACAAGAGAGCAGAGCACTGCCTTATTTGACCTTATGCAAGAAATAGCACGTCAGAAACAAATTTTCTGTAGGTCTGTACATGTCAGAGAATGACTGTGAAAGTGCCAAGAGTATTGCTTTGGGGGATAAAAACATAAATTTTAGTGAGTAGAAGACTTCACAAATAGAAAAATCTGCAAATAAGGAAGAGTGACTGTAATTAATATAATTTAAAATGTCCGATGCCTTTTCCTCCAAATCTGAATTTTGTTTAAAGTTTATCATTTTCGGAGGATTTATAAAATTCTAAGGACCTTCGAAATGAAACCAAAGATATTTTCTCTTGATCGCCAAAGTTAGAAACAGTGCTTCATTATTTCTCAGCTGATGGAAATAAGTTAAAGTTTCATAATTATGTGGATTACAGAAGAGAAATTATTCTAACAAAAAATTCCATACAAGATTTCAAAGTTGAAATTCTCCCCTCCAGAGAAGAGAAAAAAATATGGGGGAAAAAAAAAAAAAAAACAAGGCAATTAGGATACTATATTTTCTTATTTTTCAGAATGATTGATAATTATAAACAAAGATTTAAATACTATTTATTAAGTTTAAATTTACATTTTTACAGAGAATGAGTAATGCAAAAAAAAAAAAATAAATCTCAGAATTACTTTTTAAATTGGATGAAGAATCTCTAAAACAATGGCCAAACATGCAAATGAATATTATGCAAGAATTTCTATTTTCCTGGAATTATGTGAACATGTCTTTCAATTTAATTAATTTTGATGGGGCGCCTAGGTGGCTCAGTGGGTTAAAGCCTCTGCCTTCGGCTCAGGTCATGATCCTGGCTCAGGTCATGATCCAGGACCTTCGGCTCAGGTCCTGGGATCAAGCCCCGCATCGGGCTCTCTGCTCGGCAGGGAGCCTGCTTCCCTCTCTCTCTTTGCCTGCTTCTCTGCCTACTTGTGACCTCTATTTCTCTGTCGAATAAATAAATAAAAACTTTAATTTTGATCATTTTCATATGGTAGTCAAATAATGCTCCCTATGTCTCAGAGCTATTACATTCTGCTTTTGTGTAACTTGCACATGTACTCATGTACGTAAGTACGTGTATATGCAAATGTCTCACATGGATAGAAGACTCAACAGCCTTGGAACTACTGGTTATGGGATGGGTAATGCAACTGAAGAGCTTTGAACACTCAGTGGCAGTGCGGATAAATATGTCACATTAGCTGAAAGAGACAGCTATTTTATTAATTTAATCTCGTGCATAAGGAATTTAGTATTTTTGTTTATTATCTTACATTTCAAATTTAACTTTGTGTTCCTAAAGCGTTATGCTGGGGCGCCTGGGTGGCTCAGTGGGGTAAAGCCTCTGCCTTCGGCTCAGGTTATGATCTCAGAGTCCTGGGATCGAGCCCCACATTGGGCTTTCCGTTCATCAGGGAGCCTGCTTCCTCCCCTCTCTCTGCCTGCCTCTCTACCTGCTTGTGATCTCGCTCTCTGCCAAATAAATAAATAAAATCTCTAAAGTCTTATGCTACCATGGCACAGTAGCTGGGATAACATAAATGGAAATTAACATGACTGTAGGAGGTTTACAGCATTTTAAAAAAATAAACAGTTTTTGAAAAATATTTATAAATAAGAGTGAATAAAGTTTCTTGCTTAGCTAAAGGTCCATTTATGGAGCAAACAGCCACTATCACCTTTAAATGATCTGTCTCACCTCTACCTGACAATATTTTAGGCATGTTACATCCAGGTTATTATGCATATATGGTGCTTTTTCTTCCAAAAAAGCTCTTTTCAGTATTATGTAGCTTGATTTTAATAGTCTTAAACCATAAAATTATTTTGATTCATGCTAACATGATTTCAGGAATAGGTCTTAAGCCATGACCAGGATAAATATACATGGTAGTGTACTATCTCATTAACATGATTTGTGAGATATCAATTAGACAATAGTAGATAAAAACTATTCTAAATCGGTTTTGGAAAAGTCTTTTAGAGTCAACTCCTAGCTTCTTGTTAAAATGTTAAGATTGAGCACATATATTTAATCACTTTTTCTTCCTATTAAAATGAGAGAAAAGAAATTTTTCAAAAGCAAAAACTTAAGCCTAAAAGAGAGGGGAAAATAGGCTGGTGGATGAACAAAACATTTCAATAGATTTCTGTAATATGAAAGTGGAAGGAGTAGCGGTTACTAACGAAGCCACGAAGAAGCAGAAAGTATGGAATAGTGCAGAGAGTTAACCAGAAGCTTATGTACCTTGCAGAACCCTCAAAAGGCTTTTGGGGGTCCAAAACAGAGTGTAAGTACGGAAATAGTTGAGACTAAAATGAGAAACAAAAATTAAGGGATTAGGGGGCGCCTGGGTGGCTCAGTGGGTTAAAGTCTCTGCCTTCGGCTCAGGTCATGGTCTCAGGGTCCTGGGACAGAGCCCCACATCAGGCTCTCTGCTCAGCAGGGAGCCCGCTTCCCCATCTCTCTCTGCCTACTTGTGATCTCTCTCTCTCTGTCAAATAAATAAATAAAAAATCTTAAAAAAAAATCAAGGGATTACTGGGTCACTATTTCCATCTTTACACAATAATGAAAGATTAGAGCCTTTATAATCTTTATGAAAATTAAATGAAATAATATGGGATGACAGAACATAAGCTATCCCTCAACACACATGCACTAAGTGTCTAGAATTATTAGACATATACTCTAACCCCTTTCCCTTATCCAGGTTGGAGGGTTTCCTCTAAAGAAATTGAACCCTAGAGAAAAGCTCCCCTTCTTTTCTAACATTTATAAAGTGGCCCAGCATAATGGCTATCAAGCCAATCATCCCAAAGCAAGGGCTACCAGCTCTATATAGGTCCATATACCTACAAATCAACATGTTATTGTCTCAAAGATCTAATGTTTGATCATTAAAGTGTGGTTGAAGCATTTGCACAATGATTGCTTGGCTTATTTTTTGCTGACTTCATCTAGTGACTCTTTGACAAAAGTTAACAAGTTAATTCTAATCTTAATCTAATAAACAAAATAATAAACTCTACGTATTACATATTTGAGAGTTCGCTTAGAGCAGGAATCAACTGAAGCTCTGTAACATACACATATGGCAAAAGATATATCTTTCTCCCAACTTTAACTTTTCCAGTTCACTTGGGATCCCCTCAAGGGCTACCAAGAAATCCTAAGGCAGAGTTTCTTAAATGTAGGTTAAGAATGTCCAGTGACCTAAAGAAAAAACAAAACAAAACAAAACAAAAGCAATTAGATAATGTCAAAAGGGATGTTAGGAGCTATTGTGAAAAAGCTCCTATTGGTCAAACCCAGGACAATTTGAGCATCAAAATAAAATAAGGACAGTAATAGATTAAAATCCATCAAATAAAAAAATAGCATCCATGAGTTTACACTGATGATCAGTAAATACATAAATAGAGGAGAAAAGAAAGGTCTCCTTTACAGTAAAGTGTCAACTAGTAACAATAAAAGTAATAATGGGTTAGAAGAATCACTTTATAATCGTCATGGGAAAAACAATTCTGGCAAAAATTATGAATGGATGCTGGATCTGGAATCTGATCAAGAATGAAGAATGGAATATTTACAGCATCTCCAAGTGTCTTCTCATATATTACTCATTAATTACCAAAATTATGAAGATAGTTTTTAACCAAATGATCAAAATTAATATTTACTAGTAAGAGACAAATGGACTACATGTGCCTCTGGCCATGATACCCTGACGAGGGCACACCATCCATTATGCAGTATTCCAGCCAAACATGTATATGTAAGTTGAATCTATACATATATAGATTCATATACATATGAATATACATATACTAAACATATACATATACATGTATATGTAAGTTGAATCTAATGAGGCATATCAGAGGAATGAACCCAAATGGAGTCTGCAAAATGACAGAACTTTTAATCTTCAAAAATGCTGTGAAGCCAAAGAAAAGCTGAAGAATAGTTAAAAGGACATTTTTGGGATAACTGAAAAACTAAACATATGTGCTGAAGATTGGATAAAATATTGTATCAATGTTAAATTTCCTGAATTTGGTAACTGTACAGTGGCTATATCACAGTATATTCTTGTTCTTAGGAAACACACTGAAGTATTAAGGTATAATATATGCAACCTAATCTCAAATGGTTCAGGAGAATAGTTATATCTATCTCTACATAGAAAAAGTGATAGAGCAATGTTGGAAAAATTTTTAAATTGATGAATATGGGTAAAGAGTATATACTAGTTACTTTTATTATTCTTACAACTTTTCTGTAAACAAAAATTTGGTGTGGAATCCAGGCATGTGAATCCAAAAAAGTTTTTTGTTAGCTGTTCATGTAGTTTAAAAATTACCGCTCGAGGGTTTAGTGTAATACACACTGAAAATCATCACTAAGGAAATAAGAGCCCAGCATTACAGCTTAAGAGAAGTAGGAGACTCTGTCAAAGAAAATATCAAAATAGCAAGAATTATCTTTGCCATTTTTGATTGAAATTATTAAAGGATGGATGACATTTTTTTAAATAAAGTTGGAAAAAATACCCCTTTTATATCTAAGGCTTGGAATTCCTGGCTGTGTTCCCTCCTTCTGTACATATTATGTATATAATATCTAATAAAAACATTAAATAATAATATTGCTTTTGTACTATAAACCACTATTAATATTTTCTCTGTCCTAAGCACTCTGTTAAAGCTTTTATATATGATCTCATTTTAATCCTCACAACAATCCTAATAGGTAGAAATTATTATTCTAATTTTATACCTGAGGAAACTGTGACCCAGAGAGGTTAAGCAACTTTGCCTAAGATCTAGCTGGCAAATGTAAAATTTAGGATTCAAAGTTAGGTCTGAGTCCAAAGACTTTATTCTTAACCACCAAACCTTATGCCCAGAACTGTTAGAGCCCACAGATGCCAAAGGCAATCTACCATCTGTTTCTTCATCACTGGTTCTCATCTCTTCTTTCTCTGTCACTGCTTATTATTACCTCCACTGTTGTTCCCAGATGCAGCTTCTCTTCTCACAGGCTTTGATGTGAAAAAAGATCTGGCTCAAACTCCAACACAGAATCTGATTCACCTATAGTCTGTGGTCTTCATCTTCCTCATCAGTAAAATAGATAATTCTTTTTTTAAAGATTTATTTATGGAGGAGAGGGGCCAAAGGGAGAGAGAGAATCTTATGCCCAGCACAGAGCTCCATATGGGGTTGGATCTCACAACCCATGAGATCATGACCTGAGCCAAAACCAAGAGTCAGATGCTTAACCAACTGAGCCACCCAGGTGTCCCAATAACGAATAATTCTTATCCCATGAGACTTAGAGGGGATAACATTTAGAGAGCTTAGCCCACAGCAGGTAATTTACAATGGGTAGTTTTGTATTCATCTCTCAACCCTCTTGAAATGATAGTCTTATGTTGCTCTTTCCATTTCAGAGTACATCCAATTATTTTAGATTTAATTACCTTAGTCATTATAGTCTTGCTTCTAAATTTCATTAATTTAGGATCTGTGAAATTTGGAGAGATGTCATTTACCTTTGCTAGGAGAAAAAAACTAGTAAATATATAAAGTAAGAAGCATCAACTAACTTGGCCTAGATTTACATACTATATATAAAAACAAAGTTTAGCAAGTAAGGTCAAATACTTAGTCATCAGTCAGTGATAAGGGAGAAACCTTTTTGGCATTTAAGTACTACTATTATCTTTAATCACGATCAATGTTGGTAGAAATGAAAACTTTAAGACTTCACGGGAAGATTCAACATGTCAAAGTTCCTTTGGTAGTATCACAAAATAAATCTGTCAATTAATAAGAGGAAATTTTTACTACAGATCTTTAGAACACCAGTAATATAAATTTTAAAGTGCTTTGTGAATAGCATGTTAATTTTTTAGATCTTTAAAGTCAATGTTACAATTGTTGAGATTCATATTTTAAGCATATTAATTACAGAATACTAATATTTACTCAAACATGTTCATTAAGACAGTACTTTTGGAACTCACCTATCATATTGTGTTTTTTTTAGTTTATTATTTAATTTATTAAAAGAAATAAAAACTTTGATAATGTATATACACACAGACCTTGTTGTATTGTGTTTTACTTTACTATACTTCACAGATAGCAAGTTTTACAAATTGAAGGTTTGAGGCAACCTTGCATCAAGCAAGTGTATCAATACCATTTTCCCAACAGTATTTGCTCACTTTGTGTCACATTTTGGTAATTCTCTCAATACAAACTTTTTCATGATATTTGTGATGGTGGTCTGTGATCAGCGATCATGACTCACCAAAAGCTCAGATGATGGTTAACATTTTTGAACAATAAAGTATTTTCTAATTAAGGTATGTACACTTTTTAGATATAATACTATTGCACACTTAATATATTACAATATAGAGTAAACAACTTTTATATACACTGGGAAACCAAAAAATTCATTTGATTTGCTTTATTGTGATGTTTGGTTTATTTTGATGGTCTGGAACCAAACCTTCAATATCTCCTAGGTATGCCTATATAGAGGCAGTCCTTGCTTTGTACAGTATTGTGCTATTAATGTTAACCATGGGACTGTGCAAAGGGAGGCCACATCTCTAACATGCTCATTTCAGTTAACGTGGCACCATGCAAAGTAAGGACTATAAGTACTAAGACAAGGAACTGATTCCACACAATAGGCTACATGGATAAATGCAGTACTTAGATCTCTAAAGTGCTCAGTAAATGTTTGTTGAGTGAACAAATGGATGAATGGTAAACAATGATAAAAATAAAAACTGATTTAGATGAACCTCAACCTAAACTTTACATATCTTTTAAAAATTAACTCAAATTTCATCATGGACTTGACTATAAAGCATAAAATTATAAAACTTTTTCTAAAATTCATAGAAGGAAATCTTAGGGATCTAGAACTGGGCAAAGAGTTCTCATACTTGACATGAAAAGCACGATCCTGGGGCAACTGGGTGGCCTCTGCTTTCAGCTCAGGTCATAATCTCCGGGTTCTGGGATCAAGTCCATATTGGGCTCTCTGCCCAGCAGCAGGGAGCCTGCTTCCTCCTCTCCCTCTGCCTGCCCCTCTGCCTACTTGTGATCTCTCTCTTTCTGTCAAGTAAATAAATAAAATCTTTTTTTAAAAAAAGCATGATCCATAAAAGTAAAAACTGACAAGGTGAGGGGTGCCTGGGTGGCTCAGTTATTAAGTGTCTGCATTTGGCTCAGGTCATGATCCCAGGGTCCTGGGATCGAGTCCCACATTAGGCTCCCTGGTCCACGGGAAGCCTGCTTCTCCCTCTCCCACTTCCTCTGCTTGTGTTCCCTCTCTCGCTGTTTCTGTCAAATAAATAAATAAAATCTTAAAAAAAAAACAAAACTGACAAGGTGTACCTCTATAACCCAAAACTCGCTCTTCGAAAGACCATGTGAAGATTAAAATACAAGCTTTGTACAGACTGATAGAAAATATTTGAAAATCTCATCTGACAAAGGACTAGTATCCAGAATACATAAACAACTCTCAAAACTCAACAATAAAGAAATTAAAAATTTTAATTGAAAGAGGGGCAAAAGACATGAACAGATATTTCACCAAAGAAGATATAACAAGTGGCATATAAGCATTTAGTGACATGCTCACCATCATTACCCAGGAGGGAAGCAGGTATAATCATAAAAGGGTAGCATGAGGGATCCCTGTGGTATCTGAGCTGTTTAGTACCTTGACTGTGATGCCAGATATGTGAACCTGTGCAGAATTTCATACACCCATTTAAACATGGGAGTAAAAATACAACTGGGGGAACATGAAAAAAAAAGATGGACTGTATTAATGTCAATGTCTGAGTTGTGATAGTACATT
>CM052800.1:129939553-129970997 GCA_028533885.1 Nasua narica
GGTATAATCATAAAAGGGTAGCATGAGGGATCCCTGTGGTATCTGAGCTGTTTAGTACCTTGACTGTGATGCCAGATATGTGAACCTGTGCAGAATTTCATACACCCATTTAAACATGGGAGTAAAAATACAACTGGGGGAACATGAAAAAAAAAGATGGACTGTATTAATGTCAATGTCTGAGTTGTGATAGTACATTACAATTTTGCAAAATGTTACCATCCATAGAAACTAGGTAAAGAGTACAAGAAATCTAGCTATGTATTTCTTGAAACTGCATGTGCATCCACAATTACCTCAAAGAAGAGGGGACAAAATTGTATAGTTAAGATGGGTGAATTTTATGGTATGTGAATCATACTTCAATAAACTGCTTTAAAAAAAGAATCAGTGGTGCCTCGGTGGCTCAGTCGGTTGAGCACTAATTCTCAATTTTGTCTCAGGTTGTGATCTCAGGGTCCTGAGAGCCACGTAAGACTCTGGGACTCAGCAGGTAGTCTGCTTGAAGTTCTTTCTCCCTCTCCCTCTGCCCCTCCCCTTGCTCATGCTCTCTCTCTCTCTCTCTCTAATAAATCTTTAAAATAATTTTTTCAAAAATTAAAAAAACAAAACCCTAGAAATCCTCTCTGATTTCATGGAATTTACCATATAGGTTAAAGGAAGACTTGATCAAGGAACACAAATCCTTAAAGATACAAATATTTTTTTTTTAAGATTTTATTTATTTATTTGAGAGACAGAGAAAGTGAGAGAGAGTAAGAGAGGAGAGAAGGTTAGAGGAAGAAGCAGATTCCCATGGAGCTGGGAGCCCAATGTGGGACTCGATCCCGGAACTCAAGGATCATGACCTGAGCCGAAGGCAGTTGCTCAACCGAGCCCCCCAGACGCCCACAAATACTATGTTTTAACTATTTACATAGGCTGTATCATAAGTGGGTAAAGGTATAAATGCTAAAGGATTGATATTTGTGTGCCTCCTCCTTGATCTAATAAAAAAGTAAATGCAAAATACATTAAAGAATTGGTATAATTACCTCATTAAAAATCAAAATACATAAACTAATGTAAATTTGGATTGCTTCAAATAATATCATTTCTAATGTACAGAAATGATTTTATTAAAAATATTTTTAAAAATCAGAGTAAGTTTTGTTTAAATCTCCTAAATTCTTATATATACTGGTTTCCATTAAAACAACAGCAACATTCATAATACTTTTATTGAGCATTGATATAATTATTTGGAAGAGCCTATTTTTTAAAAAATATGTACTCAGGCCTCTTTGACTTTTTGAAATTTCTAGTTTCACTATGCTAAGATTAGAGAATGTAGGCTATATGATGTCTGCTTAAGAAAAATGTGTAAGTTTTCTTGTTTTCTACTCTTGGAGGATGAATTTAAAGTTACAGCTCCAATTATGCCATATGCTGTGTGACCTCAGATATTTCAAACAAGGTTTGTGAGCTTCTGTTTCCTATAAAATGGAGGAAATCACTCCTGTCTATTTTACAGGATTGCCGTTAAGTCTTAACTGAGATAACATACATAAAAGCATCTTTTAATTGGTAAAGCAGTATGTAGGTCCTGACTCATTTTTCCTAATGCAAAAATCCAAGAAACAGTAATGCTTTTCTGACATGATTTTAGAGGTAGTTTTCTCATTTTCAAAAGCTAAAATACAGTTTTAGACAAAATGAATCAGGTATAACATTGCACAATGACACTTCCATCTAGAGGCAGTGTAAATTAATCACCAATGACTATATTAGCCACCAATTTATTAAAGTTTGTAAGAACCATAACACTTTTCTATCCAGTAGATGGCTATGTTTCTAAAATAGATAGTATTTTTGACTGTATTTGTAATATCTTGTTACTCTTTAAGAGTATAGAGTATTTCCAAAAAAGCATGAGATATGATTGATTAATAGCTGTTTGCATATCTAATATAAAGCTTATTTGCAAAATGTTAAATCAAAATGTGTCTAGGTAACAAATTAAACATCAAATAAAATACTATTCTATAAGAAAAGGGTAACTGCACTAGTGCTTTTAGTAATTCCATAGCACCAAGTATTCAAACAGCACATGCTGTGGAGATAACTCTATATAATAAAGAATACCTTACGCACCATTTAAGTAGAAAATAAACATAGAAGATGGGAAGAACAGAAATGAGTCTGAGGGATCAAAAAGCAATTGTGTTTAAATACTTTCGTTTGAAGCCAACCAATTCCATAAGTCTCTTCCTGAGCAAACACTGTTAAATCACTGGTGTGGGAGGATTGACATACAAATAATCTAATTAAAATAACTCATTGTCAAAAGTTAGTTTTATTCAGTAATTCTTAAACATCTGAAGAGTTGAATTTAGAAATAAGACATATCTTATCTCAGATAAAGATCTAAAATGTGTGTCAGAAGTGTTATCTCTAAAATGCTAATTTTATTAAGACTTAAAAATGAGGAAATTCACGGACTCATTTTTTTTGAGATTTTCAATCTTTCAATTAGAAAGTAACAACTAGATTTTGATTTTAGGTTTTAAAAATCTTTGTGATGTGATATTACTCTAAGATAGAACATGGCATAAGAACATGAGAAATGCTCTGATAAAATATTTTCTATGATACATTTAGAATTAAATGGGCAGCCCAGCATTTTTTTCTCTACTTCCAAAAGAACAGATCACCAAAGTAGTTTAGAGCACACTAGGTGGAGAAATTAAAAAAAAAGAAAAAAAAAAAGAAAAAAAACCATGATAACCAATCATACCCCTAAAACTGAATGGCAACCACTGTAGAGAAAGAAGGAAGGATAAGCCTACAAGATCTTTCTAAGGAGAAAAAGGGAAATAGCTAAGTACTAAGAGGTCACAAGGTACGTTAAACACATAAAAAAAACCCCACTCATTAAATTTAAAGATCTGGTTCTGCAAGAGCAGTCTGTATTACTAAATGGCATACCATTTGTAGGTTTTTTTTTTTTTTTAATTCAAAAAGATTTACAATATTACTTTCTGAAGCTTTTTTCCAGGTCTGTAATTTGATTCTAAAATGAGTGTTACCAAATGGCATTTAAACAAATGCAAAAATGAAAATGTGTCATTTAAATGTAACCCAAAAAGCTGAGAATTTTAGCCTTATTTAATTTTTTTGGCTTACTTTTGCAAGAAATGCCCCACTGTTTTAATCTTTAAATAAAATAAATTTATCATACTTCTCACCTGTTTTAACTTTTAAAGTAAAAATAATTATACTTCTCACCAGCATTACTGGTTCTTACTTAACTGCACTATTTACTCAAACCCCTTGTAATCGGCAACTGCCGCAGCAGCATACTCCAACCCGCCTCCCTGGGGCACCCCACACTCCATGCTCACTAACCAAAATGGCCATTCCTGTGGGAGCTGAGGAGTTAAAAAACAAAGCAAAACAAAAACTGTCATTCTCTCGGAATAGCTTTTAGACAAATGAAACAAGATACTAAAATAATGAGGGCAGCCTGAATATAAGGAAAGTCAGAAATGAGATGAGAAAATATCTCGTAATGAAGAGACACAAAACCTCGATTGGACTCTGGCTCCTCCTCTTTCTGAACCGTATTGGGAAAGTCACTTAAATTTCTATGTCTCAGTTTCCTCACCTGTAAAACAAGGGTTTTGAACCTGATGATCAATCCCTAAGGTCTCTTTTAGCCATAAAATTCTATGATTCTATAAAAATTAAGTGAGAAAAAAAAATCCTAAAAATAAATAAGTAAAATGAAGAGATGATGGAAGGATGAACGTGTGTGTGTAAGCATCTGTTCTTTCCATCTCTTTTCACCTATGTTCATGACTAAACCCAATGCCTAACCGTGAAGCCAGTTATCTTTTATCATCTCTATGTCACTAAAGTTATTCGTCCCAAATACAATGTAAAACTTATTCAAGTCAGGCTGTTTTAGTTTTATTATAGCATATATATCAGTAAACTTGTCAGAAAAACAAAAGATTGGGCGCCTGGGTGGCTCAGTTGGTTAAGCAACTGCCTTCGGCTCAGGTCATGATCCCGGAGTTCTGGGATCGAGTCCCATACCGGACTCGCGGCTCTGCGGGAGAGTCTGCTTCTCCCTCTGACCTTCTCCCCTCTCATTCTCAGTCTCTCGCTCTCTAATAAATAAATATAAAAAAAAAAAAAGAAAAAAAAAAGAAAAACAAAAGATAAGAAAAAAAGAAACAGGGAATACAAATTCCTAGAAGTGGATATATTTAATTAAAGTTGTTTTAAAATAGTAAAATAACTCAATGAGCAAGCAACATGACTTAGCTGTACAGTCTATGAAATCAATGATTTTGATGCATTAATCACAGGCCAGCCAAAGGATTAGCCTCAGTTTCCAAATTTGAATCAAAATGTAGAATAGTTGCACATAGCACTTGGATAAGTAGTAAACTATAAAATCATTAGTTTGAATGACTAACTTCAATGCACTGTGATCAAAGAAGATAATCTCTTAGTAAATCAATGGCTTTATACTGTGAAAAGAGGAAAATGACTCAATCTACACAAAAGCACAGTAAACACACAAACATTCCCTATTAAACTGATCATATAATTATAATGCATATCTTCACTTATGTAGCAGTATCATAAGGTATTTTGTGGCTAGAAGTGTCTCAGGAAGTGTCTCAACTGTGTCATTTTCTTAAGCAAATGTTTAAAATTTTGCAAATAGGTATGGGCCCCAAATCACATTCATTAATTGGCTGTAACCTACTATAAATGAAATACATAAACCTGACAGGGAATCTCAACTTAAAAGTCAAACTTAAACTTTGAGAATTGACACATTTAGGCTGGTGTGAAGCACTTAAGTTATAAAAGATAAACCAGAATAATACTTTACTAACAGAGAAGGCTTTACAGCATCTTTCAAAGCTGGAAGAAGCATATGCAGTTTTACCATAGATCCCCCCCCAAAGCAGTGTTACAACAAGCCCTGAAAGCCTGTAGGTACCTTTAATTTGTAAGAAGGTTATGTGATTCACTGACAAAAGCTGTGCTGGTGACGGACAGCCAAGTAATGCTGATAGAAGGTGGTACCTCTCACCTAATAATAATGCTGAAAACAGACATGAAAAACACACTTCTAAGATACACCTCTCCCATCCTTATTTGATCTCACACCAACATAAAGACAGCCAATGACTTGCATTCATTCAAGTATTACCTCTAGCTTTTCTAACCTCTTTCCTCCTTAAGAGTCATCTTTGCTCATGTTTATTTTGGTACAGTGTCAGCATATAAAATGGCAATGAGTAAGGAATACACAATCTCCAGTTTTGATATGCTTTGCTCACATAGACCTTAAAAATACAAATACTCCTCTCATGTACATCATCCCTCATGAGGCATAATTTCCCAAGAAGAATAGTAAACAGTTCTTCAATAATTAGTAGGGGAAAAAAAGACAAAAAAAAAAAAAACACAACTTTTTTTCCAAGAGAGATAATGCTTGCACAAATCTATTTCTTTACAAGTTGACTTTGCTCCTTGTCTGACTACATTTCTCTTGGATGCATTTTTGCTCAGTTACCCCTATCTAGTAACTCTTAAAAGTTATCAGTCAGGCTGGGTTAGGCAGTCTAAAGGATAGCCCCCCAAAACTTTAGGTTGGATTTACTACTCACTTCTAATACAATGGCAGTAGTGGTGAGATATCTCTTCTGAGATTAGGTCATAAGAGACTATGGACAGCCTTGGGTATTCTTTATTGCTCACCCTATAGGAAAGCAGGTACCACACTGTGTGAAAAGCCTGTGTGGTGGAGAACCTAGGCCTACCAACAACCATATGCATGCACTTGGAAGCAGATCCTCCTATCTCTCAGTAAGCCTTCAGATGAGATCACAGTCCAACTGTAGCTAAACTACAAATTCATGAAAGACCTTGGGTCAGAGGCTCTTTGCTAAGCTGTAACCAAATTTCTAAACCACAAAACCTATGAGATAATAAACATTTGTTGTTTTAAGTGGCTAAATTTGAGTAATTTGTTACCCAGAAGTAGATAACCATTACAGTATCTCAGACAAATGATCAAATTAACTGGCTAAAAATGGAAAGTTTCCTACTCAACTTGAAAAACAGAATAAAAAAAAAAAAAAAACAGAATATAATTTTTCCTTCATTCTCAGATCTGCCCAATTTTGTAAGCCATTTTCTTAGGGGGGTAAAACCCTCCTGTCTCATAAATACGGTACTACAAATTTTAAAAGGAGAAGGAAAGCAGAAATGAAAAACATAAATTAGCTCACTTTGAAGTAGCAAAGATCATGATATATTGATTTGGAGAGAAACATCTAGGATCCTTGAAAATAAAAATTCAATTTGCTAAAAACAAGTAGCCTCAGTCATTAAACTAGTAACTACATACAGAATCTAAAAATAAAAACAAAAAACTTCAGTGAGGATTGGAACTTATGTAACTTCACCTAATAATATTTAACTGGAACACCCAACATAGAAGAGAGTAGAGACCAGTTACAAAGAAACAATAGACAAATTAAGAATCTGCCAAATTTGGGCGCCTGGGTGGCGCAGTTGGTTGGGCAACTGCCTTCGGCTCAGGTCATGATCCCGCAGTCCCGGGATCGAGTCCCACATCGGGCTCCCAGCTCCATGGGGAGTCCGCGTCTCACTCTGAACTTCTCACTTCTCATGCTCTCTCTCACTCTCTCTCTTTCCTAATAAATAAATAAATAAAATCTTTAAAAAAAAAAAAAGAATCTGCCAAATTTGTAACACAAGTTTGATGGCTGAAGCACCTGGCAAAGCCATCATGACCTTTAGTAAAAGTGTTTGCATTCATGTCACTGAAAAGTAAGTAAAGAACCGGAAACTGCCTATGCATCAAGCAAGCACTCTACTGGAAAAGCATCACTTGGGCTAGAAAAGAGCAATCTTTGCCCTCGTCGGCTTTATTTCACAATGAGGCTGGGACACCACCTTGGGTCCCAAGTTAAGCTATACTCCAGTGGCCTAGAAACCAAGGAACACACCTACTCCCGCCTCCTGATACAGAGTCTACATTTTAACAAGCCATTACCGCTGTCACTCAAAATGCTCTGCACTGCCATTGGTCCCAAAGTCTTGTTGGTTGGCAAGTTTCTGCCAACTGGCAAACACCGGTTGTCTTTATTTCCAAGAAGAAAAGCAAGGGTATGCAGAGAAAAGACGCAAGAGCTATGAAATATCTTGTACCTGAGCGACCTGCGATCCCCACCGCCGCCGCGACGAATCGGCCTCTGGGCGGGGGCTTTTCGTCAATAAGAAAATGGCTCAGCCGGGAACTGGTGCCCAGGCCATGGAGAAGCTGGTTCAAACTTTACTTGTTCACGCCGGTGGGGGTATCAGCAGTGAGATACCAGAGGCAGCACAGGATCCCTCTGAACTCAGCCCACCTCAAGCTGCAGCAGCTAGAGCCGCCGACTGTCCGACTTTTGACGTTTCCTATTGTTGCCGGAAGTGACGTTAGGGTTCTGAGCTTTAGAGAGGAACCATTTTTATTCCCAATCTTTACGATTCGCTATAGATTCCCTGTTCCTGACATCGCACCCCAAGCCACTTTAAGCATCAACACTAGACAAACTTTTAATCTGCAACTTGGGATCGGACTGGCTGTTGAAAAGTCTCTCCGCGGAGTTAAGTCTCCTCCGCTGTCTGGACAAATGTGGTGTGGAATCTGCAGCGAAGAATCGTGAAGCAAGGAGGAGCCGGCAGCTTTGAACGTCTTCCCGCGGCGCGTGGCGGGCTTCGACCCACTGTTTAAATACAAACGGTCGACTCGAGGGGTGCGCGGAGGTGCAAGCGTATAGCTGCAGCGACTAGCTGCTGGAGTCTGGGCTCCGGCGACTGTCCCTGGTCGCGTATGCTATCTCCCCCTCTCCCTGCTGTGAGGGGCCGGAGGCTTTCGGGGCCCTCCACTTTGCTTGGCGGCTGCTGGGGAGGCTGGCGAGAGTGAGCCCCAGATTAAGCCGGGGAAGAAGCCTCTTTGCTGCCCTCCCGAAACCAGGGGCGGAAGCGAATGACCAGGTCTGCCTTTTCATCCTTTTAAATCACCTGGAGGGAGGGGAGCCCTAGGTATGCCTTGCCTGTAAACCCAACTGGTATAGCCTTATGATAAACAGCGAAATAGGAATAATCGTGGCAGCTAATTCTTTGTTTAGGGTTATGGTTGGGAAGTTACAGACTGATACCTTCAGTTGAGGTGGGAAAGATCCTACTCCTCCGAAAAGCTGACTAGAAGGAAGAGGTGAAAGTAGTGAGTTTTCCTTACTTGCATTTCCCTGGGTTTCCATATTTCTCTACCTTCTCTAGACAATTTACGGGTTTTTTAACCTCCCTGAGAAAAAAATCCATCTTGGCATTTTGATTCCGAAATTATGGATACACAAGACTATTTTTCTAAAATTATCCGCAAATATTTGTGAACAGTTTTGTATGTGTACACAGCAGTCCTACTAAGCTATATTCTTGTCCCATTCCCCCTTTGTTTTTCTCCCAATTTTCTGTGTTTTCCCTTTTCCAGACCTTTCTACCTATCTCTTAGAGCAGTATTTCCCCTAATATATTTTGAGAAAATTTCATAAACTTGATTTTACCCCATATCTACTCTATTTTTGATACACGGTTTTTAGTTAATGCGTAGTGGTTGTTGTAAGATATGTCACAAACTCTTAGTCATGGACCATAATCATTAAAGTCAGTGTACTTGCTTCCTTCTGAAGAAAAATCACTGAGTTCAATGGCATTCCATTGGGAGGCATCATTTAAGGCCTTTAATCACAATGAGATTGAGCTAGATTAAAAATCATAAACTGCTATTGTATACCCTTTTCACTATGTCTCCCCCAATAAGTTTAGTTGAACAGGTCTGACTTGCAGAGAGAACTCTCTGGAGGATGCTAGGAAGCAATATTGAATCCATCTTAATGGTTGAAACTGCTACAAGCGGAGTAATGGCTCCTTTCCCTTAATTTCTTTTGATAAGGGTTATAAATGGAAAATAATCAGTTTTTTAAAAAGTAAGTTATTTTTCACTTCTGAAAGTCCTGTGCTAAAATGTGCATAACTTATAGATTGTCTTAATATCTTAGTTTTAGTGTTTTTCATTTTCATAGTAGATTTAGCAAAATCTTTCATGAAAATGTACAACAGTGGCTATCATTTTTTTTGTGTGTAATACTCACTTTCTTTATCCCTTTATTTTTTCCATCCTCTTTTATTACTTATCTCCTTCACCTACAGATCCAACCTGTACTTGTATCTAACTCTTCTTCAAAATATTTATTCTGCTGGTACTGAAGAGGATGTGTTCCAAGGACATACTTTGTTGTCAGAAAGTCCATTATCAGAGGTAGAAATAATATGAGACATTGATATATGTTCCAGGACTTTAGAGAAAGGAAAGATACCATAAAGTGTTAAATGAAACTAAATTACATGAACTATAAAGATGGAATATATATTTGGAAGAATTAACATCTGTGGAGGGAGATACAATTTATATTAAAGTTATAGAATGTCTTAGGAAAAGGTACCCCTAGAAGAATCATATTAAGGTAGATGGGTCTGGGATCTAATACAATACTATATTGGCCAGTGGCAGTACCTAAGAATATATTTTTTTGCAGTCACAACCAGATTAGTTCCTACTTCATCTTTCCTAGGAAAGTAAAGGCTGGTCTTGGGAAGTCCTTTCTTACTGCTTTCCTATGTCCATCTATCCCCTAGTCATCCTGAAAGATGTTAAATAAGACTTATTTTCTTGGCCAATATTTTGTCTAATGTGATTTCAGGATCACTTCTTTTTCTTGTTATCTCCCATTTGGCAGTACATGAAATTCCCTCTGCCTAAAAATGTAAATATTTAGTAGTAATTGATTAACTGAAAAATACTAAAATCCATGCATGAGTATAAATTATACTCAACCTGTTCTTTACTATGTTCCTAAAGGGGAGAGTCTTCGAATAGGAAGATGCTGTGTTCCTAAAGAGAGGAGGAAAGCAGAATTGGGTGGATAGGAGCATAAAATAGGCCTTGCAACTTGCTGATCTTATTACTTCTAGTTATACATAAATACAGAGAAAGTGTGTAAAGAGGTATTTTGTATCCTGGGCAACTGCTAGAATGTTGACTGGGGGAAAAGATTATACTAACTCTACCTGATTTATGAATTGTTCTGTTTTGTTTTTAATGTGAATGACTTCATTTTAAAGGAGCTTCATTCCCAGAGGATTCATTATTCAAGGTATTGTTATATTTTCCTTCTATGAAGTATCCATGGAAAGTTATGAATAGATCTTTTTAAGTGTGTTATTGGGCGCTGCCTTACTGATTGACTATATTTATAGTTTAGAAGCCTTTTAGCTCTTTCTAGCAAAGATTCTTAACCATTTATTTGCCTATCAGTATTTATTTATTATATGAACCTCTTTTGGGAATAATCTTCGAGAATCTAATGAAAGCCTTACACCATACAATAAGTCATTTAAAAATATAATTCCATGGTATTTTCTTTGGGATTTAAAAAACTATTTTATTTAAAATCTTAAATATTTTTCCCATCTTTTGGTGCATATATACATACCATACTGTTTCGTACATATATTCTCTGGAGTTGTATTCCTATTTCATAGGCCCTTTATATTCAGCTCTAGTAGATATCACTGTAAAGTTTTCTAAGGTTATTGTACTAATTTACCCTTCCAGAGCATTGTATGAGTTTCAGATGTTCTACAGTTTCACATTTTGGATTTAGTTTGGAATTTCTTAATGATAAATAAGATTGAATGTCTTTTCAGACATTTACTCTTGTGAAGTTCTTGTTCAGCTCTCTTTCCCGTTTTCTATTGTCTTTCCTTTTCTTATTGCTTTGAAGGAAATTCTTTACATATTCTAGATAGGAATTTTTTTGTTGGTTTTATAGATCTATAGCAACATTTTCTCTCAGTGGTTTATCTTTCCACTCTTGAAGGTGTCTTTCAATGAACAGTATTGCTAATTTTAACATGGTTCATTTTAACAGTCATAAGAAATCTTTCTGTACCTGAAGATCAAAGATATTCTCCTTTATGATCTCCAGCAACCTGGTTGTCTTACATTTTATGTTTAGATCTTCAACAAACCTGGAATTAATTTGGTAAAAGATGTGAGGTGCCATTTACATCAAGGGGCAAGATTTATTTATTCTATCTGCGTATTAAGTTGACACAGTACCATTTATTGAAAAAAACCATCTTTTCTCCAGGGCTACTCAGCATCAACTTTGTCATAAATCTAGTGTCAATATAAGCATGTCTTTTTCTGGACTCTTCTGTTCCATTGTTCTATTTGTACATATTTTCACTAATTCCAAATTAACTTTATAATGAGTTTTGATATCAGTGGTTAAGTCCTTCAATTTTGATTTTTATCAAGATTATGTTAGTTATCCTTTATCTTTTGCATTTCTGGATACATTTTTGAATCAAGCTTGTCAATTTCCATTAAAAAAACAAACAAAAAACCTTGAGAGATTTTTTTTAGGGGGGTGGGGGAAATTCATTGAATCCCTAGATTGACTTTTTGAGTCTAACAATCCTTAAACATACTTTTTCTATTTAGGGCTTCTTTAATACATCTCAGTAAAGTTTTAGGGTTTTTTGTTTTGAGGTCTTATACATCTTTTCTAGATTTATTCACATGTTTGTGATACTTTTGAGGCTACATGATTTATACATAGAAAATTTGTTTTAAAAATTATATGATTACTTGAAGGATACAGAGAAATACAACTGGTTTTTATGTACTGGCCTTCTACCCAGCAATCTTGCTAAAGTCACTTATTTCTTTTGGACTCTTTTATATACAGTTAAGTCATCTGTGATTACAGACAATTTTATTTCTTCCTTTTTTAGCATTTATTCCTTTTATTTCTTCTTCTTGCGTTTTTGTACTGTCTATGACCTGTACAATGTTAAAGAGAAATGATGAGAAGGAACAAGATTCATTCCCAGTCTCAGGAAGAAAGTTCACCTTTATTTCACCATGAATATGTTCTGTCCCAGTCTTAGAATTAACCATTTCTACAGGGAGTCCTGGTTCCTTTTATTGGAGAACATTATACACACTAAGATTTGAATGTGAGGTGTGTGCTCTTTACTGCTGGGGTGTTGTTGCTTTTAATCACTTTCAGCTGGCAGAGAAGGGAAATATGTGTATACTAGCTGCCTATGTACCCTTATCAAGAAATACTTCAGTATATAACTACCTGTATCTATATTAAGCTGAAGAGTTCATACTGGAATTTTCTAACTAATACATTAGGCAGGCATGGCTCATTCTAGTCTCCTCTCTTTACTGATCTATAAATTCCTACTCTAGCAATAAGAAACTTGACTTCTGTTCTACCATGTTTACTTAATTGTTCAATTCCAGTGTGTATGCATAGATGTATCAGAATTAGTTCATAAGTACATGGGAAACAACTTCATAAACTAGTATACAGTGTTTATATGCAAGTGGTTTTGTCTTTAGACTTACACTCCTTTCCAAAGCTACTTAGTTAACACATTTTCCACCCATCCCCTTCTATGAGGTTGTTTCCCAGCTTCTAAGTGGTTTAAGGTTGCATACATTAAGGTTCTCTTTGTGCTATCCTGTTTTATAGGTTTTGACAAATGCGTACTATCATGTATCTACCACTGCAGGATCATACAGAATACTTTCACTAACCTAAAAAAATTTCCCTACATTTACTTTTCAACCCTCTCTTCTCCTTCCCTCTGAGTCCTTGTTTAACCACCGATCTCTATTGTTTTCACTGTCACTAGTTTTGCCTTTTCCAGAATATCCTATAATTAAAATAGTACAGTATGAAGGCTTTTCAGACTGGTTTCTTTCCCTTAGGAAGATGCAGTAAGGTCCATCCATGTCTTTTTGTCGCTGCTCATTTCCTTATTGCTGCCTAAATATCCTGTTGTATGGATGTACCACGATTCTTTTCATCCATTCACTTATCGAAGGACATTTTGGTTGCTTTTGGCGATTATGAATAGAGCTGCTATAAACATTTGCGTGCAGGATGTTATATGTACATACTTTTTCAGTTTGACTTGGTTAATACCTTGTTTGCATGATTGCTTATTGTATGGTAAGACTCTTTAGCTTTTTTTTTTTTTAGAGGTAAAATGGCATAATATATTTATCATACATTAACACATTTTAGGAAAAATCATACAAATTAAATATGACAAAACATTAATTATCAAACCTGGATGGTGGTTATATGGACATTGGTTATAGTTTCCTCTTTGATATTTTTTGGTAAGGTGAAAAATAAAATTTAAAAAGTCAAAAAACAGGCATCTTTTCTCTAAGACTGTTCTACTATCTATTGTATAAGGCTCTTTAGCTATGTATCTGCTAAACTGTCCTCCAAAATGACTATACCATTTACATTTCTTCTAGCAATAAGTGAGAGTTTCTGTTGTTCCATATCCCAAATGCATTTGGTATCAATTTTTTATTCTACCCATTATAATAGGTCTGTAGTGGTATCTCTCTCTTTAAATTTGCAGTACCTAATGATATGTAAGACTGAGTATCTTACAGGTTTATTGTTATCTGTATGTCTTCTTTTGTGAGATGAATGTTTAGATATTTTGCCCATTTTTTAATTGGCTGGGGTTTTTTTCTTGCTCTTATAAGATTTTTGTATATTTTGTGAACAAGTCTTTTCTTCAATATATGTTTTTGTGAATATTCTCTCCCAGTCTGTGAACTATCTTTTCATTCTCTTAATAATGTCTTTTTAGAAAAGAAGTTTTAAATTTTAATGATGTACAACTTATTTTTAAAAAATTTATTGATAGTGCTCTGATATTATCTAAAAACTCATTGGTAAACCTGGGGAAGCAGAGAGATAGTTGCCTCTCTGAACAAAATATGTGGGAGGGGGTGTGGAGAGAGAGAAAATAAAAATCTAGGGTTTAGCAGCTCCTACATAGACTTTCAAATAATCATCCTTATTTCAACCCCCTTGGCCTTACCCCTTAGCCTTTCATAAGCATTAGGGGCCATTCATTTCTGAACTTATCTTGTAGCTATTTGTTTCCTCTTACATGGGCAGATAGAATTAGCCTGTCTCTGCTTTGCTAGGTTGGTTTTCACTTAATCATCTGCTTTCCATCTTCCAAAATTTTGTTGATACTTTCTGTCATGTGGAATCCCCTCTAATTCATTTGCCCTGGTGAGTGTATATGGTTTTTAATCATTTACTTTCATTTTAGTGATGTTTAAACAAAAGAAATAAAGATAATATGCATTTAATCTGCTCTATTTTACAAGCCAAATCCTAAATTTTTTAACTCATCTATTTTTATTTTTTAAGCAAAGCATCTTATTTGCAACTATATGAGATCAAAGCCCTGGGAATGACTAAATCTGTAATAAGTTCCTTTGTCTCCATTTTTTTTTTACTGATTTTAGTATGTAACCATTATAAGCATCTAAAATAGTCATAAATGGAGATTATTTCAGGTTGATGACTCTCCGCAAATGGTACTTTGTTCAAAATGAACTATTAGGGAGAGTATCTTGAGATACATTGTAAGAATATAAACATTAGGCAAACTTTTTTTTTTGTAAGGAAAAAGTATTTAGGGAAAAAGCGTTATCTTATATTTGAGAATATACTGTAGGTAGACAATAGCTCTGGGCCAGTAGGGAAGATAAGTTAGTGGAGAAATAGCTAAGATAAGATAAATATAGTAAGGGAATGTAAGAGATATGAACAAAATAGAGAAGATTCAGAAATAGACTTAACCAGTGTTTTATGGATTTTTATTTTTAGGTGAAAAATTAGATTATTTCAAAAGCTGGAGCTGAATGTAAATGTTAAATAATGGCAACAGGTGACTTAAAAAGAAGCTTACGGAACCTAGAACAAGTGCTTCGTTCCCTAAATTATCCTCAAGAGGTGGACTGTGTTGGGTGAGCTATGTATCAAACTTATTTGTGCTCTTTTTGATAATGATTTGAATTAAGATTGGACATTGCAGGTGTATCTAAGTAGAGACAGGTTTTACCTGAGTTGTTTAAAAAAATTTCCTTGAAATGATTAAAGTATTTTAGAAGGCAGGGAATTACAGGAGTTTTTTTCTAAGTATGAGTCAGTGAACAATTCTTACTCAAGAAGTTTAAAACATCTTTTAGAAGTAGAACCACAATATACATCCATACAAGGAATGATTTCTAGACAACTTTTAAACTCATTAAAGCATAATGGATCTCAATTATATAATTTGCTATCCTCTCACATTCAGTTAGATGGTATTTTTGATTTGGAAGATTCTAGTTAATGGGTTTCTTAGGAAAACTTAAACCACGTGCAAAGTCTGTCATTAAACTAACTCATTTAAGAGACCCCACTTGAACCTTTCTCTGTAATTTTCACTTTCCAAATATGACTTACTTGCTTTTGTAGTATGTAGCAATATGCATTTCTTCTATATTCATGCTAATCTAAATATAGTACTTGTCATCTTCTATCCCTTAATATTTTTTTTTTCTTCTTACCTGGGATTATTGATTAAAAGTATTCCCCACTAGAATATAAACTGAAGACTGACTTTTGTTCACTGCAGTATCTCCACATCTAGACTCTAGCCTGGCACATATTAGTATCTAAGTAGACATGCAATGAGTAAGTGTCAAGGGACAAGTCCAGATTAGCTATATGTTCAAGTAGTATAGTAAAACTTGGTTAAAACAGTAAAACAAGAAAATCTTAGAATAATGTGCTTTACATGTAAGTGGATGTTTTAGGGATGTGCTTTACATATACGTGTGGATGGACCGTAGGGAGAGCTAACCCCAAGAGATGGCAAAATGAAAGGATAATGAAGACCATGGAAGAAAGTTGAGCTCTAATGACTGATTCCAGGCCTTCTATGTGAGAATCAGAAGGTGCTCCATGGCATGTACCAGTCAGGTCCTGCTTCCTTAAAACAGGGACATCTCTACTTTCTTGTCTTGCTGGGGCTTAACCAATTTGAATAGGCACATTTTCTTCTTCTTACTTGAAGCATCATTTTAAGGTACATTTTGGATAGGAATATTTGAAAAATATACCAATTATTCTTCTGTCTTTTGAATTTGGAATTTAAACATATGAATTTCTAACCGACTCAGGAATATCATTAAGAACAATAATTTTTAAACTGTTTCACAGCATAGTACTCTGCAGGGTCTTTTGAAATAGGCCACGCTACTTGCAGCTGCTTATTCAGGTTGCCCCCCTCACCCACATTTACATTCCCCCCCACATATTTTGATTCTTATATTTCATATCCATTTTTAACCTTTTTCTCAGCCTCTCCTGTTTGTCTAAGTGTACCAGCTTATAATATCTGCTTATTACTATTTCTAATCAAAATCCCTAGAAACTAGATAATCAAGACTTTTAAATTAAAACAAGAGGTATTTAGATCCCAGCCATCTTCTAGTCATAATGTGCATAAAATGGGCAGATTTTGCTGTTCAAAAGTATTATTCATTTCCTGTTTTGAGCTAATGGACAAGGTTGCCAGAGTAGTTTTCTCATTGGGTAGAGTATTATCATATGCATAAATGTGAAACAATTATATTTGTCCTGAAAAATAACATGTTATTTTATTATATACATGTTCTCTGCTTTAAAAAAATTAGGTGAGGATGGGAAATTTATGTAGTCTCGAATTTTGTGGAAAGCAAATATATTCTGTAAGTGCATTTTTACTTCAACTGAACACATAAAACTGGTCAACTGCAGAAATACCTCCTTGGTTTGTTGTGAGAGAATCAGTGAAGGTACTTCACATTGAGAAAATAAGGTCCATATGTGTAGACAAGTAGAAAACAGTACAAGACAGAGCATGAGGCATCAGACACTGAATGCCCTGGGACTCATTCTGCGAGAGATCAGTGTGGATTGGAAAATTGAAGATGGCTTCCTGGAAGGCTTGAGATTTGCCAAATAATTCATAAGAGTGAGTAACAGGCAGAAAAGAATGGGATACCTTTCTAGACTGGAGGAATTAGCATACTCTATTAAGGCATAGATTTCCGCTGAGCTTGATACAAGTGGAGGACTGCAAACTAATCAGTCCAGTTACAGTAGATGCCTTTTCCAGCCCTGCTTCCCCTCTGTAATGTGCCATTCATAATACTTTACCTTTGCAGGTTTATCATAAAGAGCAAATGAGGTAATGTAACAAGTGTTTGTAAGTGTATCCAAGCACTATAAAGTGGTACATTTGTTTAATTAGAGAAAATGGACTAATCAAGTAAGTCTAAGCTTTGGAAACTCAAATACTGTGGTATATAGACTGTACTATTACTAAAGAGCTAACCGTTATAAGTAAATAAACTTAGAGTAATTTGGTTGTAGTGAGTTAGAGTAGGAGATGGAATCAAAGGGTTTTGTGTATCTCCTAATTATTTGGCTGCAGTGTTACTTTATAAATTATTGACGCCATATTTTATATATATATTTTCCTTTCTTATCTAACTTTGTGGTATTATGCTCATTAAATATCTTTTCCTTTTCTCCTGAACAGTTTGGTAAAGGGAGATACAGCGGCATCTTTGCCCATCATCAGCTATTCCCTTACCTCATATTCACCTTATGTAGCAGAACTTCTGATGGAATCCAATGTAGAGCTCATAGCGAAGAATGACTTGCGCTTTATAGATACTGTCTATAAGGTATTTGAGTTTATGAAATAATTTCAGAAGTGGAATAATTTTTGAGAGTAATGTTTTATAATAACCCCTTAAATATGTGAACCATATGTCGTTGACAGTATTTTCATATGCATTTTTCATTTAGACAGAGTCCCTACTATAATCAAGACAATTTAAGTTCCCTTTATGTTTTATAATCTAGTAAGTGGCATTTGGTAAAAATGTGTCATTGGTTACCATTTGCTCTCTTCGTATCAGAATTTTAGTAAAATTTGGCGTATCGGCAGAATTTAGAAATGTGACTTTATTGAGTAGAGTTTGTGGGTTATAGAATTATGATTAATTTAATTAGTAAGAGGGAACTACAACTTTGAGATTTTATGTTCCTTGACATCTGGGACCATGTCTCATATCTAGTCCAGTATCTACATTTGTACTCTGTGTACACTGAACTTAATCTCATGATTAAAAAATACCTCCAGATTATCATTTAATTTTTACTCAAGCACTGGTTTTCTCACTTCTGTTAAAATAGTAAAACTCATTTATCAAATCTAATTGTTTTTTTTAAATAGCCAATTGCATTTGATGAAATGGGAGCATTTATGTGTAGAGTTTCTGTTTAATCTTCGCTATCTTTGCCTCTAACCCCAGCAAGCTTTCATGGAAACCTAAGAGGCACTTCTAAGAAATCGTAGGGTTCTACAATGTAGGCTTTGAAAATGGCTGGTCTAGTTAGTCTATTTCTCTTACTTTACAAATCAGACATTGAAACAGAGGCCTACTGACCATGTCGTGGAGGACTTAAAACAAATTATGATTTTTCTGACTTCTGGTATGGTATTCTTTATTATCTAGTAAGTTAAGGAGTTTTTCTAGTACCAGTGAGGTTATTTGAGCTTTTTGGTTGGCTATATTTTTTCATCTCCCTAGACAGCCATCTATTCTCTGCTACTTCCTAGCTAGCTGTTTTCTATGTGGATACCTATCTCCTACCTATGACTCATACCACCCCTACAAATCTCTTTAATACCCTTAATCTAGTGGCTTGGGGGTCCTCCTCTTCTCAAAGATGGTATTACATTTCTGACTGGATGTCCATTTATGATTTTTGGATTTTGGTCTATTCCCTCTTTACAGCTTCTTCGTGATCAATTTAATTATAAACCAATCTTGACAAAAAAGCAGTTTCTCCAATGTGGATTTGCAGAATGGAAAATCCAAATTATTTGTGATATTTTGAATTGCGTGATGAAAAAGCACAAGGAATTGAGTAGTCTTGAGAAGGTAATTTTATTAATTGATTTTAACTTACTCCAAGTGGCCCAGTATATTAATGTATGAAGTCAGTACCCTAGATAGCAAACTTAACACAGAAGTCCAATTAGTGCATAGTTCAGGGATTTGGGTAACCATACACCTAATGTTTGCTTTAAATACTGGTCACTTGTTTTTACACATTTGTAACTTTGAGCTACTAGTCCTAAGCTAACAGTTCCAACAACACGTTTTCCTCACATCTTAGTTTTCAAAAGACATGTCTCATTAGATTCTTATCATTTGGCAGTTATATTTCATATATGAAAATTTAATATGATTTAAATATATGTCAGCTTTCTCTAAGTCTTAATACTTTATTTTTTTAAGATTCCATCACAACAAAGAAAGAAAGTCAGTTCTGCTAAGTCAGAACCCTCTTCAAGCACTGAGAAGACATCTACAGAACCTGTTGGCATTGACATCACTGGCAGGTTTATGACTTCAGGAAAGGTAGGAAAATAGAAAATGTGTCAGTGCTAAGAATTATCTACCTAATTAATTAATGTACAAGTTTCACTTTTCTGACTAGTAGCTAGTAAAACATTTTAGGCAGATATACTCTAAGGATTTTTAACAATGTAAACCATGTTATCTGGAGGACAGTCCTCACATTATTAGAGAGTAGACATGTAAAATTGAACAATGTTTCTCTTCATGTTTCTAATACCTGCTTCTGCCTCATTTCCCAGATCGAATAGCAGTGATTTGGGAAGGTTATAGTATGTGGTCTTGACATGTACTCTTAATTATGTATCTAGTCTTTTGAAAACATGGGAATGCATGAAGAGCATACCATTAGTTATAGCGATAGGTTATGATGATTCATTTGCATATCTTCATATTTTTATACCAGGAGTATATTTTTTCTAGTGGTTGATAGTCCCTATACCTATAATCTGGTTTGGGGTTAAGTTTTTGAACATTTTCTCTTCGTTAATAAATATCTAACCTACCCTTGTCTCCTTTGACCACTAGTGGCTGAATGAGTCCAATGTCTTTAGAGATAGCTGTTGTAGCTCCAAGAGACTTTGAGGCCAAAATATTATTTTATAACAATTAGTATATTTTTAATTGTCTTTCACTTTGGGCTAATCATTTCTGAGACTGAAGGATAGAATATCAGATAAAGTATAATTAGATAAAATATATGAATTGTTTATGGCTGAAATAAAATCGACAATAATTTCTTCCCAGTCAAAACTGAATGAGTAATAGAATCTATTAAAAATAGAATCTATAAAAAATGACATTTTACTGGAGGAAAAATGTTCTTACTTTTCTTTAATATAACTGTTTTGCAGCAGGTAATAAGAGCAATAAGAAAAAGAATTAAAAGATACATCGTTTCTGAATAAGTGCCCATACTTCTTATAAACTTGAATCTCTAACTTACCTAACTCTTGTTAGTTTTACATGATTTTATTTTCTAATTTCTAAATGGTTTATATAGAGTAGCCTTCCCCAACTGGAATTTATGTGAACAGGAATTTTCTTATACAGCTTTTTTGGTAACCTTCCTATACTTAGCACAGGCACTGTAAGCACTTACTAAATATGAGCTGATATAACTAAATATATTTTTCAATCTTCTATTTCAGTTTTGGGGCTGAGTAATAATCTAAATTGTCCCAATAAGGTGCAAAATTAAAGGCATTAAGCTTGTTTTTAGTTTTCTTAAAACAAAGTATTCTTTGTTATTAATTAAAATTTAATCCTTGCCACTAGATCTTTGATTATCAGAAATTTGAGTGAATTTTAAAAGTATTCCAACTTAGAAAATTGGAAATAATCTTTCCAACTTAGAAAAGTTGGAATCAGTACTTTATAGGTAGAGATTGAGTCAATACTAAAGCAAATGGTTTCTTTTCCCAGTACTTTCTGTAGAGTGTGATTTGTGAATTTTATCTTACATTATATGACATCTTTATAGTGCATATGCAGTCTGTCTATAGGAAAGGAAGTAGGTAGAAAGATCTTGTGTGAATGTATAGTTTGACCTCATGCCTTACTCTTAGGACTTTCTCTTTGCCATTATTAAGTTTGAATTATTAGCTGAAGGTCTAATTATTTTCTGGCTTGTTTATTCGAAAAAAAAATTGTAATGGGTCTTCCTCACGGAGCCAGTTCTTGATTATTTATATGTAAATTATTTAGCAACCTATTATGGAATGTTCCATACATTCATAAAAGTACTCATTCCCAGGGTGCTTGGGTGGCTCAGTTGGTTAAGCATCTGCCTTGGGCTCAGGTCATAATCCCAGGTCCTGGAATCGAGCCCCGCATCGGGCTTCCTGCTTAGCAGAGAGCCCGCTTCTCCCTGTCTCTCTGCTTGCTGCTCCCCTTGCTTGTGCTCTCTTTCTCTCTCTGTCAAATAAATAATCTTTAAAAAAGTACCCAGTCCCACTATTAGCAATTTATCAACCTTTCCTTAATCTTGTTTCATCTTTTTTGTAACCACTTTTCTAGCATCTTTCCCCCCAAATCTGAAACAGTATGAGTCAAATCCCAGACATCATTGAATAGATATTTCAGTTTTTCTGGTACATAAGAATGCTTTAAAAATCAGGACCACCATGATCCTGGAGTCCCAGGATCGAGTCCCATATTGGACTCCCGGCTCTGCGGGAAGTCTGCTTCTCCCTCTGACCTTCTCCCCTCTCATTCTCAGTCTCTGTCTCTAATAAATAAATAAATAAATCTTTAAAAAAAATATTTAAAAAAAAATCAGGACCACAATTTCATCACACAAAATATTAGTAATAGTAATAACAATTTAACCAATAGTGTTTGATATATGCCTTAATGTGTTATTTAAACTTTGGTAAATCTTAAAGGGAAGATAGGTACTTCTTCTGAAAAGTTACTATGTCTACATTTAAAATAATCCTATGAGGAAACCACTGAGTAGCTCTGACGTATTTTTCTCTATGCAGAAAAAAGCTGTGGTGATCCGTCACCTATATAATGAAGATGGTGTTAACATTCCTGAAGATACAATAAGTACCATCACAGACGTTAGTGAGACATTCGACTGTGTGTGTGACTTAAAGACTACTGAAATAAAGATTCCTGAAGTAAAGTTCCCTGAAATCAAGTCTGAACAACAAGTAAGAATTTTGGTTTTCTTTAACAGATGCCAGGATCTCTTACTTTGATGTACATGATTACCTCAGCATCTAAACTTTGGAATGCCTCTAGCCTTGTGAATTATTAATCATAATACAAGACCTTTGTTACCATTACTTTAGAACAAAAAAGTGTACTGTATAAGATTCAACAGATAGTATCTGCTTATGTTTAGGGTACTGGACCAGGTGTTTGGGTAAGAAAAAGATGCTTTAGGGAATTTACAGTCTGCAGTGAGACTGAGCTATACTACTTTGTATAGTGAGGGTTCTGTTTATCTATGCCCTTCATTAATGAATGGAAAAACTGGTACACTCATGCCATTTCATTTTCCTTTTGGGGCCCTTGCCGTCCCTTTCTCACTCTTAGAATACCTTTCCTATTACTTTATTGCCACAGACCCTATTATAGTGTCTAATCTGTAGTGCTCCAGCTTAAACTTCTCTTTCTTTCTTCTCTTTCTTGTAACTTCTCTACATCACAGTATACAGTTGTCCCTTATGAAAACTACCTCAGGTCATGAAGCTTATTTCCTTTTTATGGCAAACCGAAACAGTCTCAATGCACTGTCATTTCTCTGTCACTCCCTCTTAGCTTTGTGCGAGGGGCTATTACAAAAAAGTTCATGACCATTTTCTCATACCACCAGGTGTTGTTCTAAGAGCTTCATGCAAATTAATTTAATCCTCAGAGGAACCTCCTAAATTAGGTACTGGGTTGTTTTTTGTTTGGTTGGTTTTTTAATATAGATAAGGAAATTGAGACACCAAGGTCATACAGCTCAGATGGAGTAGTTTCAGTGTCCAACCATTCTGCCTCTACAGATCGCACTCAACTCTCATGCTATACTACTGCCTGTCGTGACTATTGAAATAACACAGTGCAGTGAAAATGGGGATACGTTGAGTTTTAAAGGAATTTCAGTTCGTGTAATAAAATTAACCTCTCTGTTCATTTTAGGATGTTAAAATTAATCCCGAGATTACTGCACTACAGACTATGCTTGCTCAATGCCAAGAAAAGCTTCAGAAACTGACTTTGGTAGAGAGTAGATTAGACTCTTTGGAAGAAAAAATGAAAGGAAAAGTGATGGTAAATGAAAAAACGTGGGCTAATCTTCTAAGTCGTGTCACTCTTCTTGAAACAGAAATGCTTTTGTCTAAAAAGGTATTTTCTTTCCTTAACATTAATAGGTTCTCAGATACAATCAAGTTTTCATTCATTGTTAAGTGTGATTCTTTTAGAAAAGCTGAATAAGGTAACATTAAGGTAGTAGATACTTAGTTGAAATGAAGTCCTATTTGGATACAGCCTATTTTGTTGCTGTTGTGGTTATTGTTTTTCTCTTTATCAACTAAGATAATCTAGTAAAACTCTCTAGGTCAGCTTTTAGAGCTATTAATACTTGAACAGCTCTAAGTATTTAAAATAAGGTAAGATAATGTTTGATTTTTATGAGAAGCTTGAAATTATATTCTTTAATAGCCCAAATGGCCCATTTTTATAGGGAAAAGAAAAAATGGACAAGAAGAATTAAAATCATAACTTCCTGTTTTCACTCATTTACTCTGATCAAATTATAAATTTAATAGAAACGGTTAACCAAATTGGCCATGGTCTTGTCAAATCTAAGAAATTTGTTTTTTTATTTACTTAGGATTTCAATTTCTGGTTCAGTTAAAAATGTTCAAACATTAATCATGTCATCTTTATATTTATGCTTAACAAGTAAGAATATAAAATGAATACATTTTTCTTTTCATTTTATTCTAAATACTAATCTGTATAATTCCAGAATAATGAATATATAGACTTTAGTGAAATGAATGAAGACTATGAATCTAGTAATGACATGGATATTCTGAATCCTGGTAAGTTCTAACGTTATGGCAGTGGTATTGGTGGTATGGTAAGGAGTTTTCAGGAGGATGATTTATATAGGTGCTTGATAATTTTTATATTCCCAAGCCTTATTTTTTAGAAACTGCAGAACCCCTAGAACAAAGACAGTATTGAACTTACGGACTATTGAAGCCAAGGATAGCTTAAAAAGCCAGTTTACATATCTTACATGACATAGTGGTTCAGGCACTAAATTTATTAGGCTACATATTTCAGATTTGGTGAAATGTTTCCTCTTTGCATTTGTCATTCATTTATTCAACAAATTCCAAAGCTTGACGGTGAGATCCTTGAGATCAAGATCTTACCTTGTGTTCTAGCAGACCAGAAATTAGGTCTATATTTCTATCCCCAATATCTATATTTAATAGAACTCAAATTTTTTATATAGGGAAAGAATCCCAAATGCCTGCTATTTTCATACCTTGCCTTTTCCTGGAATGGTGACTCAGTTAAGCGGCTGCCTTCGGCTCAGGTCATGATCCCAGGGTCCTGGGACCTAATCCTGTATGGGACTCCTTGCTCAGCAGAAAGCCTGCTTCTCCCTCTACCTGCTGCTCCTCCTGCTTGTGCTGACAAATAAAATCTTAGAAAAAAACCCAAAAAAACAACCTTGCCTTTTCCAACTTTGCTTTGCATTTTCATAGTTATAATTTTATTAGCATTATTACAGAACATAGCTTTAGCCCATTTAGTTAACGTATATACAAGTTTAAGCCACTGTGCTATGAATTAGACTGAAGAGCAGACAGCCACCATCTGAAAGGGGTTTTAGATTATGAACAAGGTATATGTCTGGTCTCAAAGTTTATAATCCAACTGTGATCAATTAAAAGAGTCAAGTTTATATATAAATTCTTACACTTTGCACCTTGCATATATATGCGACATTGAAGTAGAGCTTGATCTCACTTGCAAGTTGAGAATAATTCACCAACCTGGTTTTAGGATTATATTAAGTTGGGAATGGTTTTTGTGAAGTTCCTGATCTGTTTCCCTTTTATCAGAAATAGTGTTTCCGTGACTGTAAGGCATCTCTTTGTCTTGGTAAAAATCAGTGAGAAGAGGCTTTTATCTTATTTTATTTATTTATTTATGTATCCCCCCAAATACTTATTTTATTTTTTCAGTGTTACAAGATTAATTGTTCTGAGCAACAGACTGAGGGTTTTGGAGGGGCAGGGGTGGGAGGTTGGGCGAGCCTGGTGGTGGGTATTGAGGAGGGCACTTACTGCGTGGAGAAGGGGCTTTTAGTATGGATTGGGCTTATGTGGGGTGATTTTGGAGACAGCTGAAAGAAGTGAGGGTTCTTCTAGTTTGGGTGCTATCAGGTAGCAGAAACAGTTTGATGACTGATAAGAATGAAAAAAGCTGAAATTTTCAGTGGAAAAGAAGCACTTGTATTAGTTGGGAGAGCACTATAGCTGGTCATTTGTGTGTTTGCTTACATTGTATCCTTGTCTATATTCATACGTGACAGCGGTCTTATTTTGTTTCATCACAGTAATGAAGTGACCTCATATGATGTTCATTTTCTATGAAATTTTTTATGTTCAATAGGGGATGCAGTGATCTAGTTGTTAATTACTAGATAGGCCATGACATTGAGGCTCTTTCTGTTTTTGCTTTTTTTTGGTGTGTGCCTTTTTCCTCCCAAGAAAAATGTTAATAAAGTTATGGTATCACAAGAGTGTCGTCCCAGGATAACTAGAAGGAAGGGTACATGTGGCCATATTAAGGAAATTGAAACAGAAGTGTAGAAAGACAAAATTATGTGTATGTGGGGTCACAAATTTTTAGCAAAGCTAATATCAGATTTGTTTCAGATAGATCTTAAAACAGTATAGTGATTCATTACAGGAAAGTAACACCGGGAAGGATAGTAATTTAGCACCAGGAAGGTCTTTCAGTGATCTTTATTTCAGAATAATGGGGGTGTCTACTAAGGCTATGATAGACTAAAAAGGAAGTAATTTTTTTAGCTGTTAGAATTGATAGGCCTTGGTTGCTGATAGAAGAAGTGGCGAAGGAGAGGGAAAAAGTCAAGACTGATCACTTGTGGTTTGACTTGTATGACTGGATACACAGTTGTTACTTTAATAAAATAGAGAATTAAAGGGAAGGTTTGGGAAAAAATGAGTTCACTTTTGAAAATATTAAATTATGTATGATATACTTAAGACAAAATATCCAGAAATCAGTTGGACATAAATTTTTCCCTGATTGGGAAGCACTGGCTTGTAAATTACAGGTTTCCCTGCTATCAGAAGAGCATTACTGTGAAACCTTTCATAAGCCTAAATGGCATAAAGCAAAGAAGCAATTACCACTAATTTATGTAGAAACTTCTTTAAGTATTCCCAGACCCAAAAAATAACTTCTCTTGAGTTTTCTGATACCTAAGGATACATTTTGCTAACGGAAGCACCTTTAAATTGTGATAAAGCACAGTTGTTCACAGAAGCAGTTCAAAGCTGTGGAGGCCAGTGCTGAGCCACTGAGGGTAGCTCCCAGGGAAGCCACTTGGCAGGGTCAGTCTCACTGCTCAGGGTGTGAGGCCTCTATAATGACTCGCTGCAAAACTAATGCTGAATACTATTTTCATTTTTCACCTTTATTCATAAAAGTCAACATCCTCCTTGATTTCTTTTGGTTTGCAAAAATGGGTACCAATGTCGGTCTTTTGTTAAAACCAAAGTGCTTAATTCGAAAACTCACAAAGTGGGAGATACCTGTATAGTTAAAAGGCAAAGGACCCAACTAGTTCTCTTAATGCAGTCAAGTCATAATTCTCCAAAGTTGGCAGTGAAAGATTAATGGTCATGTGGAGAGAGTTGGCTGAAAAATCTAGATCTAGAGTTAGAGGGATCTAGAGATCCCTTCTCTTCACAGAGATCTATTAGCGGTGACTCTCAAACTCCAAAATATTGACCTTCAAGGCCACTGCTCTCCCCTTTCCTTTCCAGCCTGAGCTTAGTTAGTTACCTGTCTTTCCTCAAATCTCCCATAGCACCACTAAGAAACCATTATGTTTAAACAAGGAAGACTACTGGAGGCTCAGGAAAGCAATAGGAAAAATCGTCACAGAAAGTAATACACACTTAACTGATGGGGCTATCATATCTGGCTGGTGTTCGGTATATGCCCCATTCTGTAATCTGGAATGCCACATATGGCTCTCTGAATAGTCCCCAGTCCCCTAGCCTGCCTAATACCAGGTTTCTCCCATCATGAGTTACACCCTTGAAGGCTAGATAGATCCCTCCAAGTCTAGGCCCCGGAAAACAGAGCAGAGAGAGCCATTCCTTCACCTTCTATTCTGTCTTCCCACTCTTTATTTCCTCCTGTCCTGGGACTCAAAACCCACCTATTTTTGAACAGCTTAGTTCAGTACTTTCAAAGGACACTTCTTTCTATTCATAGAAAAGATTAGGGAATGGTAGATACAGTTCCTACCTAGTTTCAAGTTATTCCTTGAAATTACCTATTGCCAACAGCCCCTGCTAAAAGACCTGGGGGTAGCTAATCCTCCATGTGATCTTGACCCAACTGGATCAAAAATAAGACACCTAACCCGGGGAATACCAGTCCAAAAGGTGTTGGGCCAGATCATTTTCTCTCCCTTGGGAATTTGGAATTAGGATACTAAGTCAGTCAAATGATTTGAGCCTGGGATGGGCTGGCCATTTTGTTCAAACTCATGTTGGTAAGCAAGCAGAGGAATGGAATAAATGGGTAAGAGAAGTAGACCAAAGAGCCTGTCTCCATGTGAGATGAAGGTCAAAGTCTAGTCGTTTCAGTCCTCAGGTGGTGATACTTTTTTCCTCATTGAGGTTGTCTGTGTACGCTTACAATAAAACTGTCCTGTACACTATTTTAAATGGGTATCTTTTTTTCCCCTTCATTTTGCAGCCATATGTATCTTGACTAAAACAAAGGGCTTAAGGGATTGATTTAATAGCAGCATGTCTTATCTGTGATGTTTTATAATTGAGTTGTAGGAAAACTGCCATCATTTGTTGAATGACTGGTATCAGCATACCGTAACTGGAAAGTTGTTCAATTCTTTAGAAAAAAAAATCTGTAAACCCCTGAATTTTAAGCATTGTTTTTTTTTCCATACATACTTAGGATAGAATGTTTCTTGATTTTTAAAAAGTCAGTGTTAGTAATAGTTACCATCACTTTAAGAAAAGAATATACCTGAGTCAGTAGCTTATACTTAAAAAATTGTGAATTTGCTTATTTATTCAATCGATTACTGTGATAAAGGTGATAGTACCTTTTTCATTTTTATTGGCCTGTTTTGAACATCTAGACCTCTATGTCTAGGTCGTTATCTTAAGAGAATAGAAATTTACCTGGGTCTATACCAGTAGCCATTTCATATTAAAATACTGTTTCTCTTAAATTTATATATGAAATTTTTAGATATGACTCCACTGTGAGAGGAAAAGATAACCTAAAAATGAATTTCTCCGCAGATAGAAAAAGCAAAGAGGAGAGGCAAACAAGTATTCCTCTGTCCTCTGGCTACAGTACAGTGTCATCAGATTCAACTCCCAGAACCTCAACTGGTAGTTACTGTGGTTTGAAAGAGAATTCAGAGGTAAGAAAAACTGGCAACTGCTTAGATGATTTCCTTTCTAAGGTCAGAACAAGCAAGCATTAGATTTAGCTGTAGATGCCATTGGCAAGAAGAATAGTCGAACTGTAAAGCTTAATCTCTCGTAAAAATTCTTTATGATAAGTAAATAGTACTTAATGCAATGTTTTAGAGTGTGTTTTATATGTTCATGGTCCATCTTTGGTGATGGTTTACTTTGAGAAATCGCCTAAATTTGTTGCTTTTTAAATTAAAGGAAACAACAATCCAGAAAATGGAAAGGATGAAAAAAATGTAAGTAACAGAAAGGGGCAACAGAAATTCATTTCTCTATAGGGAATTGTATTGGATTACAGTATATGTAGAAAGTGCATGTGTTTCAAACCTTAAAGGTCTCTCAATCAGGTGTGGAATTTCCTTCAGGACTCCAGTGGATAATAAATCCACCTACAATTATGTGTTTGTGAGATGAGTCACTGTTTTGGTTTCCAACAAGTGATGTAAAACATTGTTAGTGGAATTAATTTGGGATTAAACAGTGCAGAGATATTTTTGGTTGAAAGTTAATCAAGAGTATTATCTACTTTTGATAACTAATTTAACAAAATATTTAATATATGTCGGTGGTTGGTTTGGAGACATTTACTAGAGTATTGCCAGTCTTTCAGACAGTTACTGGTAAAGCACTACTGAAAATGATACTTGTATCTTGTACAAATGTGAAACTACAAATGGTTATTAAAGAGCAATTAAAAGGAAATATGAAATAAACTTGTATAAGATTATTATGAAGCCTACTACTTTAATGAACTAGATTGTTTTGAAATTTGATTAAGTATTAAAATAACTTATGCCTAAGAATTAAAGACTCATAATTGACTTTGGTTGCTATTTCTCCCCTCTGGCCGTAGTGTATACTTAATTTATTATTTATATCTATAAATAAGAAAAATACTGAAATTTATTTTAGGTTAAAGCCTAATTTCAGCCACTTAAACCTATGCGTCTTTATGAATATTTTTTACTTAATATTATTTATTTATTGTATTGCAGGTTTGAGGAAACCGCAGAGTTACTGAAATGTCCAAATCACTAATAGAATTTTCTGCGTCAACTTCTCTAGGACTTTGGCTACTGTACATATTGTATATTTTAAGAATTGTCTATAAATTGTAGTATGCTACAACATTTTTATGAAGAATTTGAATTCCATTTGGTATGAGTTTTTTCAATGTTGAATAAATACTTATTTTTATGCTACAATTACACGTCTTTACTCTGTTTTACTTTAAGAAAAACTTATGTGCCAGTACATTTCTTTTACAGAGTGAAGTCATTACAGCACTGTGTTTTTGTGTTGACATTTGTTGGCAGTGTGCTAAGTAATATGTTTTTTAAGGTACAGGCTTGTGGACCACGGTTTACATCCTGTTGGAAACATTCCAACTGGGATTTGCGTATTGTACCCAGGAGGCTCCTGCATACCATCTTGCCATCTGTACTGACTAATATGTTGTAATGAAAAGTTAAAAATGCTCATTGAAAATTAAATAAAAATACAATTTTATGCTTAATCAAAAAGCAGTAATACATTTTGAGTTAACACTGAGAAAGTGAGGGTACGATTCTCTTTTTGTATTTGGCAACAGGTCAGAAAGTTCACCATGAAAAATGTGTTGAGTATCTTATTTTATTTTATTATTATTATTTTTTAAAGATTTTATTTATTTATCTGAGAGAGAGAGACACAGCAAGAGAGGGAACACAAACAGGGGGAGCAGGAGAATGAGAAGCAGGCTTCCCGTGGAGCAGGGAGCCCGACGCGGGCTTGACCCTAGGACCCCGGGAACGTGACCCGAGCCGGAGGCAGGCGCCTAACGACTGAGCCACCCAGGGGCCCCTGTGTTGAGTATTTTAGTGCTCTATTCCATAACACATTTTAAGACCAGCAGTACAGACACAGATGGTGGCCATCCAATATTACAAGATACATAGTATGTTTTTTTGTTTTAAGTGATGGGAAGTTACCTATTTTTCTAGAGGGAGAAAAGGTCTTAGATGAAGTTAAATCAAGAGAAAAATGAAATTCACTTTAAATTACTGGATACATTACTAGATAAGTGATCTTTTTTTTTAAATTTTATATGTAAAAAATGTAATAATACCCCTGAGTAATCTTTAAGAAAATTGATTCCATTATTTGGAAGGAAAAAAGAAAGTTTTCTTCTTTTTTATTATTATTTAGATCATCTGATTGTATTTTATTTATTATCTGTTCATATTCTATGTGTAATTTGATATTGTCACATGAGACTAACATTAAAAGTTAATATTAACATTGAATTCTTTGTAGCAATAAAGCATTTTTAGTATTCTAACGTGTTTTGTCATTAGACTTTAAAATTTATGAATTTTAAAAGTTAGCATACAAGCTTGAATTTAGAATTTCAGGAAATATTTCTAAAATAGACCCACTTAGATTTTCCATTATAAAAAATTATAAAAAATGAAGATTACAAGTTATAAAAGAAAAATCTATTAGCTGCTAAAATATCAATACCGGCATGGAATTACAGCACCACCTTGTGGTTCATATACCAGTATTTTACCTTTTATTAAAATAACTGGTTTTCTCAAAAAACTATTTTCTCTTTTGAAAAACTCAATTTAAAAAAATGTATATGTTTTCTTTGCAACACAGAAGAAAAAGTAATTTCCTTATCTCTTGGTCTTTTTCT
>CM052800.1:129971097-129990276 GCA_028533885.1 Nasua narica
CAGAGTGGGGAGCCTGATGTGAGACTCCATCCCAGGACCCTGGGACCATGACCTGAGCCAAAGGCAGAGGCTTAACCGACCGAACCACCTAGGTGCTTTCTTCCTTATGATTTTCTTAATGACGTTTTCTTTTCTTTAGCTTACTTTATTGTAAGAATACCATGTATGGGGTGCCTAGGTGGCTCAGTCGGTTGCCTTTAGCTCAAGTCATAATCCCAGGGTCCTGGGATGGAGGCCCACATGGGGCTCCCTGCTCAGTGGGGGATCTGCTTCTCCCTCTCCCTCTGCCTCCTTCCCCCTGCTCATGCTCTTTTTCGTTCTCTTTCAAATAAATAAGTAAAATCTTAAAAAAATAAGAATACAGTACGTGGTACATATAACAAAAACAATGAATGTGTTACATCAACTTTATATCATCAGAAAAGGTTCTGGTCAGCAGTCGGCTATTAGTAGTTAGGTTTTTGAGGAGTCCAAAGTTATATGCAGATTTGACTACATGGATAGTAGGCTCCCCAACACCTGTATTGTTCAAGGGTCAACTGTATATACAATTAGATGATTTGAAACTTTTTTAATTTGAATTTACATATATATGCATGCAAAATATAAGTAGCTAATGAATAGTGAAAGATGTCTTATATTATCAAGTGGAAATTTGGAATCCAATTTTAAAGATATTTTTATGTAACAACTTAAAACAAAAACAAATAAATCAACTGATAATAACCCTATACATTTACACTTACAAAGAATCTCTTTACTACCCTGACAACATAATCTTTGCAGAAAACAAAGCTATTTTGACTTTGTTGAACTTACTAAAGAGCCATATTATCTCTTAACTCTTTTAGAAATGGTAGAAAAGTTTTCTCTCAGATAATTTGCCAAGTAGCTTGTAACCTTAAACCCTTTTTGATTAACTTGAGGGTCTTGAGAAAGTAAGAGAAAAGAATCCTGGAGAGATTATTTGGAACTACATTATTAAAGTCTTAATTAATTGGAATTTTCACTAACTCCATCCCCTTAATTCTCCCATAACCTGGATAAAATGTATTTATTATACTACCAACAAAAGCATCTGCAGCTTGCGCTGCTCTCTCTTTACTATACTTTGTGAATAGGTGTGGATAAAGATTATATAGGAACACTATATAAAGAATGTGTTAAGGTAAAATATTAGTTAGAACAGATTAAAGAAAAGTAACAACAATGTGAGAATCCTAGACAAAGATAAGGATTAATACATTGGAAAAAGTAGCTCTGTATTTTTTTATTCTAGCATTTTTAACATAATGTACGTGGAATAAATATATTCACTAAAAAATAAAACTTAAAGACTTTGGAACAGCATTTTATACTCTTCATTACACACAGCTTTATATAATTGACAGGCACTTGGGGAAGCATTAAAAATTAAAGGACCTTGTCAATTTTACAAACTACAACACTTTGGGAGCTCAAGTAACATTGTAGATTTAATTTTTACTTTTTAACAATCCCCAGGTTAATCTGTCCTTTCTTTCAAGCTGAAAGTTGTAGAGAGGATGAAGAGGTGGAGTAGTGTAAAACTTTAAAGTACAAAATTAAGACTTTAACTGTTGTGTCACTTGAGTTTTAATGTTTCTAGTGAAAATAGCAGGTTTCTTAAACTATTCACAGAGAGGAAGAAGCTGGAAAACCAGTACTGACAATAGTAGCAACACTGAGAACATGCAAATTTATTTGGGGTGGTGGTGGTAAAAGTTTATATTAATTTTATAATGATTTTTATATAGCTAGTAGTTGTAGGAATGGGGACTATATATTATGTATGCCTTGTTTTTCTCTCTGAAGCCAACTAAATCATTCATAGAAATTTGTACTTTGACTTTCGTAAAAAAGTTTTAAATGCAAAATGTTCAACTCAACATTTCAAAATTAAGAACAGAAGACTTATTTAAGTATCCCACATGTACAAATTATTTGAATTTTATATTATGGATAGGTGGTAAGAAAAAGCAGAGAATCAGTGTTAATTACCCAAGAAAGTTGAACAGTGGGATTTAAAGAGATGGGAAAGCTGAATGTCGTGGTGTAAGTTTTAATTTGTAGGTCCAATCATTCAGTTCCCTGAAGTTGATATGTACTACTTGGACAGCAATCAATTTATGAAATCATTGGGTATAGCTCTTCAGTTTCTTTGGTGCCAAAATCCTGAAAGACATTAGTGGATATGCACTAGAATTATTCTAGTAATTCCATTACTAGAAATTCAATTAAATGGTTTTTTAAATATCTTTTGATCGTCCCTATGGATGGAACCATAGATCTCTCCGTCGTCTACTACTGCTTTTTACTTTTGTGGTGTATCAATAAAATTTACCCTCCCTAGGTTCCTTCTTTCTGGTTCCTCACTAAACAGTGTTTCTACTTCTTTAGTTATTTTGCTTGCCTCTGAAACTAACTCTTGAGATTCTTTAAGAACGTATCCCTGTTAGGATATTTATGAAAAAGTTTTAAAATGAAATATTGACTGATTAGTGATTGTTACAAATGTGTAAAACTACTCATTCAAATTAAAATGGTGCCAGGATTGGTCATTTTTAGACACATTACTACTGACTCACTTTCCATTTCTCTCATCCCCCACTTTGCGGAAGAAATATGCATTAGCTTCTCTAAATCCTAATTCAGGTGGTTTGTTTTTTACTTGCCAAAGTGACAGTTGCTATCAACACAATACAGAATCTCACTCAGCCAGAGATTACTACTTCTAATCCCACTGCAAATCCTACCCTTTTATACTATTTTACCCATTAAACTTTCCCATTGCCACTGCATTCCCACTTCTATTCTTTGTTGGCACCGTTCACCGATCTCTCTGCTTATAGTCTTTCCTTCTTTAATGTAGCCACACTGCTAGGAAAGTGTTTTTTTGAAATGTTTCTTTGATTATGCTATGCCGCTCCTTAATATGTTCTTTAAATTTGTCTTATTCTTGCTGAGCAAAGCCCAAGCTTCTTACCCTGGAGAGTGAAGATCTTTTTCTTTAAAGTCTCATCTACATTTCCAGAGTCGTCTTCTACAAATCTACTGTCTGTACACACAGGACTCTTCAGTCATGTTTTGCACACTATTTCTTTTGCATTTTGATTATGTGTTTGCTTGTTTATTCATTACAAACTAAGTGGTACTTAGACATTATTTGTTGACTGAATGAATATCAAATTATAATGAAATTATAATCAAGGTTTCCATATAAGTAAGATTTTATCAAGTTGAAAGTTGCAGTCTGGTCCCTCGAGTTTATATCCTTTCAATGGAAGGGATGTATTGAGTGAGGGAGGAGAGATCTAATCAGCATGTGTTCTAGAAAAGGGTCATCAGACTTTGTTGATATGTTAATGAGTGAGATAGACTCATTGTTGATAGAAGTGTTTACTGGGTCTCAATCAGTGAGTCTAGGCACTGGCCACAGGCAGAGAACAAGATAAACATGGTTCCTGTTCTCACCCAGCTAAAAACTGAGCAGGGAAAGACAGTTAAGTAAGTAATAACGTCTAGTAAGTACTTAAAAGGAAGTCTTATGCATCTGACTAATCTGGGGGGGAGAGAAAGCTTCTAAGAAGTGCTGTTAATCTGTGTTAAGGAGTGAATGAGGGATAGCCAGAGAAGGTTTAAGCAAAAGGGCTAGCATAAACCAGGTCCCGGAAAGGAAAATCATTTGAAGGAAATTACTAGGACTAGCATGCATCCTGTGTGGGTGGGAGGAGGGGTGAGAGGTCACCTAATACAGGTGCCAGGGGAAGTCTGAATTTAGTGGAATAGGTAAGCAGCAAAATATCTATCCAGATTTGAGTTTTTGAAGCATTTATTCTAGTGCTATATTCTGGAGAATGAATAAAAGGTGGCAAAGCTAGAGGCAGAGAAACTCTTTAGGAAAAAAAAAAAAAAGGCCATTACAGTAGTCTACCAAAGAGATAGTAAGGATGGCTCAGTTTATGATGACAGTGGAGACGGAGGGAAATAGGATTGAGAAAGTGTAGTTCTTCTCACTTAAGACTCTTACATTAGATTTAAATTGATCTTGTTTGAGGACTATCTTCAATTAATATCTGCATGGGGGAGTGATATTACATTAATAATTGGTCTACTATTTTGCTAATTGGTCTTGAACTGGAATCTTAAATACACAAAATCTTTAGCCATTCATACCATCTATGAATCAGATTTGCACTGCACCAAGAACCCAAAGTGATTTGTAGGTACCTTAAATTTGAGGAGCACCATACCTCTTGCTTTATTATCATAATCAACATTAAAACCTAAGCTTTTAAATTCTGATTCTTTTGAATTGCTTTCATCTAAATGCAGCTTTTTATAGCCCATGTTCAATACCTTGGGTTCCTTCCCCCTTCAAATGGATAGTTTAGAGTTTTGAATGCATTTAATTTTTTTTTTCCTTTACTCAGTTGAATTATATGTGAGAGTTAAAACCTTTTTCCAAAATTAGGTGTAAACTGTACAAATTAATGTTTGGTGTCTCATCAGAAATGATTCTTCACTAAACATGCATAGGTCATATGAATATTTTCTGTCTTTGAAATATCTGTGTGTTTGCTGAGAAATTTCCCAGTTTTTTACCTTAATTATATTGCCCAAAGTATAACAAGCAATCTTCCTCTGTGTACATTTTAACTTTTCAGTATTATGTCCCAGAGTCACCTTCTTGAATATATGGAAAGTGATTTTGGAAGTCCATATTTTACATTTAAATTAAAATTTAGTGATAAATGGTCTTATTAACTTTTCAAAAAAAATCTGTTATGTACAATCCAATTTGAGAAGTGTTAAAATGAAGAGGAAAAAATGCATCTTATATTTAAGAAAATGTATTTAGGGAGCAGTATCGATAAATTGGGTTTGAGTAGTGAGGAAAGGAAGGCAGAAACCATTAAACATTCATCAACTTACCCAATCAGTATGTCATCTTCTCAGTAAATGATTCTTACTAGCTTAGAATCACTTGTGTTTTCAATTTCTGATTGTTAATCTGTTAATATTCAAACTAGAAAACTAAAATGCCGCAGTTGAAGACTTAAATGAAGGTTAAGAAAAAAAATCAAAGGGTTAAAATTTAAAAGCATTTCACTATTCCATTTGTCTCCATTTTTCTCAATTTTGCAACATTTTCATGAGTCATTCTAGGTTCTGATCCCTTTTGCCTCGCCCTTTGGGTTAAGATTAGTTTTTCACCCTTTATATACTCTGATTTTTCAGTTTTTGAATGTGCTAGACTTTCCATGATCTTACACTGTTTCAACCTGAAACGCTCCTTATTCCCCAGTCTTTCTCTTCCTCCCTCCCTCCCTTCCTTCCTTCCTTCCTTCCTTCCTTCCTTCCTTCCTTCCTTCCTTCCTTCCTTCCTTCCTTCCTTCCTTCCTCTTTTTCTTTAAGATTTTATTTGAGAGAGAGAGGAAGGGAAGGAGAGCACAAGCCGGAGGGGGGAGCAGAGAGAGGCAGAGGGACAGGCACACTCTCTGCTGAGAAGGGAGTCTGACGAAGGGGCTCTATCCCAGGACCCTGAGATCATGACCTGAGCTGAAGTCAGATGCTTAACTGATGGAGCCACCCAGGCATCGCAACCCACCGCACTAGGGAACTTCTACTTACCCCATGGTTTCAGATTAAACATAACTTCTTCCAGGTAACATTCCCTAAGTCCTTAGCATGCTTTAAGCTTCCCATTACATACTGTTGAAGCGCCCTGTGGGGTGCCTAGGTGGCTCAGTTGTTTGGCATCTGCCTTTGGCTTGGGTGATGATTCCAAGGTCCTGGGATCTAGGAGCATCAGGCTCCCTGCTCGGCAGGGAGCCTGCTTCTCCCTCTCCCACTCCCCCTGCTTGTGTTCTCATGGGCTCTCTGTCAAATAAAATCTTAAAAAAACACAAACCCCCCCCTGTGATTTTTTTCATTTCAATTCGTACATTATTAAAGCCATTATTCACAATTGTTGCATAAGGTCTGCACATGCCTGCTTGGTAGGACATTCTCAGATCATTTTGTAGTTTGATAAATGAACACTTAAAGACTCCCTCTAACTCCGATGTTACTGTATTATTCAAATTTTGTAGACAACTTTCACTGATTTCCAAATTCAATATCTTAAACTAATTTCAATTTAAAATCAGCTGTTTATTTAGCTATTATATTTCTGTATCTGGTAATGTATTTAAATGTGAGATATAGTATGTAGAATTAATTTCCAAGTTGGTAACTTTTAAAATCATTCTCTATATTTTAAACATTGATATATTTTTTTTAGCTCTAGGAGTTCTCCAATTAAAAAAGGTGAGAAAATTTTGCACAGAAGTACATAGGTCTCATTTAAAGCACTAAAAGCCAGTGAGTTTGAGAAAATGAGATTTCTGCTTGTAGCAATATGATAGATATGATACTTAAAAATTTTAAAAAACTCCTGCAACAAGTCATCAAATATTCAACAGAAAATATCACAATAAATATCACAGGAAATGAGAAGCAATTCCCAAGGGACAGGAGAAAAATTTAGAGTCTGGAACTTGCCCAAAACAGCACCCGCCCTGAGGTAATTTGCTAATAGTAGAATCCTAAGGCCTTGAGGGTTTTTTCCCTTTGTGTGTTTATCAGTCTTATTATGGAATAATTTAAATACAATCACATTCACCAGCTTAGGCTTTGACAAATGTATACATTCTTGTAACCATCACCCTAATCAACATGAATCTTTGTAATTACTCCTCTTCCTCCAGTCTTGGTCCCTAGCAACCACTAATTTGCATTTTGTCATTTTAATTTCGCCATTACTAGAATTTCAAGTAAATGTAACCCTATAGTATTTGGCTTTTGAGAATCATCCATATCGCGTGTATTAGCAGCTCATTCCTTTAATATTACCGAGTGGTTATTTTACTATGTGGAAATACCCCAATTTCTGTATTGTGCCATTAGTTGATGATTATTTCCAGTTTGGGGATATTATGAATTCAATTTGAACACTTGAATACAAGTCTTTAAAAACACATTTTCATTTCTCTTGGATAAATACCTAAGAATGATAGCTGAGTTACATGACAAAATTATGTTTAACTCTCTAAGAAACTGCTAAGCTGTTTTCCAAAATGGCTCTACCATTTTACTTTCCCCGCCAGCAATTTATGAGTTCCATTTCTCTGCATCCTCACCAACACTTGGTTTTATCAACCTTGTTAGTGGGTGCATGCGATGAAACACTAAATGTAAGGCTGTAATCATGTGCCATCTTGACATCTGGTAAAATGGCGAGGGCCTCACATGGCCTCACCATTAGTTGCCCTCCCTACTCTGCTGCCCTGGATGAGATTCCCCAGCCAAACCACCCTCCTAACCCCTCCTTACCAGGGGGACCAGGCAGTTCCTGCTTGTCCCTGAGTAGCAGGTTCCAGTTTCATGCCAGAGAGTTATTCAGAGAAGCCAGTCATATCCTTAGGCAGTAACCAGGGGGTACCTCATAACTCTATGAAGCTTACCTCCCACACAGTCCCTAATTGCTCCCCGTTTTCAAGAGTTAGTCATGTGGGGCCCTGCCCGTGGCATGCAGTGTCCTCCTCCCACAGGCTGTATGTACATGAAACTTCAACTATTGTTGACCTCATCTGTCCTGTATTAGGTGTCATATGTTGGGCCATCTCCATTATGTTAGGGTGGTAATCTTTCCCTCAACAGTGCAGTGAATAGGACCCGACTGAAGCTGTGCATAATGGTGTCTCGTGGTAAGTCTGGTTTACATTTCTCTAAGATGTTGAGCGTCATACACTTATTTGCTGTCTGTATGTCGTCTTTGCTGAAGTTTGGTTCAAAGCTGTTCCCTATATTTTATTTTATTTTTTTAAAGATTTAATTTAGAGGGGCACCTGGGTGGCTCAGTGGGTTAAGCCTCTGCCTTCGGCTCAGGTCATGATCTCAGGGTCCTGGGATCGAGCCCCGCATTGGACTCTCTGCTTAGCAGGGAGCCTGCTTCCCCCTCTCTCTCTGCCTGCCTCTCTGCCTACTTGTGATCTCTCTGTATCTGTCAAATAAATAAATAAAATATTAAAAAAAAAAGATTTAATTTAGGGAGAGAGAGAACACCTCAGGAGGGGCCGTGGGGGTGGGAAGAGAATCTAAACGGGCTCTGTGCTGAGCACGGAGCCCCACATGAGGCTCGATCTCCCAACCCTGAGATCCCTCACATGAGCCCAAACCGAGAGCCGGATACTCCATCCACTGTACCACCCAGGTGCCCCATGTTCCCTATATTTTAATTAGGGTCATCTTCCTAGTGAGCTGAAAGTCCTTTGTCAGGTACATGTTTTGTAAAGATTTCTCCCAATCTGGCTTCTCATTCATTTCCTTAGTGTATTTTGAAGAGGATAAGTTCTAAATTTTAATAACATCCAGTTGATCTATGTATATGTTTTTGAGAGAAGGGTGGTTGAAGTCTCCAACTGTAGTTGTGGTTAGAGGCTACAAAATATTTTTTAGTTCTCTCATGTATTGGGAATCTGTTATTAGATATATTAACATTTGACTATTTCCTCATGATAAGTTGACTATCATTATGAAATGGACCTGCTTATCTACTAATATCCTCTCTTCTGAAATCAACTTGACATTAATATAGCCACTCTAGCCTTCTTTAAGAAAGTATTATTACAGTAATTATTTCCCTTCTTTTCAAGTACCTGGGGTATATTTAAAGTGGACTTCCTGAAGGAAATATGCAATTTGGTCTTGCTCTTTTCATCTAATCTGAAAATCTCTGGAGTGTTTGGGTCATTAACATTTAATTTGATTATGGATATGGTTGGGTTTAAAATCTACCACCTTATTTGTTTTCTGTTTCCCATTTCCCATTTAGTCTTAGTTCCTTTTTTGTTGTTCTGGCTGCTCTTCCTGTACTTTTTGCACTAACTGAATTTTTTTATGCTTCTATTTTATCTGTCTCATTGACTTATTATAAGTATACTTTTTTGGGGGAGGCTTTGGTGGTTGCCTTAAGGTTTGCAGTATAAATCTTTGACTTGTTACAGGCTACCTCCAAATAATATTGCACTAATTCAAGTAGTACAAGAACATTATAACATACTTCCATTCTCTCTCAAGCTTTTTGTTGTGTATTTTCCCTCTACATGTGGTATAAACTCCATAGAACATTGTCGTTAATTTTGCTTTAATAATTCCTTCTTTTTAAAAGAGGTTTAGGGGCATCTGGGTGGCTCAGTCAGTTAAGTGTCTACCTTTGCCTCAGGTCATGATCTCAGGGTCCTGGGATGGAGCCCCAGGTCCTCAGGTTTCTTGATCAGCAGGAAGTTTGCTTCTAACTCTCCTTCTGCTGCTTCCCCTGCTTGTGCGCTCTCTCTCAAATCAATAAAATCTTAAAAAAAATAAAAAGTTTAATTTTTTTTTTAAATCATGTATATACGTGTATTTGCCATTGCTGTTATTCCTTTATGCAGAGCCACATTTTCTCCTGGTATCATTTTCCTTCTGCCTGAAGGGGCTTCTTTAATTCCTCACTGGTTGGCTAGTGATGTATTCTGAAAAAGTCACTTTCATTTTCAAAAGATGTTTAAAAAAATGCTTTTGCTGGGTATATAATTTTAGGTGAACAGGTTTGTTATTCTTCCTTTCAGTAATTTAAAGATGCCTCTCTACTGTTGTTTGGTTTTGCATTATTTCTGATGAGAAGTCTGTCATTTTTATCTTTGTTCCTTTACAGAATCTTCTTACTCTGCTTTTTTACTTAGGATTTCTCCTTATCACTGATTTTTAGCAATGAGAAGGGCTATGTAGAAAAACCAATATCAGACAAATTTTTATAATTAATGGAATTTGGTGGACTTGCAGTATTATTATATCTTTATACAAAAATCACTTTTATTCCTATAGAGGAGCCATGGAGATTTTCATATATATATTTTATATATAATGTACATATATATGAAAGGAATAGACAATGTACATAGGTACAAATGTAATAAAAAGATGTGAAGTTCATGTAGAAAATTATAAAACTTATGTAAAATAAAAACAAAGAAAACCTAAATTAATGGAGAGACCTACCATTTTCATGCTAGGAATATTCAATAAAGATTATCCATGCTCATCCAGTTTATAATTTCTCCATAATTAATTCCAACCAAAATTTTCAGTATTTTCTTCCAGGATTTAAGATCATAAAGTCTAAGAAATAAAAAGTTCCCAAAGATAACTAAGGCAATTCTGAGGAAAAGTGGGGTGTGGCTTTCATAAAACTTTAGTAATTATAACAGTAATCAGAATTCTTAAACAATTGTGTGTAAGGCAGTCAGGCTGTTAGAGCAGAGAGCCCCCAAATAGACTAAGTAGAATAAGATATAGAACAAATATTACATTACTGATCAGTGGGGAAAGGATGGATTATTCAGTAAATAGTTGTAGGAATAAATGGCTATCAATATAGAGGAAAATTCATTAAAGCCCCTTTTTACATCATTCACAGCCATTTTCAGGTAGATCCAAGACATAAATATGAAAATAGAAAAGTAAGATCTGTAAACATCAATATCGACATCACCTTTGAGCTATATCTGCATTTTTGAAAATATGCCTATTAAAGTTGGAGAAGTGCTGATATAAAAGATTATCTTTATGACATTGGGGTATGGAAATAGTTTTTGAAACAAAAAATGCACATCAATAACAGACAGAAAATAAATTTGACCTTAATACTAAATACTTGAATTACTGTCTGGAAAGATGGGGGCTTCCTGAAGGATTGGCAGTTCACACAGATGGTAGCCCTGCAAATATGTCAGACTGTAACCACTCAACCCCATATTTTCAGCATCCTGCATCTATTGCACAAGTAGCTTAATTTATACTGGCTTAACTATAAAAGGGAATTTATTACCTCATTGATTTGATGAGTAAAGGAAACCATAGATATGCAGAAGCCCGGAAATCTCACCAAGGAAGGGAAAACAGCTAAGTTGTGTAGCCAAGTGGGAATTCCAATCCTGGAGACTTGGCGAACCGGGTACCGGAGCTAAGGCCGGTGTGGGCACCCATCATGTGTGTGAAGAAGTGACTGCTCTCCCCAACCCCCACCCACCCAAAGTCCAGGTGTGTGTCCTAGGGACAACTCTGGACCTGTCCTGAGAAAACGCCGATGGTGAAAGGGCTTAACAGCTCTAAAACCAACGCCTTTGTATCTGTCAGATAATTTAGATGTTCCTAGGGCCGAAACACAGGGTCAACAAGAGGCATGCTCTAGCCATTGTGGCTTGGCTGTCCAGCCTGACCAACTCCAGAGGGCTCTTCAGCTGCTTCGTAAGAACTGCAGAGGGTCCCCTTTTTCACATGCAACCTGGAAAGCCTTTCAGTCTCAACTGGCAAAGATTTCAAACTGCCAGTCAGGGAGAAGGGCCAGATCGTTGCACATCCATGTTTTCTACACTGTCCTTATCCACCCTTTCTGCTCTGCCAGCTATGTTTTTCCCCATGGAGTCATTTAGAAAGTGGTGCATGCCAGCGCTCAAATTCCTTCTTTGATGTTATTCATGTCCACAGTCAAGCCAGTGAGATTGAGAAGGGGAGCTGGCAGACTGGATGCCAAGGGTACAAGGTCAAGTGTGATGTCACACTGGCTGAAGCCCTCAATTTGCATACCTGTGGGGCCGAACTATTGCACTGATCTTGTTGGAGGCGGACAAAGCCTGAGAGAGCAAGGCTACCATCTGAGCACCCATCCCACTCCAGCATATTTCCCCACATTTTCCTTCCTGATGGCATTGGTCGAGGCCTCCTGAGGCAAGTAGTTCAACTTCTGAGCCTTGGTTTCTTCCCTCAGAGAAATTTACCTTGGCCCTAGTTCTCAAACTGGGCACCATGGCAGTTTGAGAGATTCCAGAAGTGACTGCAGGGATTTGGTAGAAAACAAAAAAGTTCCAAGAGGATCCCTATGGGCTCTGAGCACTTATCCCCCATGACTCCCAGCAGATACTTATAGTATTCTCAGTAGCATTGCATGACATTTTATTTTAAGATTTTATTTATTTGTTGGGGAAAGAGAGAGAGAGCACAAACAGGGAGAGCAACAGGCAGAGGGAGAAGCAGACTCCCTGCAGAGCAGGGAGCCCGATGCGGAACTCCATCCCAGGACCCTGGGATCATGACCTGAGCTGAAGGCAAGTGCTTAACCAACTGAGCCACCCAGGCATCCTACATTGCATGAAATTATAAAAAAAAAAAAGAAAATGGTAATAATCACTGGTGAGAAGTGAGACTGGAGAGGTAGAATTTTGTATATAATCCTAAGGAGCTATACTTTGTGAAACAAGGAGAAACCATGGGGACTAGAATTTCATTTTACAAAGATTCCCTGAGGTGGGGTGGGGGGTGAGTTTTAGAAGGGAAATTAAAGATGACAAAGCTAGAGGTACCAGGACTGATTAGGGAGCAGTTACACTGTCCAGGAAAGACACGGGCTTACAGCAAAGAAATAGTACTGGAGACAAAAGGGAGACAGAAAAGAGAAATAGTGAGGAAATAGAATCAAAGAATGGTTGACTAGTGGGCTATGGAAAAGAAAGGATGTTTCTGTCTCAGATGGATGATAGTCAAAGAATGTTATTCTTCCTGTGGAAAGTCACTTTTAAAGAGCTATGTCTACAAATGGCTCCAAAAGGATAAACAATCTCCCACCTATAATTCCAGATGATTAAAGAAACATATTGATTTGTTGGTCTTGTTTATATAACTGATCTAAATTTAGTGCGATGTCTACCCCAAAGAGTGACTTAGTTCCTGCATAAATCAGAATTTTCTGGCAGTGGTTTCATAAAGTTCTAAGAGATGCAAATACAATGCATTTTCTTAGTACTACCTAAGACGGTTTCTGATATGCCATGGGACTATCCCTGTCTTCTCTGCTCTTCCAACCATAGGAAAACGCAGGCTTTGTGGATTTGTCCATCTGGGACTTATTTTCAAGTCAAAAACACGTTACATTGTTCATTTTGGTCATGGAGTTAAAGACCATAGAATTAGTTTGCTTTTTTTTTGGTTTGTTGTTTTCTCTGAAAAGTGAGAAAGTAAAACAATTACTAATAGAAAATAATCTATGTAATTGTGACAGATGCAGTGGACACTTATTTGTTATGCACTCTCATACTTCTCTTCCTTTGGGGACTTCACCCACATTTCCTAACGGGCAACAATGCCTTCCCTTTCTGAGGTGTGTTTTAAGTGACATGAACTCAGGTGTGGGTCCGCTTACATTATAACTCGTTCTATTTTTTTCTCAGATACTGATTGACAGATGAGCAGGTAACCCAGCTGTGGACAAGGAATTTGATTTTTTTGCTTGGTTTTGTTCTTTGTTTTTTTAAGGAGTTTGGTCTCTCTAAGAGAAACCTCTTTCCTTTTCCACATTAGCTACTAGGAGACACACTCTCTTATTCTATACAATACGGTATGAAGATTTGAGTCTGGAGTTGTTAGTTATTTGTGCCTGAGTGCAAAGCTGCCGTGTGAACCCAAAGAAAAAGCCGGTATCTCAAAGGGCACAATGGTAAAAACAGTATTTGAATTGTTAGATGAAGCTTCTTCCAAAGCCTGATCTACCTATAGACTTTCATTTTGCGCGAACCAAAATGCTGTCATTATTATTAAAGACTGAATGGGAATCATGATGTAACCAGAAAATTGTGTGTACTTTTTAGAAAAAAAATCACCTTTTTTTTTTTTAAGATTTTATTTATTTGAGAGAGAGAGAGAGCGAGCGAGCACAAGCAGGACAGAGGGGCAGAAGGAGTGGGAGAAGCAGACTGTTAAGCAGGGAGCCCAAGTCAGGACTTGATCCCAGGACCCAGAGATTATGACCTGAGCTGAAGGCAAATGCTTAACTGACTGAGCCACCCAGGCGCCCCAGCACTTATTTCGTTCTTTTCTCATGGTGAAGAAGAACCCTTCAATAACTATGATTTTTAACCATAACACTTTGAAACATGCAAAAGCTATTGTACTGTGTTATAATTATACAACTCAAGTCAGTTGAGTTTTTCATAGATGGTTATCAATTGCTCGACTTCCTCGGACCAAAGTATCATTTAACAGCATAAATGAAAAGTGGCTTTTTAAATCTGAAGTTATGTAGAAAAACTTATGACAAACCACTATCATGTAAGACTGGAATGTAAAGAGTAACGGCAACTATATACTTTCTGATTTCATTAGGAAGGTGAATCAGGTTGAATAGGAAAATACCCAGGAAAGCACTTTGCTTAAACACACAAAAATGACACATTTTAACAAGAGTTAATCACAAGAATTTTCAAAAAAGTTGTTAGCCTTTCCCCTCATGGTACAGTTTTAGTTGATTGTTTAAGTTGTAAAAGCTGAAGTTGAAGGAGACCTGTTTTTTAATTGTTTTGATATATCTTCAAAGTTATGAAATGGTCAATGTTGAAATATATTTGGTGTGGTTTAACAATAACATTTTCCTTCCAGGATAATGTTCTCACACTTTATAGCTTTGAGAATGTACTTTACTCATGGGAACTGAAAATGTTATGCTGTGAGAAACTGAAGGGAAAAAGTTCAAAAGGTATTTCATGACCATGACGTGTTTTTTTTTGGTTGTTGTTATTTTGTTTTGTTTTTAGATTTAAAAAAGGGTAAGACTGGATTATGTTCTGATTTTGTAAAAAATAAAGCTAATAAATATATGTTAACATTCAGGTTATCAGCATTCTTGCTTAGGATAAATTTATGGTAAAAATAGACTACTGAACTGTCCTGTTAAAATTTTAAAGATGCTTTTGGAGGAGTTACAAATAACATCCTCTACCCTTAGGTCAAAAAGAACATGTAAACTTGAATTTTTTAGATAAGAGTACTTATTTTAGCTTCAACTTTCATACTTTCTATAAAACGACTATAAGAATATATAATCTTTTCTGTTCTTATTCTGAATATATACCATATGTTCATTTTCAACATGTTAAAAAGACCATTTTCATTTTGACAATTTTTAAAAGTACAAAGAGCAAATTTGTACTAACTCCATACCAAAGAAATAACCTTTGTTAATGTTTTGGTGTATCTATTTTAAACTATTTTTAAATATTTATGTGATTGTGTGGGTTATTAAAAATGTTATATTTTAGATGTAATTTTTATTTTTGTGAAACACAGGACTTTTCCCACATCATTAACTATGTTTTCAACTGCACGATCTGGATTTTAATAGCTACAAAATATTCTCTTTCAAAAGTTGAACACTTGACCTTGACATGCCAAGCACAACACCATAATCGAAATAATTTTCTCTTGGTCTATTTTGCTGATTTATAAAGTTCCTAAAAACAAATAAGTGCCACGATAAACACGTCTACATGGACCTCTTTGATGATATGCATTATTTCCGGGAAGTGTTTTTAGGGTAACAGTGATTAAGGTAATTGGTATCTATTTCTGACTTTATGTCTATAAGTTATACGTGGTTATAGGAGTTTCTGTTTTAAGTGAAAACTCACCATTCATTATGGAACTTTCCTTGGACTTCTTCCTATGTTTAATCTTTATTTCTTGGATCCCATGTCTTTCTTTCCTTGCCATACTCTCATGTTTTTGTGGAGTTCAGTTAATAAGTCTAGAGGCTCTCCAGAATTCTGCCTGAAAAGCTGGCTCCCTTCACAGCTCCAGCTCTTCAAATAGGTATACCACATCCTATGGCTTTTTTCTTCCTCCTGCACAGGTAACAGTATTCATCTGATTTCCACTTGTCAGATATTTGTTAAAACCTCTATGATAACCCTTCACCCATTCTCATCATGTGGATTTGTAGCTTTAGTATTTCCTTATTGTCATGATAAATGGGAACTCTGGAAGGTAGAAAAATACATGATTTCTTATAATAGAAGACCTGCTTCATCTTGAATATTTGTATCAACTTTAGGAAAAAAATATACGAAGTTGGTACAAGATAACGAAAGAAAAATCCAAACGTTACTGAAGAACCAAAGTAGCCCATCCTTACCTTCCCCTCACTGCTCATTAGATCAACACATAAGTGTTACGTGTATATATCGAGAATAGCAAAAGTGGCAAAAACACTGGCTGCACAAGGTGGGAATTAAGACATGGCTTAACAACGAAAGCAGCAGAGAAGGAGCTGGGGAGGGAAAATCAGTTTGTTGTAGGATTGGTAGTCACACAAGGTCAGAGTGTTGCAGGTAAGCTGGAACGATGAGAAAATAAATGAAGTCCTTCGAAAAGCTGGAGCGATGAGAAAATAAATGAAGTCCTTCGTATCTAAGATTACTACCTTTGAGTTGATTACACGTTCCTAACCTGAACCACGCCATTCATTTCGGGGGAGCAGGAAAAAGCTGTGGCAATGGCAAGAAAGGAAGATAATGGGGACAGCATTTGCTTTCTCTTTGAACATGCAACGTTGGCAACACTTGAGAGTCATTGCATTAATTCCATCAACCACATCTTATAAACCAATTCCGTAGGCTGGCCGTATCTGGTAGGGCTTGGCTCCTTTCATTGCATTATTGACACCTCAAATTGCCAATATATACTTTTTCACATCATTTCAATCAAACAAAATTCCCTTTTATTTTTATGACCATATTTAGGACAAAAAATATCTCCCCAAGTGGTCTGGGTCTCAAAGTGACGGAGATTTTATGTGCTTCACATTTGAACGGCCAAAGATCACAAGCAATGAATGCATTAATCACAACTACCAACTGTTCAGGTTCAGATGGTTTGTTCAATATATAAGGCTAGAATCAGAGTATGCCTTAGTTTAAAGAGAATATTATTCAGGTTGAAGGTATCCATAAATTCTGGCTCAAGCAATCTAATTTTGGAGGAATAAATGCCATTTTGTTTCTAATTGGAGGGAAATAATGCTTAGGATTGAACCTATTGCCTTCTTGGAATTGAAGTCTAGAACACATGGAGACATTCTTCTCTAAATAATGCATTTGCTAATAGAAACAATCCACCAGGATGCTGAGCCAACACTTCTTGTAGAGGGTAGAGTTCTTTGGAATTTACTGAAAATGGAAAATTGATTACATTGGGCACAGAGGACATTTTTATTTATAGAAACACTTTAGATAAGACAAGACTTTTAAGAGCCAGAAAAGACATCCCATTTAGGAGTGTTTTCAGAAAAACATTGTAATCTATTTTCTTATTTTTAATAGACATAAAAAAAGATCGCTATATTGATATTGACAGAAATTAGGTGGCTAATTGAAGATTTAACTTAAAAGGATGAATTGCTTTAACATTGGTTTAACATTGGAATTTTTCTTGGCGACGTACAGTTTAACTTTGTGGTCTGGCAAATGCCCAATAGCCATTTATCTAGTATGCATACCTTTCCACAGCTGGATTTTCAAATATGCTTATAAAGTTCATATGACAGAACTATCCTAAAAATAAATATGTCAGCAGGCTTTGCTTTATTGTATGCATTTCTTCTGGATGTAACATAACTAGATACAAACAGAAGACACTCTTAAGACATTCTGCCAGAGCTATTCAAGTATAGCATCGTTTGAGATTCTGGAAGGTGATTTAGAAACACCTGGGTTGAATGTTTTTATCTATGCCTTAAATCCTAAAAGCCTTGCAGTTTTATGATCCTTTCGGGAAAAGACAGGAACTACATTAACACTTGTTAGTATAACAGTTAATGCACTTGCTGCTGAGAAAGACTTTGTAAAAATTTGAAAATTATGAAAAAAAAATAAGGAAGACTAAAAAAGATTAATGTTTGATCAGCATTTACAGTTTTTAAGAATATATTTAAGTGTCTAACTTTTTTTTTAAGTAAGAATATATTTAAGAAGTATCTTTTATACATAAGTTTAGGCTTGGGCACATGAAAAAATGCATTGGAATAAAATTCTAAATATTACACTCTGATAAGCATCATTGCTTGTGATAACATTTAATGGAATGCAGCTAAAAGTCCCAACAATGTTGAAACAACAATCAAGATACTCTGCTCAAGCTTGCTCCATGTAGTTCTCTTGGAAACTGTCTTTTTAACCATATTAAATTCACGTTCTTCTTCCCCTGCTCCCTCTCATACATCTATTTGATTCAACTTGATGCCACATGAGACAAAAAGCTTAATTTGATAGAAGAATATTAGCTGTTAGATCAGTAGGGAGAAGAACCATAAAGTTTCTTCCTCTCTGCACCAACAATGTATTTACATTAAACAGCCATCATCTAGAAGAGAAGCGTCTTCACCTCTCTTGTCAGGAAGAGTCATTTTCAGCCTATATACCTCATAGTGTATTTTTTCAAATGGAAACTTAAAGGATATCAGATGATACAGTAGCCCTGTGAAGTGCCAACCTTTTGAAAAAGCCTCCTCCCCCACAATCTTTATCTAAAGTTATGATAGCATGAACCATTGCTCACCTATTTGAGCACTTACTCTGACAGATTACGTATCTCATTTAAATCTCACCAATCCAATTGGGTAGATACTTGTGTTATCCAATCTCACTGATGTATCAGTTATTCATTGTGATTAACAAACTACCTCCCAAGTTAATGGCTTCAAACCACAACCCTCAATTAATTAGTAAATTAATTTTTAAGGTTTTATTTATTTGTTTGACAGAGGTAGAGAGAGAGGGAACACAAGCAGAGTGGGTGAGGGAGAATCAGGCTTCCCGTGGAGCAGGGACCCCGATGTGGGGCTCGAACCCAGGACTCTGGGATCATGACCTGAGTCGAAGGCAGAGAAGCTCAATCACTGAGCCACCCAGGGGCCTCACAACCCTGAATTTAACTCATGATTTCTGTGGATAGCAATTTGAGCAAGGCTTTGCTGGCTGGTCCTTGTGAGTCAGAGCCTGACCGGTGTGTGAAGGCCTTCGCTTAGACACCAGAGCCTCTCTCCAGTGTTTCTCACTCTCCAGCCCATAAGCTGAGACTTGTTCTCAGGGGTAGTCTCAGGGTTCCAAAAGGTCCAGAATGGAAGCTGTATGATCTCTTGAGGCTCAGGCCTGGAACTAGCACGACCTCATTTCTAGTGTATTCTGTTGGTCAAAGGAAGTCACAAAGCCCACCAGGTTTCAAATGTGGTGGTGCGGGGGGGGGGGGGGGGGGGGG
>CM052800.1:129990376-130127805 GCA_028533885.1 Nasua narica
ATTCTAGATACAAGTCTTTCATCTGGCATATTGTGTTGTGAATATTTTCTCCCAGTTCTTGGCTTGCCTTTCCATTTCTTAATAGCATTCTTTAAAGAGCAAATGTTTTTCATTTTAATGAAGCCCAATTTACCAATGATTTTCTTTCATGTCTTGTGCTTTTGGTGTTCTGTTTAAGAATGAACAAGTGAACGAAACGTGGCTCGAAGGGTCAAAGTGTAGTCCAAGACGTGGAAGGATATAGAGCCCGAGGTGATCCAAGCGTTCTGTTTCAAAACAAATTTTGAATTCTATTTAATGAAATAACCTTACTTGTCTTAACAGAAAAATAATGCCTTACTTGTGAGCGACTCTATCTGATACTCCGGGACAAAGGCCCATGTTCATTCTACAGCACAGGCCCGGACCCTGTTCGAACACAGGAGCTCTAGGCTGTGAATCAGAGAACCCAGTGGTCCACTCGCCTCAGGACCACAACATTACACACGATGTGCTCTAGTGCAAATAAAAGCGATAAGACTACAATGAAAAGAATTGCTAATGTACAGGGGCGCCTGGGTGGCTCAGTGGGTTAAAGCCTCTGCCTTCGCTCAGGTCATGATCTCAAGGTCCTGGGATCGAGCCCCGCATCGGGCTCTCTGCTCAGCGGGGACCCTGCTTCCCCCCTCGCTCTGCCTGCCTCTCTGCCTACTTGTGATCTCTCTCTCTGTCAAATAAATAAGTAAAATCTTTAAAAAAAAAAAAAAGAATTGCTAATGTAGTGTGTGTATGTGTGTGTATATTACACATATATATACATATAATGAATTTTGCCTTAATCTTCTCTGACCATTATCTGTATTTTAGTTTCCTATATAGATTCAACTAGTCAACTGCTTAAATATGTCCAAGCTACTAACAAGCCTTCCTGAATGAATAGCAGATGAACAACTGAATATAAATGAAAACAGATGCCTCAAAAAAAGAGGATCCCGAATTGTCATCAACTCTTCACGGTCACTACATGTGTTCTCTAACAAGTTCATACGCCCACAGCACATTGCCAAAGTTTATTGACTCCTTCCAAAGTTTCTGTATGAAGTTATGATGATGATCTCATAGAGTTCAGGGTTGCTGACTAAAGAGTACATCTCCCCAGAGTATTTTTTCAAAGAAGCTGGTGCCCCCAGCGGTACTGGGGGAGGGAGGCACACAGATGCATTTGAGGACATCAGTAGCCTCAGCCCTGCTGTAGGATCTTAATCTTCCGAAGTTTGACTCCGTTCAAATCTGAAAATCTGGAGTCACTCCATGATCCGGAGAAACAAGGCAAGCAAAAAAAAAAAAAGGATACCCACTGACCCTGTAATTGGAATCCACATTCTCATGCCTTTTATACACATATATATGATATGTAAGATTTTAAAATATAAAAATAACATATATAATTTTATGTTTGACCTATCAAAGCATCAACATTCCTCCTATTATAAACACATACTTCTACAATAAATCTGTTCATGATACATAGGATGGGTACTTACACAACATGAAACACATACAATAAGATAAAACGGGTTCTACTCTAGAGGTATCTGCTTTAGGTTTCATGTCTATTTTTTTTCCAAATACTTTTATTTTTTCAGTGTTACAAGATTAATTGTTCATGTGCCACACCCAGTCTCTTTAAATGTATGTATAAAATATGCTTAAGAAATGATAATAGGTTTAGATGGTAAACGACTGAATATGGCAGCTAGGACTAAGGTATGTTGCTGAGTTTTTAATCCTTGCTGGACAAATCCTAGAACCCGGAAAATTCATTTTATACCTTTATTCCTACACATACATATCAGATGGATTTAACTACTTAAGTGATTTCATGGTTCTATGGCTCTGATCCCATCTATGTCTCTTTGTCTGTTTCCCCCACAGTTTTAACTGTGGGTTTTTTTTCAAAACTGTAGATTTACAAAGACAGCTTACGAGAGGGAAGTATATTCAGATACATATGCAGGGAGCTGAAGGAACCCACACAGATGGCGGGTGTGACCAGCACTGGTAATATCTGTGCACGGAAATCAACGCAAGTGTTCGATTCTAGGCCCATTATAACAACTGCTAAAATTATGGCTAGTTTTGATTGTGAAACATGTCCAGCTTAAAAATCTAATTTCAAGAAACTCTTCACTAAGCAGAATCATAATAACAATCTTATCTATACTTTTGGGTACTGATTTTTTTTCTGACTTTTCTAATTGATCAAGACGCAAGATTTCTTTTGAAAAAATCAGTGAATTTAAAAGCAGTAGTTTTAAAATTATGTGTACTTGGAAATATCCTTATTTCTGAAGGAATGGGCAGTACAGCTTTATATAAATGGCCAGCTTTTTCTTTAAAGATTCATATTTACCTTTTTTCCCCCAGCTTAAAATATTATAAATAATGCCACTTCCCAAAGACAACTTCTAATACAAGTCCTCTTCTAGGCTTTTTTTTTTTTTGGATGCATTTACACTGTGACCATCATCCATATAATTTATATTCTGCATATCAAACTTTTAATGTTTTTCCTATGTTACCAACCATTTCATGCATATAACTTAAATACACATCCAGTGACTATATCATAATTACTTTAATCTCATAATACTGCACACTTAAATTTGCCATTAAAAAATGTTCTAGTGAGCATCTTACTTAATTTCTGGTTATTTCTTTTACTTAGAGTATCAGTCAGGGTTCAACCAGAGAAGCAGAACTGGTAGGAGATGTACATTTTGAGACTTACCCTAAGAAACTGGCTCACGTGATTGTGGAGGGCTGGTAGGCACGTGGGGAATCTGAAGGGCAGGCTGGAACTCTCTAGAATGGGCTGAGACTGTCACCGACAGGCAAAATTTCACCTTCTGGGGAGCCTCAGCTGCGTCTTGGTCCTTTTAACTGAGTAAGACCCACTCAGGTGATCTTATAATCTCATTTTCTTACAGTCAGTTGATCAGGGGCTTTAATCACATCTAAAAAATACCTTCACAGCAACACCTAGATAAGTGGTTCTGAGTAACAGGGAACCGTAGCTCCGCCAAGCTGACACATCGAAAGACCATCGGATTCAGTTTTCAAAAGTAGAGTTACTGAGTAAAAGGGGATTAAAATTAAAAGAAGAAGAAGAAGAAGACACATATAGTCATATTTTTTTTTCCTAAGGGGTCATCACGATTTTTCTATGCTTTCCAACTCTATCCTCGCCTTTTTTGGAGGCAGGTACCAGATTGCCGACCCTACTACCCGATGAATTAGTAACACACTTGGGAGTGCCCCTAAAATAAAAAAGTACTTGTATCTCAGGGTAAGCACATCATTTCCTGGCAGCAAGTAATGAAGGACGCTGATTTCCCAGGATATTTTGTCTGCCTTCTCCGTGTCAACATGTGGCCCCTAGCATGGAGAGTGTCTTCCTGAGTAACGGCCCAGATATATTTAAAGGTGGGAATATAAATACTAAATACCACTTACTCTTTATAGGAAATGTCTTAGGCATTTGTGGTGGGGGGAGATAGAAGTATTAATCCTGTCCTCAAAAAGCCTAAAGAAAGGGATGCCTGGGTGGCTCAGTTGGTTAAGCGTCTGCCTTCAGCTCAGGTCATGATCCCAGAGTCCTGGGATCGAGTCTTTACATCAGGTTCCTTACTCAGTGGGGAGCCTGCTTCTCCCTCTGCCTGCCGCTCCCCCTGCTTGTGCTCTCTCTCTCTCTCTGACAAATAAGTAAATAAAATCTTAAAGAAAATAAAACTTAAAAAAAAAAGCCTAAAGATAGTGATTTTCAAACAAATACTTGATGTTATATTCATAGTTTCATTTTTATATATTTCTTGGGAAATTAGGTTAACCCATGTCTTTAAAATCTACATAACCAATGATAAAAGGCAGACTTTCTGAGGCCCTCGCTGTTTCAGTAGATATGTGTGAAGGTCCACATTATTTTATCTTTATAAAATAAAGACAGAGGTTTAGTGGGGTGACAAATTGGAGGGATTTGGGGGATGAAAATTTATTTAGCTGAATTCTTAGTTCTACCATGCATTACTTTTTAAACACTGGACAAATAATCGTCCTAAGTCTCAATTTTCTCCTTTATAAAAGGCAGATGATCTTGTCTCTCTTGTGTGGTTGTGTGAGTATTAAATGAGCCAATAAAAGTAAAATGTGTGGTATGCCTGCTGGCACCGGATGGGTATGTGTGTGTATGAGTACCTCCACTCCCAACCCTGGCCCCACGCTTTGCTAGCTCTCTGTCCTCCACCCCTCAACCCAATGTCTCAAGCAGTTTAGGGGCAGGACAGAAATTGAAACTGGTTTGCAAATCATTCTGTCTTTGGGTTCTTCAAAGCCTCAAACTTTCAGAGAATTTACGTTTTGCAGGACGCAGAAAAAGGGTGGAGTGTCACTTAAAGACAGAGACAGAGCGCCTTGAAAAAACCATAAAGGAATTCCTCCAAAGTACACAGAGGGTCCCCAAAGCTGAGGGAGGGGGGCCTGTGGACCCTGAGAGCAGAGAGGTCTGCATCCTTCTTCGTGCCAGTGCCTGGAAAGCTGGCAAGACTCCCCAAGGGGATGGGCACTATAGGGCTTCTGGCAGGGGGTAGAGGGACGAGTGCAAGCTGGCGCGTGGTAAGTTTTTACCGTGTAAGAGAAGCTGCCAAAGCTGAAGGAGCCACATTGATAGGATCAAGAGATAACTCTGGTAATTGCGAGGATAGTTGCAGATGACCAGAAGCCCTGATATCATTTTGTGTGACCCCAGAGCACAGCTTGAGGCTGGGCAGGGACGGATTCTCAGAAGGACTAAGATTCGCAGCGTCCCAGTGTGATAGCACCAAGAAACTGACATGAGGTTGATTTATAAAAAATAAAGAGATCAGGAGCAACTTCACTTTAAAGTCAGATTCACATCCAACACTTACTCAAAAAGTGTTGGTAAGGAAATGATTTAGTTATTCCTATTAGGGAAGAGAGTAGAAGAAGGAACATTCTTTGGCAGACAGACATCTCTTAATACTTCCTGCCTACTTACGGGCTTTGCTAGATCAGTTATATGTAATTTCAAGAATTTTGGATGTTTTATTTCCACTGGCTTTTGCCTCTAATATGCAAAAATCCTTTTCCTGGGCCCCTGGGTGGCGCAGTTGGTTGGGCGACTGCCTTCAGCTCAGGTCATGATCCCGGAGTCCCAGGATCGAGTCCCACATCGGGCTCCCAGCTCCATGGGGAGTACGCTTCTCACTCTAACCTTCTCCCTTCTCATGCTCTCTCTCACTCTCTCTCTTCCCTAATAAATAAATAAATAAAATCTTTAAAAAAAAAAATCCTTTTCCTAACCGCAAATGAGCACCAACACTTTCTCTTGATCTGATCTTTCCACCAAGTTCCTCTATAATTCCTTTTCTTTGATGTCATAGTTCTTAAGAGTGTAGTCACATTTGATGTGACCATTTTCTTAACTCCTATACACTCCCCAACTGATCATAGGTTAGCTTATCTTCTCTTCATTGAGGAAACAGTTTTTTTTTTCTGGAAGACAATGGCCTCTGACCAAATCCAAAGTTTTTTTGTCCTGTATCCTATTTAATCTCTGAGTAGCATTTGACAATATATGTCACTCCCATATCTCACAAATTTTTTATCCTTTAAAGACTTTTTTAAAATCAGTTTCAGCTTTGCAACAAAACTAAGAAAGAAGTACAGAGATTTCCCACATATTCCCTGCCCACCCTCCCCCGCTACCTCCCCACTCCGCCCCCCGGTGATGCACGGCCTCCTCCAATATCAGCAGCACTCACTGGAATGGTACATCTTTTACTAAGGATGAATCTACATTGACTCATCATAACCACCCAAAGTCCATAGTTTACCTTAGGATTCATTCTTGGTGTTGTATGTTCTGTGGGTCAGACAGAAGCATAATGACACATAACTATCATTTATAATATCGAGTTTTTGCTGCACTAAAGAGGACTTGTATTTTAATTCAGCACTGTATGGGGATGTTTTTAAAAGTATCCATAGAGCAATTTTAGAAATAGAAGCATGTTATCCCTCCTTTTTGAGATCTGCTCCAGTGCTTTATAATGGATCCTTCAGTTGGTATCCCATTAAGTTCCTATTCTCCTGAGTGAAGACTTACTTTGTCATTCCTCATTTCTTTCTTTTTCTCAACTCTCAAATCCAAGAGGATGCCAAATCTTTCTACCTAAGACGTATTTCTGAGCCATTTTTCTTCCTTCCAGTTTCTACCAGGTAGAAGGCTCTTGCTTATCTCTCAATTAGAATATTTAATAATCCTGGGACGCCTGGGTGGCTCAGTTGGTTGAGCGGCTGACTTTGGCTCAGGTCATGATCCCCGCATCTTGGGATCGAGTCCCGCATCGGGCTCCTTGCTCCGCAGGGAGCCTGCTACTCTCTCTGCCTCTCTGCCTGCTTGTGTTCTCTCTCTGTTAAATGAATAAATAAAATCTTAAAAAAAAAAAAAGAATATTTAATAATCCTTAGTTTATTTTCCTGTTACCAGAGTTCCATACACTAGTGATATCTCACACTATAAACCAAAGCCAATGATTTCCATGTCTTTTCCATAAAGTTCTCCGTGGTTTCTCATAACTGCCTCTCAACTGCCCTCAGGGTGAACTCAGATTCTCTCCCTCTAGCCCACACGATGGGCCCTGGATCCACCGAATTAACACTCCAGGGAACTTTCTAGTAAGGCAAAGTGTTCAGCCCCACCCTGCCGGCACCTAGGGAAGGCACAACCCTTTAGTCCAGTGATGGTGATGTAGCAAGCCCTCCTCCAGGTGATTCTGATTATGACGGCTGCCTCGGATGGCGAGAAGAGCCTTTTTGTTCTAATTGCTACCAGGCTTTGAAGCCTGTCCTGAATTTGCATGTCTCATGCACTCCGTGCTCTTCTCACAGTGACCTTCTCGCTCATCCAGTAAATGCCAGACTTCAGGACTGTTCTTCGTGACTGGAATCCCACACTTATATTTTCGCTCTCTCTTTTTCTTTCTTTTTCTTTCTTTCTTTCTTTCTTTCTTTCTTTCTTTCTTTCTTTCTTTCTTTCTTTCTTTCTTCTTCTTTTTCTTTCAGATTTTATTTTTTTTATTTGAGAGAGAGCATGAGCCTGAGCATGGAGAAGGGTGGAGGGAGAGAGAGAGAAGCAGACTTCCTATGGCTCCCTGACTCAGGGCTCGATCCCTGGACCCCGGGATCATGACCTGAACCGAAAGCAGATGCTTAACTCACTGAACCACCTAGGTGTCCCTGCTGCCCCCTAACTTGGATTTTCTTTATTTTCCCTGGGCAAATTGCTGTTATTGCTTCAATTTCCATCTCAAATACTGTGAGAACCCTGACTTCCCTCAAGAAACGTACTTGCCCTGTCCTCCATGAGCATTCTGTCCCCATCTCTGTAATAGCACTTACCAGGCTACATTTTATTTATTTTTTAAAGATTTTATTTATTTATTTGATAGAGAGAGAGAAATCACAAGTTGGCAGAGAGGCAGGCAGAGAGAAGGGGAAGCAGGCTCCCTGCCGAGCAGAGAGCCCGATGCGGGGCTCGATCCCAGGACCCTGAGATCATGACCCGGGCAGAAGGCAGAAGCTTTAACCCACTGAGCCATCCAGGCACCCTTACCAGGCTACATTTTAATTGATTCATCTGTCTCCCTATCTATAATACTTTCCTCCAAAGACTGAATTCCTCATGTATGCAGACTGAGTTCTGTACATCTTCGTACCCCTAGTGGCTTAGTTTGCTGTTTTCTGTTTTTTTCTTCTTCTGCTGCTTCCTCTTCCCACAGAGGATTTAAGACATTTGGAAAAAATGTTTTTGAAATGAAATATTTATACTCAGCACCGTAGAGGTAATTGAGAAGCTTGGCAACTGTTACGACTGTGTAAAGGTCTTCATCGTGTATCAGACTAACCGGTTGCCTCTTGCTCTTTTGTCCACCTGTGTGCATAAAATGACAGTAATTATCTGAGAGGTAGACTGATTCCTCTCATGCTCTTACCATATGTTATTTCTATTCCTACTTTATCCATGGGTCCCAGCAGGTCTCTTTATACAACTTCCTATGTGACCCCAAGATTCTGACAACAAGGCTATAATATTTCCCAGGTGATTTCTCTCCACTGTCCAAAATCCTATTGCTTCAGGCTCAGTAATTTCAATTCCCTCTCCTGTTTGTTCGTAAAATCTGACCGCCCTTCTCAGGTAAAAGATCACAGTGTGGGTGAAGAGAAGGAATTGAGCAAATGAGACCTCCATGCTACCACCTCGGGGACTGGACTGGTGCGATGGCCTCTTTCACTAAAATACAGCCCTCTGGTCTCATATTTATTTCATGAAGATGGACATTTAAAAAAAAAAAGGCAATGTTACTCCAGGTGTGAAAATATATTAGTCTACAAAGAACAGGAGCTATTTGCTATTTACAGACGAGTTGAGGTAGCTTCACCATTGCTATGGACCCACTAGGAATGTCCTCATGTTCCCATAGCTTGACATTAAACTGTTCAGTAAATGACTGCTTCAAGGCACCAAATTCAATTCAATAGCTTAAAAACCTAATGCGGTTTCGACTGGTAATTGTGTTTTCGCAGAGAGAATCATGTGCCTCGTTTCTGAGAAAGGAATTTAAAAAGTTAAGTCAGTAGAGGATTTTAATTATCAATAAAGCAAGTTGGAACCTTTTTTGATGACTACCTAGCAAAATAAAATCAACTAGTAATTCTCAAGTAACCTTATTTCATCAGTGGCCATTTGACACTCCTCGATTACTTCCACAGATTCATTATATATGGGACGGAGGAAACCACATCTTGCAAAGCCAGAAGCAGCATGACTTCTTAAATGTAATTTTCATTGTCATTGAAAGTGACAGATTTTTGACAAAACTCAGTGTTCGCTCTGAACTACTATAGCAGTTCATTTTCCAACAGCAAGTAATTCCAACTCGACGCAGTGCTTAATGTAGACGTTTGTTTCATGTGGTAAATCTTGTAAACCCCTAACCGTTCAATTTACTTCATATGGGGAAAAGTCAGCGTCAGCCTGGAGCAGTTTCTTACCGAAAAGAAACAGAGCTGCCACAATACTTTGAACTCCAGGTAAGTGAAAGGTGTAAAATTGATGGGTTTCTGATGTTCCATTTCAAGACCATCACAATGGATCTATTCTTAAAGAAATACATAAAATGAAAGCTTTCTGAGTCAGAGTGTCTATGAAGAGGCTACATTTGGAGACCAGTTGCTTGAGGGGCAATACGCCGCTCACGTGTCTCACTCTGCCATAACAGGCCCTCGAGACCATATATGATGGTTTTTTTCCTGCAGGCTCTGAAGGATCCACTTCATTCCTGTGTCAAAGGCACAAGAGCCCTATCCTTCAACACATCGCTTCACTTGTACTCCTTAGCTTCTCCCAAGCACCAGAAGTTGTCAACCAGTGACTACAGATTTGCCTTCACTGAGCATATCCAAGTGTTTGTTCCAAATTTTGCCTCTCATGTTGGTGTATCTACTGTGACTATTCAAGGGCAGGAAATTGATCAGCCTTTCCACACTTTAAAAAGAATAGGGGTCGGGATTAGGCTGATTGTAAAATTGTCTGTGTGGAAGGAAAAAATGTAACAGAGAAGTCAGCCTGATCGCAATCAAAGAGACAATCAAACTCAATGATACACAAATTCAAGTCAGAACCTCATTCTGATTTGCTTCTTCCCAGCTGCCCTCTTCGAGAGGTTCCCTGAACGCCAGAGGCAGTGCTGGCTGAGCCTCCTGGGAAGGAAGTGGTGTTTAGAGAGTGAGCTGTCCCTGTGTTGTGAGATGCTGTGTGTGAAAGTTCTAACCAACAGATTTTCTGTTTTCATCACCTCTCTGAAACCCTGACATGTAGCTCAGAAGACTAGGTAGATAAGAGAGCTGCTTGCATTCTTGTTTGTGGAATGTCACAGCGCATCCTAATGGCCAAGGTGTTGCCAGGTGCCCTATAGAATGAGGGAGGAAGTACCTTGCCTTCTCTGAAGGCACTTATAACCACACTCTCCCTCATGGAACCAACTACTTTGACTGACTAGTAGGATAAATTACAGAAGGAAACTGAGGAACTTCCTTCGATTTAATAATTATTCATCCATGATTTCACAAATATTTTTTTGAAAAAACTATTAATTGTGCTAAAGATTTGAGCCTGGCAGAGGAAGATTTCTAAACCTATTAAGTGTACTAAAAAGTATAAATTCTGAAATAGGTTTTAAGCCTACTTGTGGGAAGGGAGGCATAAAAGATGTAATAAAAGCCAAAAAAATGTTCTAGTTAACTGTGATATACTATTTCTAACATTCTCTTATTAAACACTCCCCCTTTTTCTCTTCCCTTTTCCCAGCTAAAGAGAGAGAGCATATAAATAAAAGAAACAGCATAAGATATACCAAGAGTGGTTAAATATTTATAGCTGTCTTCTTAAACCCATTTTCTTTCTCTTTCTTTCTCTCCCTTTCTCTTTCCTTCCTCCCTTCTTCTTTCCTGCCTGCTTTCTTTTCTTCTTTCTTCTTTTCTTCCTTCCTGCCTGCCTTCCTTTTTCTCCCTCCCTCCTTCCTTTCTTCCTTCCTTCCATTTCTTTCTTTCTGTCTTTCTTTCTCTCTAATCCTATTCAACTAAATGGTTTTATTTGACCAACACCTCAGAAGGATTGGTGGACAGAGGGGCCATAATATGCCTTTAGGCTTCTGATGGAAGGATCACAGTAGGTAGCCTTGAGGAAAGGAACTCCTCAGAATGTCCTAAAAAGACAGTAAGGGGATAATGGGATTTTCTGGCTTATGTATGTAAAACTGCATTTCATAACATTTTGCTAAAAGTTAATCCTGAGTGATGATGGTTCCAAATGATTTGCTTAAATGTTTATTCATCTTGTTTTAATCCTATTCATGGTAGTTTTAAGATACCAATAAAGCCACTTTTATTCTAAAGTCTGTACAATATGGTTTTATCCTATTATTATTCATATAAGGGTAAAATTAGCTTAAGGAAATTTAAAGATGCTTATTAAATATGGTGGCTGGTTCTTAATCTTGGGGATGGAAGAGGAGAAATTCACTAATTAGTGCTGGTTTTGGAAGAACTTACTGTCTTGTCAGGGAGAAAAGGCTCCCAAGAAATACTACAAAATGGTATATAGTCAAGTTTTAAAATGCTTATTGTAGATGTTCAGAGAATTGTGTTGATTGTGGGTTGTCATATGAAAAAGCATTGTGAAACGTGTGAGTCGGAGTCACCAGAGCTGAGTATTTTTGTGGGCCTCCCCACTTACTCCAGAGTCACGCTGGGGAGGTTTCCTAGCATTGTCTTAGAACTCTCACCTGTAAAGTGGGGAGAAAGTTGCCTCACTTGTTTGTGAAAGAGATCAGGGTATCTTTGCTACTCCCAAACAAGCCATTGTGGCATATTGATTATTTTGAGCTGAAGGCAATTGAGAAACAGGGAACGTAAGAAGAGCCCTCTGCCCTTCCTGAAAAGCAGGGTATAGATTTTCCCCTCTTCTGTGCCATGATAAGGAGAGTAACTCTTACCTAGCCAAAGACAGAAAGCCATACCAAGATCAGACTATACACAAACCTTACTAAACCAGTAAAATGGAAAAGCAGAGACAAAAAGCCAGGAGAGAAACTTCTGGTAAGTAGTTAAAAATGGACCTAGGGGAGAGGACAATATCATAACTGATGTGTTTTTGTTCTCCACCTCTCCAGGCATCAGTAAAATCACACATGCTCTCACCTACCAGAGATCATGATAATATAAGTTTCTTTCTTTAAATGGAGGTGCCTTATGAAATTATTTTTGAACCATTCTTCTCACACAGGTATTTTTAAAGTAGTTGAGTTCTTTGAAACTTTGACTACAAAGTCAAGTGTCATTTCTAAAAATTTCATTTGGAGAAAAAGTTTCTTCCCACATCCAGTGACATTATGTCCTTCATTTTGGCCACTTCCTCCTTTCTTCTCTGAGATCGCCCAACTAAATTATGCTCCAGGTTCCTGATTCCTTCTTTGGTAGTCCCTGTAGCTTTAACTGGAGGTGAGGGAGAGGCTCACATTCAGAGTAAATCCAGACCAAGCCAGCTGCCATCATGTCAGCCTTATCGACGGAAGCAAATTTTACCTGTGTGTAATCATGCGCTGACATTGCAGTGAAATGACATACACCCTCTGAGTCACATGAAGGCTCCACACCATCCCCAGAAGATGCTTTAATGGAGACAGACAACATATCCTGGCTGACTAATCTCATATTAGATGAGTTTTGGACACGGAAGAGTCATTATAGAGCAGATATTTGAGCAGTTGATGTTTAACACTCTAAGATTGCATCCTATACAACGGATCCTTAAATGTTGGTGAGATTATAGCAGATTTCCTGTTAGCCCCAATTCTGTCCGGGGTTCTAGCTTCATATTTGTTGTGTCTCATACCAGATCAGTAAAGTTTTGAATATGGTATGGAGGAAAAGTCCATAAAAAGCTTTTCCATTTGGTATCATCAACGCAACATTCACAAATCAAGTTACAGATGGGAAAATGGTTTTGTGCTCATGTTCCTCAGGAATCTTTCCTCTTGTATCCTAATATAAACTGTCAATCAATTTGGCAATTAGATGGAATAAGAGGTGAGAGTGTTCCTGGGAGTATATTTGTTCTTTGTTTAAAAATAAAAGTCTACCTAGGCAGAAATCAGAAGTTTGTCTCTCGAATTTACTTTACAGTTCAGTTTTGTTTTCATTTTGAGCTACATGTGGGCACCTTAAACTTTTTGAGTGCTTAGAGCCTAAAAATAAATAAGTAAGTAAGTAAGTAAGTAAGTAAGTAAATAAATAAATAAAACTCTACTTTGCATTGTACATGCGACTCCCAAGATACATAAAAAAAAAAAAAAATCATCAGACCTCCAAGAGTTCCTCAGTATCCTTAATTTCTTCTTTTACAATGTGTCAGCCAGGGAACCTGGGTGGCTCAGTGGATTAAAGCCACTGCCTTCGGCTCAGGTCATGATCTCAGGATCCTGGGATGGAGACCCACACTGGGCTCTCTGCTCAGCAGGGAGCCTGCTTCCCCCCCTCTCTCTGCCTGCCTCTCTGCCTTCCTGGATCTCTGTGATCTCTCTGTCAAATAAATAAATAAAATCTTTAAAAAAAACCCCAACAATGTGTCAGTCAAATAAAGGGTAGTTTATTTCAGCATCTTTCCAAGAACCAGGCACTGGGATGGTATTCTTAAATAGAGCAGACTTTATTTATTTTTATGATTTATTTATTTGAGAGAGAAAGAGAGCATGAGAGCGGGGTGAGGGGCAGAGGGAGAAGCAGGCACTCTGCTGAGCAGGGAGCACGATGCAGGACTCTAACCTGGGACTTCAAGATCATGACCTGAACTAAAGGCAGCTGCTTAACTGACTGAGCCACCCAGGCACCCCTAGAGCAGACTTCACTCCAAAGCCATCATAATGATCGTGCTTTTAAATTTTTCAACCTGAAAGAATTATTTATTTATTTTTGAAGACTTTACTTTTATTTATTTATTTTTTAATTTTTTATTTACATAGAATGTATTATTTGCCCCAGGGTACATGTCTGTGAATCATCAGGCTTACACATTTCACAGCATTTGCCATAGCACAGACCCTCCCCAATATCCATAACCCTACCCCCCCACCTCCCAGCCACCCTTAGTTTGTTTCATGAGTTTAGGAGTCTCTTATGGTTTATCTCCTTCCCCATCCCATCTTGTTCTATTTCTCCTCCCCACCCCCCACGACCTCCTGCCCTGCCTCTCAAATTCTTCATATCAGAGTGATCATGTGATAACTGTCTTTCTCTGACTGACTTATTTCGCTCAGCATAATACCCTCTAGTTCTATCCACATTGTTGCAAATGGCAAGATTTCATTTCTCTTGATGGCTGCATAGTATTCCATTGTATATATATACCACTTCTTTTTTATCCATTCATCTGTTGATGGACATCTAGGTTCTTTCCATAGTTTGGCTATTGTGGACATTGCTGCTATAAACATTCGGGTTCACGTGACCCTTCGGATCACTACATTTGTATCTTGAGGGTAATTACCCAGTAGTGCAATTGCTGGGTCATAGGGTAGCTCTATTTTCAACATTTTGAGGCACCTCCATACAGTTTTCCAGAGTGGTTGTACCAGCTTGCATTCCCACCAACAATGTAGGAGGGTTCCCCTTTCTCCGCATCCTCACCAACATCTGTCATTCCCTGACTTGCTAATTTTAGCCATTCTGACTGGTGTGAGGTGGTATCTCACTGTGGTTTTGATTTGTATTTCTCTGATGCCGAGTGATGTTGAGCATTTTTTTGTGTGTCTGTTGGTCATTTGGATGTCCTCTTTACTGAAATGTCTGTTCATATCTTCTGTCGATTTCTTGATTGGATTATTTGTTCTTTGGGTATTGAGTTTGAGAAGTTCTTTATAGATTTTGGATACTAACCCTTTAGCTATATGTCATTTGTGAATATTTTCTTCCTGAAAGAATTATTTAAAATATACATTATTTTTATCAGAGAATTTATTTTATAAGTAAACCTATAAGGAAATTGTTTTATCTCATGATTTAGGATTCTTGCAAACCACAAGTAAATGTGAACTGATTACTGGAGACAGAATTTGCTTTCCTTTTATTATAGGCACATTTCTCTGTATCCATTTGCTCACAGCAATTTTACAGAAACTTAAATTAGCCCTTCAATTAATTTCATGTATTAATTTTAACAGTTTCTGCTGTGTGATAAATACTCTAATTTTCTGTGGCTAGAAATTCATAGTTCCATGAAACTGTGTGGGTAACGTGAGTTTGCTAGCTCTTTTCTATTTCATTTCTATCCTCTCACTGTGGTGAGAATAATCCATTGTTATTGAACTCTGCTCTTTAGCACAATTAGAGCTCAAATTGCCTATACGATTGAGTGTTTAAAGGGAGATATGTGTGGGTTAAGCTTAAATGGGGAAAGAAATGCACGTACATTGCTTTCACCCTTATATCTTGAAGAATCCAGCATGGTGTAACGTCTTCATGACAAATGAAATGAGCAACATTGATTTTAACAGACGCCTAGGCCCTTTATGATAACGGAAGTCAGGAAAACGATCTTGTTGATATATGGAGTGAAGAATAGCAAGCTATTCTTTCAGATAATGATAAACCAAATGTTTGATGAGGAAATCTCAGAAGACATTTCAGTATTCAGAAATGCTTCTAGCAAACTAAGCCTAAGATAGTAGAGATAGTTCACTATTACCAGCCATGCTCTTTTTTCTTTTTCTCTAAGTAAAATGAATGCATCGCTAGACAGCACAAGGTGGTGGTGTATACTGGAAACAATCTAGGGCTTAACTGACAAGATGGTAATTTTGTTCAGATCTCTGTAACATACCAGCTTGACCTGGCATAAATTGCTTGCATTCCCAAGGGTTCACTTTCTTATTAGTAAAAGAGGCATGAGATAGAGGCGTGTGTACATTGAATGTGAATGATGGGAGCCAAGGTCTGCGTACAGAAATATAAGGCCAGCTAGAAATTTCAGTGGATTTCTTCTTTCAATATATTTACAATTAAGTGTTAACTATGATTTTTTTTTTAATTTCTAAGAAACATTTCTTTGAGTCATTCAGAAAAGGGACCAGCCTCAGCGGAGAGAGTGTGGGCAGCATAGTTTTCCAGAAATTTTGAGTTCTGTCTGAAATTTGCTCACAGGCCAGGCTAAATCCCGTGGTGATAAAAGAAAATGTGTTTCTTTTCTCCTTGATCTTTCTTCAAGCTTCTCTGGTAGAGGTAATTGTACAGAGGGTGTATTCAATGCGACCTACTTATCAAATACTTGGTACATTGGCCTTGGGCAGTTTTAGTGTCCACCTTACAGGGCGCTTTAAGAGGATCAAATGAAACTCGGACAGTGGCCAGCACATTGTAAATGCTCAGAGCTGGTCACGATCAGCAATCAGCCTCGACCCTTCTTACTCCTACTCCCTCTGATAAGGTCAGACCTTGACCTCTAAGGGGAGACTTGCGGTAGCCTCTTACCTAGTCCTCCAGCCTCTGGCTTCGTCCTTCCCTAATTCAGACTACACATCAGTATCGGGTTAATTTTCCCAAACAATACCTTTAATTATGTCATTTCCCTATTAAAAGCCGTTAATAACTTCCCCATTTTCAAAAGGATAAATAAAATTTTAAGTCCTTCACCTCTGTCCAGGACCTTGTGGTTCCATCTGGCTTGTCCAGCCTCAGCTAACTTTATGGCTGTTTGTCCATAATGTGATCATTCCATATCATGCAATTTGGTTTACGAGTAGTGTCCCAGACATGCTTTTCCCTTTACTTGAAACTTCTTGCTTGTTCCTCTGTTTGATTATCTAAATTTTACTCATTTCTCTATAGAGTTGAAGTACTACATTCTCCTGAACATTAAAAAATAATAATAATAATTTAAATTCCACTGTAATTGTGACACCTGAGTGACCCAGTCCATTGAGCGTCTGCCTTCGGCTCAGGTCATGATCCCAGGGTCCTGGGACTGAGTCCCACATTGGGCTCCTTGCTCAGTGGGAAGCCTGGTTCTCCTTCTGCCTGCCATACCCTCTGCTTGTGGTCACTCTCTATGACAAATAAATAAATAAATAAAATCTTAAAAAATAAATTCTGCTATAATTAGCATGTAGTGCTAGTTTCAGGTATACAATATAGTGATTCAACAATTCTCCATGTTACTCGGTACTCATCAAGATAAGTGTACTCGTCATCCCCTTCGCCCGCTGATTTCACCCATCCCTTCACCCACCTCTCCTGAACCTTCTCAACATTTGCCAACGTTCTTTGTTCTTTTTCTCTTCTTCAGACTCCTCATACTCTATTTCTCACTAACTGGACTTGACTCTACTTTATCACAGAGAAATGTGGTATTGTTCTCTATCTAGAGCAAAGGGTTAATGAGAGCTGAGTCCTTTAGGCAATGTAACCTTTCCTTTTCCTTCAGGAAAGTAGAACTGTTTAATTTAGCAGATCAAGAATATAGGTTAATATATCATTTGCCATTTTAGTGCTGGCTATGAGTAGTAAGGTTTGCCAGTGAAGTTTACTTTGTTCTGCTGGTTGCTGTTTGCATGGAAGTGTATCTGTTTGGTTACCTATAATATAATATTCCACTTTTTAATTTCTCCACATGCATACCATTATTTCTTGTGTTATCTGAGAGAACGGCAATTCTGTTTCAAAGATTATTCAGAGCTTCCTAGAAAGCAAAATGGAACCCAAAGTTCCACTATATATTTAATGTTACTGATTGAATTAAATCTTTGTTAATTACATCTAGGTTGCAAAAGTTAAATAATATCAGTGAGAACACGTTGATCCCTCTCCAGCTTTGTACAGATACTCTTGTTTTATGAGTTATTTTCAAAATGCCAAAAATGAACAATACCCCTTCATTTCCACAGGGTAACAGCACTCTTGGACTGAATCCCTATGTCCGCTCTCTCTCCGGACTGGTTATGATTACACTTCCTCCGGTTTGTGAACCTTATTTACATGGGAGGAAAAAGAGAGACAGTTTGTCACTGGTTAAAAGAAACATGCCTGAGTGTTTTGGCTCACTCCCAGCAGATCCGAGTCTGCACTCCAGTGAGTAAGTTCTTCCTGCTCCCATCCCAGAGACAGTTCGGCTTCAGCTAACCATTCAGCTCTAGGCTATGCTGTTAAGACTCTCTTTTGAAAAAACGTGGACACAATCCTGAAAAGAAATACATACATATTTCCCAGTTCTAGGGTTTTACTTTCTTCAAAATATTAAATATGCAACAAAGTAATACACAGGGAAAAAGAGAACAATGTTATTTTTTTTTTAAATGGTTAAGAGTAGGATGGAAAAAGTGATGAAGAGGAGACTGAGTTTCTATTTTTTTTCTTCATTTTTTAAAATTTAAATTCAATTAATTAACATATAATGTGTTACTGGCTTCCGAGGTGGAGGTCAGTGATTCATCAGTCTCGTAGAACACCCAGGGCTGGTTACATCACGTGCCCTCCTTAATACCCATCACCCGGTTACCCCACCTCTCCACCCTCTCCCCTCCAGCAATCCTCAGTTTGTTTCCTATGATTAAGAAAGACTTGGAGTCTCAAGCATGAGTAGGAACAGCTTTTTTTTTTTTTTTTTTAATCTTAAACTTGCTATAGTATGTTTGTTTTGTTTTGTTTTCTCTTTCCTAGGAACTGCTTCCTGCGCAGCCTTTGCCTGTAGCAGGTTCTGTTGGCCTCTGTGAGTCATCTTGCTTTTCTGCTTCTACTAGACAAAAGAGTTATTTGTTGTCAGCGAAGCGGGCTGAATCAATGAGCCGTCACTCTTTATAAAGCCACAAACCGATGAGTTGACAGGAGGTAGCAGTGGTGTGGGGCCGGTGATTTGGCTCACCCTAGGATGTTAATAGGAGACTCCAGGAAATCAGCAGACAAGTAGCCTACTCTACGTTGGTCTCAAAATAATGATCTATTTAAAAAAAATACTATCAATATTTACCAGTAAAGATGAAGAATTATCAATAAATTTTGAATTAGATCATTATCTTCAAAAGAGATAAGCAATCGCGGTGCTTTAATGGCCCATATGGAATTTTCTCTGTTGGTAATCAATTCTTATGTATGCTAATTAAGTTGATCAAACTGCTGTTCTTCTGCAGCAGATTTCCTTAATCTGTGTTTCTTTCTCTTGGGATATCAGAGAAACTTAATTTTCATGAGTGTGCTAAATGTTGGCTCTGTCTTTAAAAACTGGGTCAATAGACGGGGCGCCTGAGTGCCTCAGTGAGTTAAGTGTCTGCCTTGAGGCTCAGGTCATGATCCCTGAGTCCCAGGATTGGGCCCTGCATCATATCAGGGCTCCCCGCTCAGCAGGGAGTCCACTCCTCCTACTGCCCCTCCCCCGGCTCATGCTCTCATTCTCTTTCTCTCTCTCTCAAAGAAATAAATAAAATCTTTCAAAAAATAAAATAAAAACTGGGTCAATAGAGTTGTTGGTGTTGGAATTCTCCAGCACTCTAACTACATTTGGGCTTTATGGATATTGAAACTGGTTAGTCTCCTAAGCCACGGGGAGCAATAGCTTCCCTCCCTTTTCTATTTTGTTTGCTCTAGTTTTGCCCGTAGACTAGAGGATGCAATCTAGCGTAAGGATCACCTTTATCCCTTCTTAATCCTTGTAGCTAACTTAATACTTTATATATACATTAGAGCGTCAGAAACATTTGATCTTATTGATTCTGGTAAAATATGACCAACAGTATTTTCTGTTTTAGAAAAGTAGTATTTGCTGAAGGACTTTATACTTTGTAACTGAGCACGGTGATCCATTCTCCTAATGCTTCAGCTCATGTGTTCCTCATAATAATGTCCTTTTATGGTGAGGAAATGGACTTGAGAACTTGCTTAAGATTTAAGACGAATATATTTTATGCTAAAAGACAGGTTTGATTCAAGCTGTCTCTGGATTTATCAGATGTATTTTATCAGATTTGATTAATGATAGCTGGCATTTACTGTATTCTTAATATGTCAAGAGCTGTCCAAAGTAAGTTTTTTACATCTATTAACAGCAACACAAGGAGATAGGTGGATTATTATTTATGTTTTGAAAATGCAAAATGCACACATTAAAAGTTGTTGTAGCTAGGGCCCTGAGGTCCTGTAGCTGACAAAAGGCCTAACTGGGATTTAAACCACTGAAGTCATTTCAGAGACCCTGCTCTCGGCTGATTTGTTATACAGCTTTTCATTTAAAATTTGGCTATAACTGAGGCGCCTTGGTGGGTCAGTTGGTTAAGCATCTGCCTTCGGCTCAGGTCACAATCCCAGAGTCCTGAGATTGAGCCCCTCATCAGGCTCCCTGCTCAGCAAGAGGCTTGCTTCTCCCTCTGCCTCCTGCTCCCCCTACTTGTGCACTCTCCTTCTCTGTCAAATAAATAAATGAAATCTTAAAAAAGTAATCATAATAAAATAAAATTAGGCTGTAACCTACAAGATGATTATTACATAAGATTCCATTCCTCACATGGAATAATTTTCCGTGTTTTCCTAGCTAAGTCATTCAATTTTATTGAGCTTTCCTTTTCATTTTTATAAAATTATCTCTTATTGATGTTGCTATATTAGCGTCATCAAAAGATTGTTGTTGAGATTCATCATGCAATGTATTTTATAAAAAGCAAGATAAAAATTATATGTTATACACAAACACACCCAACTGATTTTTGACAAAGGTATGGAAATAATTTAATGGAATAATTTTCAACAGACGGTGTTGCAACAATGGACATCCTGAAAAATGTACTTCAACCTAAACCTCACAATTTCTCAAAAATTAAAATAGAGAGGCACCTGGCACCTAGTGGGTTAAAGTTTCTGCCTTAAGCTCAGGTCAGGACTCAGGGTCCGGGGATTGAGCCCTCATCAGGCTCTCTGCTCAGCGGGGAGCCTGCTTCCCTCTCTCTCTCTCTCTCTCTCTCTCTCTCTCTCTGCCTGCCTCTCTGCCTACTTGTGATCTCTCCCTCTCTGTCAAATAAACAAACAAACAAACAAACAAACAAACAAATAAATAAAAATCTTAAAAAAAGAAAAGACTGTTGGTTAAAAAAAATAATAAAAAAAGAAAAGAAAAGAAAATGGTACAATAACCCTGGAAAAGTTTGGCAGTCACTTCATAGGAATCTATGCACTATTTTTACATATGAGTTTTGAATTATATCATAATAAAAGGTTAAAGAAATCATATGTGAAACGTAGTCAGATGGAAATGGGCTATTACTGTATTCACCGTTTAGGTCTAATGGTAAAAATAGCATTATTGATAATAATGTACATATAATAGATATGTATGGTTTATTTTTAAAAGTGTTTGCTTTTAGTTGCTTCTGATTAAAATACCTAAAACATTCCAGCAATTTAAGGGGACAAATTCCTTTTAAAATGCTAATCATGGCTTGTTGCAGTGAAGAAATCATTTTATTTTGCAAAATTCAGAGGGACCACTGGATGGCAGTAGAGGCTTGGGGTTTTGTTCATTTGGAGTTTGTTTTAGAGAAAGCTGAGAAAATTAAGGGCTAAATTTGATTTGCCCTCAGCAAACAAAAATCTGTAATGATAGACATTATTGATGATTAGCAAGGTTTAAGATCCAAATCCATTCATTAAAAAAAATTAGCGTTGGTGTAAGTTAAAACATCTAATAAGCAACACTGCAAGAGACTACACACAGAATAAAACTAAAATAAATCTTGGACTAACCGTCTGGGATGAAAATGAACAATTTTAGAGAATAAAAATGTTTGGCATTGAGCTCTGGATGGCATTTACAATTTTCTGCTTCAAAATCTTAACTTTCAGAAATTTTAAGCAGCTCCTTTATTTTTGCTTGTTCCTACCAATAATTACACAAAATTCAACTGCACTTTATTTCTTATCTGGGAAAAAGTCTTCTTTTAGATTTATAAATTAAAGCAATCCAGTTTTGAGGCAAAGGAATAAAATTCTGCTGTTTTTATGATCCCATATTTCAAAATACTCCATATCTTTTATTTTGATAAAGCTGAGGGAAAAAAACCCTGTATCACTTGTTGGGTTTCCTATAAAATTTACTTGCTGGAACAAATTGAAGCATTGACTTAATATCAAGTTTCAAGGGATCCTATGTTTTTCTTCATTAATGAGGTTAACTTATTCATACATCTCATTCTAAATGTACATTGTCATCAAGGACATTTTTGAGGTATTTTTAAGGTATTTATTTGATAGGTTACTGTTCTTTTGTATCATTTTAATGACCTTATAATCCTTTTATACGTTACAAAATATGATATGTACAATATGAAATGTATATGATACATTTTAATGATACAAAAAATGATCGCTATCAGATCTAGGACTGTAGGTCCTAGGTCATGATCCTAGGGTCCTGGGATTGAGCCCCACATCAGGCTCCCTGCTCGGTGGGAAGCCTGCTTCTCCCTCTGCCACTTCCCCTTGCTTGTGTTCCCTTTCTCACTGCGTCTCTTTGTCAAATAAATAAATAAAATCTTAAAAAAATCTCACTTGAACATTCATGGTAGAGTTAAAGCAAACACTTGAGTCAGGCATTGTAATTTTTTTTTTTAAAGATTTTATTTATTTATTTGTCAGAGAGAGAGAGCACAAGCAGAAGGAGTAGCAGGCTCCCCATTGAGCAAGGAGCCCGACTGGAATGGGACTCCATTCCAGGACCCTGAGATCAGGACCTGAGCCAAAGGCAGACACCTAACCGACTGAGCCACCCAGGCGCCCCATATGTTTATTTTTCTTAAAAACTTGGCACGCGTTCAGGTGCCAGATAATTTCGCATAAAATGTATTTTTCACTCCTCTTTGTTCTACTGTTTCCAATCTCTACTTTTTCAACCCCCGCATTTTTCTGTTTTTCTCTTCGCTTGTGACTTTTCCACTTAAAAATCTATCCTGGATTCAAGCGAATCTTTCGGAGGGTGTATACCCTCTGAAATATATTATATATTATATTATGTATATAAATATTTATATTATATATTACATTATATATTATAAAATAATATATATTACAGGTGGCTGCAGACGGTCAGAGAATATAGGCCTGGGGCTCAGAATGAAGATGAATACATAGTAAACCTTAGAGAGGAATGTATCATCATAATTTTAAAAAGCCTTGACCTTGCCCAGATGATTGGAAGTTGCATTTTGTGTTTTGCAGTTGGTCTCTAGAATTTCCTAGCAACAATATTCAAGTGACTTCTTTTTAATACTTTTGGGAAAAGCACCAGGGGAATAGATTAATGTTTTACTCTAAGAGTTAATTTGATTCATGCGCTCAGCATCTGTACTCCAAAGCAGCACATTCCTGAGAAATTGCTTGAATCTTTTCATAAAAGAAATCATCTGCTGCATGACAAAGAAGAGGCCCTTTGGAACTAATCTCACCACAGATTTCAACACTTGACTCTATAAAATAGTAATGGAGACGTTAGAGCATTCTCCTGCAAGCATGTCCACGGAAGTGACCTGATGACCATGACTTATTGTTTACATGGAACCTATTTTGGAGTGCTCAGATTGAGCCTTTAACAGCATCTGATTTATCTTCCCCTCAGTTCTCTCCGCAAAGTAGCAAGAGGTAATTGCTCCGTTTTTATTAGTGCCGACATTAAAACAGAGAGTTAGAATATGCTGGAGTAGACTGTTTCCAAACCCTGTTAGAAGAGTGTGGCTATACATACCAAATGAGCGCATTTCTTTTTGTGAGTCGAGGAGCTGTGCTACCAATTTCACAACTGAGTAGAATCGGGCAAGGAAGCAGGAAAAAAAAAAAAGATGCAAAATTGTTTTAGTAACTAGTATGTGACTGGCACTGTGCTAGGTGCTATAAAATGGTTTTATCCTCAGATATTCAGAACCCTCTGATGAACTACTTCCTTTTACACTCAAGGAAACAGGAACTCAGCAAGGTGAGGTGACCTTGATCATGCGGCTTGGAGCAGGTTGAACGTATTTGTAAGCCCTGGTTTGTCCGTCTCAAGATCTAATCCTTTTTGGAACCCTTGTGCACTGTTGACGTGAATGTAAATTAGTACAGCCAGGTGGGGAACCCATATGAAGGATCCACCAAGACCTCTTCTGGATATATATGCAAAGGAAATTAAATCAGTATCTTGAAGAGACACCTGCTTTCCCATGTTCACTGCAGCATTATTCACAATAGCCAAGATTTGGAAACAACATATAAATTGTGTGTGTGTGTGTGTGTGTATGCTTATACATACAAATTATATAAATAACATCTATCTATATAGATGGAGAATATCATTAAATTATATATTATTTCTATTATTGGTATACATATTACTATATATTATATGTTGTTGTAATATATAATACATACATAATGTACACATTAAGAGGAATTGAAATATAAATACAAATCAGAGTATCAATTATTCAAGAGGCAGAGCGTATCTTACTCATTTGTGTCCCCAGAACATAACAAAAAATGTTGGGGTCTATTACAGTTTGATTGAATTAATGAGCAATCAAGATAGTCTTTCCTGGTAATTTTTCTGGAATCCCAGCTTGATCAAACATCCCCTCTTCCAGACATACGGGTTAGAGTGGATCCCTGCCTTCAACAAATCAAACACAAACTGACGGTGGTGGGAGAGTCTTGATGTAACTAGGGGTGGTGACTAGAAGAGGCAGATGTTGATAGCATAGAGACTTCCAGAAAATTTACTAACAACTTTGGCATCCTCCAGTTAAACACTCCCACAGTAAGTTTTGAAAATGAGCTAACGGCTTTAGTAGCCTTCCTTTTAGATCGTGAGATCTAAACTTTACATGACCAAAATATCTCAAGCCAAAAAATTTTTTTAAAAAGATGATTTGTGGCAGTGCCTGGAATTTTGAACCCTTTGTGTGATGAGTATAACAGTTTTTTTTTTTAAAGAGATTTCTAGGGAAATTCAATATTTCAAAAAAATGTATTTAGCAAATGCTTATTGAACAATCAGGAACATAAAATAATCTTTTGTCCATATTCAAACCATTTTCTGGAAGTTGCAGATATATATGTTTTAAAATATTGTCACTGTTTTTGAAATATTTGTTGATCTCTAGGGTTCTTATGGAGACACTGTCCTTAGCATATGAGTGTTTAATGAGTTTTAGTTATCATCAACATTATGACTGACATTAACATCTTTCATAACCTCCATTCCTCACCCCCTCCAATTCCCATTGTCATCCACTTCTTTCTTGATCTAACCCAATCTCCTCCAGCTTGACCCAACCCTGGCTTATTATAGACTCATGCTATTTCTACTCCCCTAAGTCCAGCAAGAGTCATAAGATCGGAGGTTCTCACCAGAAACCAAGTCTTAAATCTCCCGCATCTCCTCCTTGACTTGCTAGAAATGAGCATCAAAACTGTCCCCACAGCCCCTTCTGCAAACACTTTACCTCCAGTGAAGTTAATGGCAGCTATGTCTGCAGCACAGGAAGAGATTACTTAAATGCAAAAGAGAGAATGAGGGCAAGACAAAGGGAGTATGAGAAGAAAGGAGTATGCACAGGCATACCTCGGGGATCCAGCAGGATTAGTTGCAGACCACCTCAGAAAAGTGAATAGCACAATTAAGAGAGTCACATGAAATTTTTGATTTCCCAGTGCATATAAAATTTATGTTTGCACTATACGGTAGTCTACTGAGTGTGCATTATGTCTAAAAAAATGTACATAACTTAAAAAGTAGTTTATTACTAGAAATTTCTAACCATCATCTGAGCTTTCAAGGAGTCATAATCTTTTGCTGGTGGAGGGTCTTGCCTTAACACTGAGGGTTGCTGACTGATCAGGGTGCTGGTTGCTGAAGGCTGGGTGGCTGGGGCAGTTTCTTAAAATAAGACTATAACGAAGTTGGCCTCATTGATTGATTCTACCTTTCAAGAATGATTTCTCCAGAGTGTGTGATGCTGTCTGATAGCATTTTGCCCAGAGAACTTCTTTCACAAATAGAGTCCATTTACTCAAAGCTGCCACTGTTTTATCAACTACATTTATACAACATTCTAAATTGTTTGCTGTCATTTCAACGATCTTCACATCATCTTCACCAGGAGATTTGATCTCAAGAAACCACTTTCTTTGCTCATCCATAAGAAAAAAAACTTCTCATCTGTTAAAGTTTTATCATGAAATTGCAGCAATTTAGCCCCATCTTCAAGCTCCACTTCTCATTCTACTTCTGCTGTTTCCACCACATCTCCAGTTACTGCTTCCACTGAAGTCTTGAACTGCTTAAGGTCATCCACGAGGTTTGGATTCAACTTCTTCCCAATTCCTGTTCATGCTGATATTTCAACCTCTTTTCATGAATCACAAATGTTCTCCATGGCATGTAGAGTGATGAATTCTTTCCAGAAGGTTTTCAATTTACTTTGCCCAGATTCATCAGAGGAATCACTACCTATGGAAGCTGTGGCCTTATGAAATCTATTTCTTAAATAATAAAACCTCAAAGTCAAAATTACTCCTTGATCCATGGGCTACAGAGTGGATGTTGTGTTCGTAGGCATGGAAACAACATGAATCTTGTTGCATCTCCATCAGGGCTCTTGGCTGACCAGGTGCAATGTCGATGAGCAGCCAAATTCTGAAAAGAGTCTTTTTTTCTGAGCAGTGGGTCTCACAGTGGGCTTAAAATACTCAGTAAATCACGTTGTAAACAGAGGTGCTCTCATCTAGATTTGTTGTTCCATTTATAGAGCACAGGTAGAGTACCTTTAGCATAGTTCTGAAGGTCCCTAGGTTCTTGGAGTGGTCAATGAGCATTGATCTCAACTAAAAGTCACCAGCTGCGTTAGCTCTTAACAAAGAAGTCAGCCTGTCCTTTGAAGCTTTGAAGCCAGGCATTGACTTCTCTCCAGCTATGAAAGTCCTAGATGGCATCTTTTTCCAACAGAGGGCTGTTTCTTCTACACTGAACATCTGTTGGTTAGTGTAGCCACCTTCATGAATTATCTGAGCTGGACCTTCTGGAAAGCTCACTGCAGCTTCTCCATCAGCACTTTGCTGCTTCACCTTGCACTCTTCTGTTAGGGAGATGGTTTCTTTCCTTAAACCTCATGAACTAAACTCTTCAACTTCAAACTTTCCTTCTGCAGCTTCCTCACCTCTCTCAACCTTCATAGAGCTAAAGAGATTTGGGGCCTTGCTCTGTATTAGGCTTTGGCCTATGGGAATGCTCTACCTGATTTGCTCTTCTATCCAGACCACACAAACTTTCTCCATATCAGCAATAAGGCTGTTTCACCTTCTTAACATTTGTGTGTTCAGTGGAGTAGCACTTTTAATTTCCTTCAAGAACCTTGCCTTTGCGTTCACAACTTGGCCAACTATTTGATACAAGAGGCATGTTTGAAAACTATTTGGCCTATCTTGGCTTTTGACATGCTTTCGTCACTAAGCTTAAATCATTACTAGATTTTGATTTAAAGTGTGACACGTAGGACTCTTCCTTTCACTTGAGCAATTCGAGTTCATTAATTGGCCTAATTTCAATATTTGTGTCTCAAAGAATAGGGTAGTCCAAGGAGAGGGAGATAGGCAGGGATATAGCTGGTAAGTAGAGAAGTCAGAACACAGATCATATCTATTGATTAAGTTCATTGAAACTTTTAAAAATTATAATATGTTTCAATTTATCTTTTAGCAGTAGCATCAAGGCACTATTCTTTGCTTATTAAACCTAGCCCCCCTTTTCCATAACACCACAAGAAAATGATTCAAGAGGGGCAAATGAGCATTCACACACACACACATACAATTGCTGGCATTTCTATTCTCAAGTGTCATGTCCTTAAAGATTGAGATAAGGATTGTACTATAGATAGTGGTGCTGGTATTTCTCAACATTGATGAAATTGTGCAGAACCTTGTGACTACCTTCCGTTAATGGTTGTGAGTAGAAAGGATGTGTAATGTTTGTTACCTTAGCATAACAGCCTCTCCCAACTAATACAGATTTGGCACAAGATACATCACAATACATACAATACATCCTGATACATTTTTCAGGTATCAGGAATTTTATTTTCCTATTGTGAGAAAAATCTAGAAAGGTATATTGTGACAGTGAAAAGGGTCCCAGTCTTGCATTAAATTTCTAGCTTGAGAAGAAGAGGAGGATCCCATTTTTCTGGCTGGGGTAGTCTGTAATTTTTCAGATGACAAATGGATCAAAGTGATCATCCCATCTCATGAGGACTAGATGACTACTTAGGTAGAATTTTCTGGTGCTAATGGATGCCTTTTTGCTTAGGGGACAAATAGGGATACGCAGGACATTAATCATCTTTGCATAATTTGAGTATATTTTTAACTTCTAATTCAAATATTTAAATGCTTTGTGTTAAATGTTTAAACATTTGAATCCTGTTAATCACACATTTTAAGTAGGAGAGTCAACACTGGCTGTCATTATTTTATCTTGAAAGAAAATGCACCTTAAAATCAATTAAGCTTACTATTTGAATATTCAACAAATGATAATACAAAATTTAAATATTCTCCCCAAAACCAATTTTTTAAAAAAGATTTTATTTATTTATTTGACAGAGAGAGAGGGATCACAAGTAGGTAGAGAGGCAGGCAGAGAGAGAGGGGAAGCAGGCTCCCCGCTGAGCAGAGAGCCCGATGTGGGGCTCGATCCCAGGACCCTGAGATCATGACCTGAGCCGAAGACAGAGGCTTTAACCCACTGAGACACCCAGGCACCCCATCAAAAACCAATTTTTGATAATAATAAGAGAACTAAGATTACCTTTCAAGAAAGCAGTCACCTAGAGAAACAGTGTAAAAGAAAAACTGTCCATATCTCATATGGCCCCAGTACAAATAGTGCTCTTCTTTCTGCCTGTTAGTCTGAGATGGTAGCCTCTATAATATGCATTAAGTAGAGTTGGTCCAATTTTTCCAACTTTATTGCTGCCAACAGTACATTTTGCAGTCTTCATCAGATTTCTCCTCCACTGTTTGAGGTCCCAATTAGAATGAAAGCAGCAAGTGAAGATCTCGTACTTGTAAGTATCCCAATGATGTTGTTACAACATAACTTTTGACTTCTCCCCAAAACCTAACTACAAGTAGCCTCCTGTTGACCAGAAGCCTTACCGATATCACAAATGGTTGATTAACACATATTTTATAGATTTTCTGCATTCTTATGGTAAAGTAAACTAGAGAAAAGAAAACGTGATTAAGAAAACCATAAAAAAGAGAAAATACATCTATTTATTGGGAAAAATCCACATATAAGAGGACCTGTGCTGTTCAAACTTGTGTTGTTCCAGGTTCAACTGTATTACAGAGTTAAAGATTAGGGATGTCTGTGTCAGAACCAGAAATCTAATTCCACGTATCTCTTGGGAACCATAGCTAAAAAAAAGACAACACTTTTGTATTTTTCTTAACAAGATTTGTACATCAATCGAGATTTTTATATTGGAGCTGTCAAATTTGAAACTGTCTGTCATTTTGGATTTACTTGATAACATATATAATGCTTCTGGGCTGAAACATTTCTGAAGATATTGAGGGACTTTCTCCTTTCTTTCGGTGATTTCCAACTCCCTCCTTCTCTCCTTCTACAGGAGTCAAGATTTTTTTACCTGTCAAATACTAGGTGAGGTACTGGAGATGATAGTGAACAAAAACAAACATGACTCATGTCAGTATGGTGCTTGTGATAGTGATGGAGGTAGGGATTAAACACAATTACCTAAATAATATTTAATATAATCTCCTAAAGTATATCTGTGATAAAGACAGTAAATTGGCTGTATATAGATTTGTATCATCATGTAGCCAAGGGGTGTGATCTAGTATGGAGATTGGCAGATTTTCCTTGAGGAAGTGATAATAGAAATGCAATCTGAGTGACAATACATTTTAAATACATTTTAGCAAATGAAATGGGAGAAGAAGAGTATTCCAGGCAGAGAGACAACAGAATGTATTAAGGATTTGTGTTCAGAAGATACTCAGACATCGCGTTTTTTATCTCTAGTGGTCTGAGTCTTTTTAAAATATCTTCTATGTCTCTACATGCTCAATGCTTCTTGAACATGTGGCATACAATTATACCCAGCTATTTGATGTTCTTGTCTACTAAAATCTGTATAATTTCTGGGTCTGTTTTCCTTTAGCTACCCTCCAGGATGAGAGCTTTTGAGTAATGGCAGATCAGTTAATAGAAAACAAAGTGGCTTTTTCTTTTCTTTTTAAAAAATATATTTATATGTACTGTGAATAAATCTCACAGTACACAACCTCACTGCAAGGTTAAGAATCTCTGGCTTTGGGCGCCTAAGAGGTTTTTTAAAAAAAAGAAAAACTTTTTTTTTTTTTTTTTAAAGTTAAAAGATTTTTGTTGTTGTTGTTTTTTAACTCTGGCTTAACAATGGGAAGCCAATTAAACCTTTTAAAAGCACTCTTGGTGGGAGGGACAGTGTTTTGTGTTTTGTGTTTCAAAAATTTACTTCCACAAAGGTGAGTGACTAAAAGCCTAGAGGTCTTTCAGAGACTTTTACACAACTAACCACAAAAATTAATTGAAAAAATCAGATTAAAAAAATAAAGAGTTTAAGAGTAATTCTAATAGCATATTGATATATAAAGATATATAAAGATTTTACCACTATTCTGAGGTGCCTATACTAATAAAAAATGTTAGAAGAAAGACAAACCTCATTTTTCATAAATGTTAAGCCATTTTGACACCAAACTACCATTGAAAAAAAAGTCTTCAACTTTTCTCAGCAAGAGAAAAATCTATTCCAAGAAATTATAAAAGATTATCATATTTTTTTCTTTTTCAAGTGTTTATTTAAATTCCATTTAGTTAACATACAATGTAATATTAATTTCAAGTGGTAGAACTTAGTCATCACTTTAATAAGAAATATTTTTAATACTTGTAACAAAGAATGTCGTCTACGGCCATATATTCTTTTTTTTTTTTTTTTTTGAAGGATGGGAAACAGTGATATGAACTGTCACATGTTCATCATTTCCCACTACGACGGACTAAGCCCTCCAAATGCAACCTGGAGGGAACAGATCCTTCTCTTCTTCTTTTTTTTTTTTTTCAAGATTTCTCTTATCCACTTGACAGAAAGAGAGATCACACTTAGGCAGAGAGAGAGGGGGAAGCAGGCTTCCCACGGAGCAGAGAGCCCGATGCAGGGCTCAATCCCAGGACCCCGAGATCACGATCTGAGCCAAAGGCAGAGGCCCAACCCACTGAGCCACCCAGGCGTCCCTAGGGCCATATATTCTTAAGGAAGTAAAAATGGATCTACTCTAAGGGGCACCTGGATGGAGCGTTCAACTCGTGATTTCCGCTCAGGTTGCCATCTCAGGGTCGTGAGATGGAGCCTTGCGTTAGGCTTTGTGCTCGGTGCAGAGTCGGCTTAGACTCTCTCCCTCTGCCCCTTCCCCTCCTATGCTCGCTCTCTGAAACAAATAAATAAATCTTTTAAAAAAATTAGCTACAAAGGGGAGCCTGGGTGGCTCAATCAGTTAAGCGTCTGTTCAGGTCATGAACTCAGGGTGCTGGGATCGAGCCCCATGTCCGGCTCCCTGTGCAGCGGAGACCCTGCTTCTCCCTCTCAACCTGCCTGCTGCTCTGCCTACTTATTCTCTCTCTCTATCTCTTTGTCAAGTAAATAAATAAAATCTTAAAAAAATTAACTACATAAAAAATGTATTTTTTAAAATACATTTAAAAATGTATTTTTACATTTAAAAAAATAATAATTCCATACCAAGGGATAGATAGCGGCTCCAACCTTATCTCAGACTTGCCCAAATGTCCAATCCTGTTGATAACAGCTGAAACAATTTGTGAAATTCTTTGGACTCACCTTTCTGGGATGGTTGATAACACTCATCGATAAAGAGTTTTGGTCCTTGAATTAATTAGTAGCTCCTTGATATGATTAATTTCTCCTACTCCTTCCTTTATTACTTGCGCAAATGGCTGACGTAAAATGTTCCTGTAATTTCACTTTTGGTTACCAGTAATCATTTTTTCATGTATTCAATGCAGACAGAAAATTGAGGTTTCACATTTTTGAAGTGTTTTTCCGTCTTTAAAAACCAAAATTTGGTTTCTGCTTAAATCTGTCATTTCACATTTTAATTTAAGTGGATTGAAATCCAGTGGATTTCTTTCTTTTTCTTTCTTTGTTTCATTACATGGATAATATGTAATTGTTATGACATGATTGAAAGACACCGATTAGGAAAAGTTAAAAGAAAAGTCATTTGTAATTACAAAAGCCTAGGGGTAATCACTGTTACCTTCATCTGCAGCATATCTTTCGGCTTCCTATTCTTGCTATTTTTAAATATAAAGAGATGACAATACATGTGTGCGTATATATAAATATGTAATATATATTGCTTTGATACCGACTTCTTTCACTTAACAGTATTTAGATTTCCATAATAGTCTACATTATTTTCAAATATAATCTTAAATGGATGCTTCATATTCCATTATATGAATGCACCATACTCTTTTTCAAAGGTTGCAAACACAGCCACACGGTTGTACAAGCATGGTCACAATCACAACTAAATGTTTGCATGCATGTGCACTCTTTCCTGCGGATTAATTGGGAAATTTGTAATAGATTCAGAGGGTTTCACAGAATTGGCCCATTGTAGGGGGTATAGCTCAGTGGTAGAGCATTTGACAGCAGAATTGGCCCATTGACATTTTCCTGATCATGGAAAAGAGTAAGCTACACGAGTTACTTCCCCACCTCCAGCATAGAAACACTATGACGTAATAACGCTCCAGCGAGGCAGCCGCGAGAGCCAGGATGCATCTGCAAACTCCCAACTGTACTAATTAGGTTTGTGTGGCCTGTTGCACCACTCAGTTCGGTTCAGAAAATATGACTGCTAGTGACCGAATGACTCATGGAAACAGAATATGTTTGAACCCGTTAGGAAAAAAAAGAAACCTCCACTTCTATAACTTTATTGGAAGAAGAGATTATCATTTATAGGACATTTCATAGGAAAAATAACAGCTTGAATTCCCGTGTATGTTTCAGTGCTTTGTGATGAATTTTCCCGGCTAGGTCCTGACGAGAACAACCAGCAAGCATCCAGGAATCAGCTTGCTCCTAGAGACCTAACAGTAAAATATAAGGCAGATGAGCTAATGACTGAAATTGTGGGGAAGGACCGCAGAGACCTGGGTTACATGGTTCCTGTTAAGAGAGGTAAGAGAAAGATCGGAAGGGTTGGCTCAGAGCTGGAAGTGTTCACGCAGAGAATTCCTGGTTATTTCATTTTTTAGAAGCGTGCGTCCTTGACTCCTTGAGGATCAGTTGGAACAAACAATTTAGAATGCAAGCTACTAAGTAATGAGCTTAGGCAATGTATTTTGAACCCATCAGAGAGTGTAACTGGTGTGGGAGAAATTATAAGTGCACAGTGAAAAACTAAGACTCACATGTCCAGGTTTGTCTCTGATTGCAAGTTTGAAAGATAGGAAAATGAAGGGCTTTTTATTTCCATATTCCACTGCTAGAAGGCTGCTCTGGTTTCAACACGTAATGAACACTTACAATAAATCAGAATGTTGACATTTTAAATTTTTACCTATTTAAAAAATAAATAATGAAAATAACATGTAAATACGTATCTGTATTTTAGATATATCAACACATATAAGGTAGAGAAAATGAAATAAAATGTATAAATGGTATAGAGCATGATACAATGAATACTTGTGTCCAGATCGTCCAGCGTGGGTGCCAAGACGGTTTGTGTTACCTCCCCAGTTGCATTGCGACATATGTAAGTATTGCTAAAAAGATGTAACAATTTTGGACATCTTCAAATGTTATTTGAATGAGACTGTACTGTATTTTCTTTGAAATGTGATATTGGGTTCCTAAGAATCAACCATATTGATACGTGAAGGACTAAGCCATTTGCTTTATTCTTGAATGGAGTCGCATACACCAAAATAAAATATAGTAATCCATTCCACTGTTAGACATTTAGCTTCTTTCCAGTTCCTTGCTATTATATCTGCCACTGGGGTAAGCTTTCCTCTCTACGGTTCCTGTGCACAGTTTTGAGCAGGCCCATGGGAGATATTTCTAGGATGGAATTCCCGAGTTATAGGGTGCATACACTTCCAACCCAACAAGATTTTGACAAATTGGACTTAAAATGTGTTTACCCAGGTATACTTCAACCAGCAGTGGATAAGAGCTCCATGATTCCACATTTTTGGTAATACTTCGCATTGTCAGGGTTTTCAACAACTGACATTCTGATCAGTGTGAAATGAAGTAGTGGTTGTAACTTGTACCTTTATTTCTAGGTTGTGCATATACCAATATATATTTTTAAGACTATTTTTTAGAGGGGTGCCTGGATGAGTCAGCCAGATGAGCGACTCATTGATTTCAGCTCAGGTCATGATGTCATAGGTCGAGAGATCTGGCCCTGTGTGGGGCTCTAAGCTCAGCAGGGAGTCTTCTTGAGATTCTCTCCCTCTGCTTCTCCCCCTATGCACATGCATGTGCATCCTCTCTCTTTGTCTCTCTAAATAAATAAATATTTTTAAAAAGACTATTTTTAAAGCAGTTTTAGGTTCCCCAAAATTTGTGCAGAAGGCACAGAGATTTCTCCTATCCCTCCCACCCACATCTTGTATAGACTCCCCCATTGTCAATATCACCTCCCAGAGGGGTACATTGGGTATGACAGATGAACCTTCACTGACACATCATAATCACCCGAAGTCCATAGTTTACATCAGAATATATTAGAATATATTAAAATATATTAGAATATATTAGAATATAGCCATCATTATAGTATCATATGAGGTATTTCCATTGCCCTCAAAAATGTTTTGCCTATTCATACCCTCACTCCCAACCCTTAGCAACCACTGATCTTTTTACGATCTCTCCACGGATCCACCTTTTCCTGACAGTCATTTAGTTGGAATTGTGTAATGGACAGCCTTTTCAGGTTGGCTTTTTTCACTTAGTAATACACCTTGAAGGTTCTTTCAAGTCATTTCATGGTTTGATAGCTCATGTCTTTGTAGTGCTGAGTGACATTCCATTGTCTGCGTGTACCATAGTTTATTTATTCATTCACCTACTGAAGGGCATCCTGGTTGCTTCCAAATTTTAGTAACTATGAATAAATCTGTTATAAGCATCTGTGTGCAGGTTTTTGTGTGGGCACAAATTTACAGCTCCTTTGGGTGAATACCAAAAAGCCTGATCGTTAAATAGTACACTAAGAGTATGTTTAGTTGAATAATTTTTTTCATGTGGGTCAATTGGGCTTCAGGTTTTTAGTTTGTGAATTGCAGACAAAAATCTTTTGCATATTTTTCCATTAAATTATTTCTTTTTGCTTATTGATTTCTTTATATTTCAGCATACTAAACTTTCACTGTTCACAAATATCTTCCTCCAGGCTTTGGCTTTTCTTTAAATTTTGTAATGGGATAATTTTGGAAATGAATTTTTTTAATGTATCATTTTTTTTAATTGACTATTTTCCTTGTTTAAGGAATTCTTTTTGATGTGGCGTTTTCAAAGATAATCTATATTTTCTTCAGGAAGTCTCTAAGATTTGTTTTTTGTGTGAATATCATGTACCTTTTATATGACATTTTACCCTCCCAAAGCATTTTGTCTTAGTATCTGTTTTGTTTGGCATTATTATGACTATTTTAGCTTTTTTTTTAGTTAGTACATTTTTTTTTCCTATGTGTGTCATGTATACCTTTTTCTATGCTTTTGTTTTAGGTGTGCATCTTTTTCTATGTTTTACTTTTAATTTTTCTGATTCTTTTTGTTTACATGTATCTTTTAGAAACAGCGTGTAGTTGGCTTTTAAAAGAAGTTCAAGTCTGAAAATCTTTGTCCTTTAACCAGCAGATTTAGTCCATTGATTTTTATTATGATGATGCATATATATTGAATTTTCTTCTTTAAATGTGTACTTTAAAAATATGCCTTTTTTCTTCTTTCCTGACTGCTCATGGAATAATGAGCTTTTTAAATTCAATCTCCCTGGCTAGAAGATACATACTTTATTTTAGCTCTTCAGTGGTTACCTTTAAAATTTCAACACAGGTAGCTGACTGAACCCAAAGCTAATCGTTAAACAATACATGAAATTTAGAAAACTAAGGACCACCAGCCCAATTCATTTATAATTTTAGTTTCCTTCTTCTTCCGTGTTTTTGGTTACTGGCGATTTCTCTTCCTTTTTTCATAGTTTAGGTCTGTATTTTAAAGAATTTTTTTTTTATTATTATTGTTTGACAGAGAGAGAGATCACAAGTAGGCAGAGAGGCAGACAGAGAGAGAGGGGGAAGCAGGCTTCCCGCTGAGCAGAGAGCCCGATGCGGGGCTCGATCCCAGGACCCTGAGATCATGACCTGAGCGGAAGGCAGAGACTTTAACCCACTGAACTACCCAGACACCCCAAAAAATGTTTGTTAACTTTTTTTTTCCTGCATTTCTGGCATTTTTAGCATTCATCTCCCTTCTCCCCTTCCCCAGGGTTCGGCGCAATATATCAGCGACAAAGTCAAGTTTGACTTTCAGGTCCTTGTTGCCTGGCAATGGCCTTCCTTTTCATAAGGGCTGACAGTTCTTTGTAGAGTGGGAGAAGTGGATGAAGCAGTCAGCTTCAGAGGAATAGGGTTGACCAAAGGGACGAGAGAAGCCCAGAGCAGAGGCTCTGGGACTGGACAATGTTGACAGGATTTGTACTTCACAGTTCTACCTAAACCTGACCTTACCCACAGTTTTAATCAAGTGATATCTATTTCTCCTAAGGATTTACAGTACCTTTGTCAGAAGCAAACCCACTACCGACTGAGAAAATAATGGGTAATTTTCTTCCTTTGGAGTTCAGAGTTTTCTCCAGGGAGAGTGAGGGAGGAAAAGTTTATCTTCTGTGACTGCTGGAAAGCTCTATGTTCCTTCAGAGCAAGGAAAAAGTTTTATGACACTTCAAAAGTAAAGTCCTTGGGCCCCTGCTGGGGACCAGCACAGTAGTTGCTAGGAGAGCAAAATTACAATAGATGCCTTGCTCAGAAAATCGAGGAGGTTGAGTCTCCAAGAGCTAAGTCTTTACTCTTTATATGTTTCAGCTTAGGGAATGATTGCAAGGGGAGCCTTATTAGAACTTTCCTGAAGGTCTGCCTACCTTGAAATGAGCTGAATCTGCCAAACTCACCCCCTACTTGCAGGAAGATACAATTTCAGGTAACAGTCGTGAGCTAGTGGTATTTCTTTATTTGGTGTCTTACTACCTGCTCTGTGTTCTTTCCTCTTACAGTGTTATTTTGGTACTTAGGTAGATATGGGAAATGTATGCTAAGTAATTAGTTTAGAATTAGTCCTGGGTCCCCTGGGGTGTTTCCCAGCTGAGTCTTCCTTCTTAGGACTTGGGCTTTGGGAATTCATGAGAGATTCATAAGAAGTAGGAGACACTGAGGAAAAGAATTCATAGAGCACTGGAGGAATCCTGAGGATATAGAGGTTAGGACTGGTGGGACCAGAGAAGGAGAGGAGAAATAGAGATACTTGGAGCAGTCAGCCACCTCAATTCATATTGGCATGACCGAAAGAAGGTGTAGTCCGCCTCCTACATAGATTTTGAGCAACTTAAAGAGTGGACTGATGCCTTCTTCACCTCTGTATCTGCATTAAGTATAACTGTCTGACCAAATAGGTGCTCAATCAAATCTGAACTGAGAGAAACATTTATAGCTCACCCTTCAGAAGGTCAAAGAATAAGTGGAAATGAGAAATTAGATTTTACTTTTACTTTTTCCACTTGTAACAGCCACTGGTAAAATAAATAAATAAATAAATACATAAAATAGCAATCTTTAACAGTCTCAGAATTTTTTGAGAGAGCTATTTTGCATTCTATGTAAAAGTTTTTTTACACTGAAATGATATCTACAAATGATTAACCCATTCGAGAACTTGTAAGTACTAATAGATTAACATCGGCACTGCTAAATCTCCACTTAAATTTTTCTTCCATCTCCCACACACTGCAAATGATGAGGATTTACTACAGCAGTGACTTTTTTGGGGAAGAGGGGTTGGTTAGAGCCAGAAAATGTACCCCTAGGATAACTTTTTAGAATGCTTCTACCAAAAGAGCCAAAAGAGCCAGCAACATGTGTTTATATCCCAGCACATCACCAAACTCCAAAGGTAGAGTGGGACTTATCCACCTAATCTCAGATGTTCAGGCCTGGGGAGTGACTTTTTGATTTTACTATCTGTCACCCTAGAAAATAAGCATCTGGGCCTCATCCAAGTGGTTATGCATGCTCCAAACACACAGAGGCTTAGAATGATTTGGAATTGCTGAAGCACGACGAATTAGAGATAGTCGGGTTGTATCACAGAGAATGATTACCAAATATTTTACAAAATGGTCCTGTTTTTTTTTTTTTTTTTTTAGATTTTATTTATTTATTTGACAGAGAGGAGAGAGATCATGAGTAGGCAGAGAGGCAGGCAGAGAGAGATGGGGAAACAGGCTCGCCGCTGAGCAGAGAGCCCAATGTGATGGGGGCTCGATCCCAGGATCCTGAGATCATGACCTGAGCTAAAGCCAGAGGCTTTAATCCACTGAGCCACCCAGGCGCCCCCAAAATGTCCCCGTTTTTGAGTGCCTTTGGAGCTAGGAATTGTTTTTATATTTTAAAAAGGTTAAAAAAATCAAAAGAAGAAGAATATTTCATGATGTCTGACAATTATTTGAAAGTCAAGTTTCGAGTTCATTAATAAAGTTTTACTGGAACACTGCTACACTCATTCATTCACTTAGTATCGATGGCTGCTTTCATACTACATCAGCAGAGTTCAGTAGTTCTGAGAGAGATGATATGGCCTGCAAAGCTTAGAATATTTACTTTCTGGACCTTTACAGAAAAAAATGGATGCTCCCTGCTTTAAGCCATTGTGAGAATCCTGTGCCAGGGATCACCTTGGGTCAGAGACAGGTGGGCTAATTTCTTTTTCTTTTATTTGTATATCAGTGCATATAAAATTGTCTTCCCTCTGGTCTCTATATAGCCAGGAGCATAGCTTCAGTATCATCCATAATATTTTCTGATTTTTAAAAAAGATTTTATTCATTTATTTGAAAGAGAGAGAGAACATGAAGAGGGTAGGGCAGAAGGAAAGAGAGAGAGAGAGAAGCAGACTTTCTGCTGAATAGGAAGCCTGACTCAGCCCCAGGACCGGGGAATCCTGACCGGAGCAGCAGGCAGATGCTTAACTGACTGAGCCACCCAGGCAGCCCTTTTCTGATATTTTAGAGAAGAAGTCACAGGAAGATCCCAAATGTAGTCCAGTTTGTATGTCTATGAACACGTGGATACAGATGGAGTGAAGAACAAAGAAACCTGTTTCCTGCAGGGCCCAACACAGTCATAAAATTCTACCTTGACTATTGCTGTGTACAGGATACTGGCTTTCTATTTGGTTATCTCTCTCCCTTTCTCTCTCTCTCTCTCTCTCTGTTTTATGTTCTTTAAATAGTCAGGCCATATTTTGGAATGTTCGAAAGCCGTGTAGGTAATAGTTTTGTTTTGTTTTTTCCACAATGGAGGATGGAATTTGCATGCCTTTAAGATTATGTAAAGGGGTTTCATTGGGTTACGGGGACATCCAAAGTTAAATAAAACTGCTGGCCCTGTGACATAGACTGTTCTCTGGAGTTACATGACAGGGGACCGAAATTCTACCTTCCTATTCCCAGTGCTCTGTGAAACCGAGAACGCTCGGTTCTGCTTCACAGCTGCACAGACGATGATTAATATTCTGTGATTAACATTCCGCTGGTCTGAGAGTAAGGGGGACAGAGTTCAGTCTCGTTTCTGCCTGCAACTAATTTTGCAGCTTGAAGCTCCTCGTTTAAATTTTATCGGCTTCGGTTTTTAAAAACTACAAACCAATGTAGTTTGACTAGATAACCTTGATGACTCCAAAGCCTGATGCTCCTATTTTAACTTATTTTTTTTTAAAGATTTATTTATTTGTCAGAGAGAGAGAAAGAGAGAGAGAGAGAGCAGTAGGCAGAGGGATAAGCAGGCTCCCCACTGAGCAAGGAGCCTGATGGTGGGTCTTGATCCCGAGACCCTGGGATCATGACCTGAGCTGAACACAGAGACTGTAACCCACTGAGCCACCCAGGCATTCCTTTTTAACTTAATGAGGATTACCTCGTCTCCTACTGAATTGACTTTGATTTTTTTTTCTACAAGTAATGTATTTGCTGCGTATTTGAAATGGGGTGGAATTTGTTTTGTTTTTCATATAATTAAACTATTGCAATGAATAGCATGATTAAAACATTGTAATGAAATATTGTTCACTACATTTAAAAGAGAAGTCATCAGTCTAGGTGCCAGTTAATAATGCTATGGAACAGAAAAAGCAATAATCATAAAATAAGCCATATAAAAAATAAATAAAATAAGCCATATAAGATAACTAGTTCTATATACATAAAGTAAGAACATCCTGATGGAGAAGATGTGGAGGAATGGGGGAAAAAAATCTCAGAAGCATTTTATTAAAAACGAATCCCAAACCAATCTTCTTTCACCCAGCAAAACAAATAACTTCTCAAATATCCATTTCTTCCATGTTGCTATGTTTCAGGGTCAAAGAAGTAGTATTTGTTGACTATTAAAGTCACAACATTTGTCAGTTCAACCCTCTTCAGACTTCGAGACTAATGAAAAAAAAGAGAAGGGTGAAAAGAGAAGAGGCAGAAATAACCAATAGAGAACAGAAGGGATCTAAGAAGATGAGAGAGAAAGAGAGGAGAAAAATGGGATTAAATTTCAAGTTGATGATAACATTCATAGCCACAGCACATTTTTATTTTGTTTTTTTTGAAAAGAATCTTTGACCTCATGAACTACTTCATGCAAGTGTTTCATTCTTCCTGACCTCATCGAAGAACATTGAGTTCAAGACTGACTACAAATAACCCAAATAAGAAAGTTCTATTTGATATTTGCTATGAGAAGACACCCTTCATCTCAAAGATATTTTTTCTGATGGTAAGTTTGGACCATCTGTTGTCTTTTTATGTAGTTCACTGATGAGCAGCCAGGTAGTTGAAGATAATTTCTGCTTTTCTACAGCTTGAAGACTGAATTAGAAAATGTCGCAGAATAGTTTAATTTTGAAAGGAAATGCCTACTTGTGATCTCTCTCTCTGTCAAATAAATAAATAAAATCTTAAAAAATAAATACATAAATTGAGGGCAGTGGACACAATTTAGCTTCTCCGTCTCTACAATATTATGATTGGAGTAAAATCCAGAGAGAAATGAGATAATGCTTGTGATGAAATATTACAATGACATTCTCTTGTCCAGAATCCCAAGGTTCACGAGGATGGAGCTCTCCATAACTATCAGTTGACTGATAGCACATTATTACCATGTGAGGTAAGCAAAAGACCACCAACTTATTTCACTTCTTGGAACTAGCATTTGCAGTAATTGTCAAAGACAAAGAAAAAAACAAAGAAATCATGGTCCTTGTCCCTAAGCAAGTGTGGAAATGTTTGCAGATGAATATGTAAACTGAATTCAAATAGTATGTAGGAGTAAGTAAAAAGTAGGTATTCAAACAAAAGGATTCGGAGATTTAAACAACTTTCTGATGGTGTTAGTTTCCTATTGCTATTGTAACAAATTGCCACAAACACAGTGTTCTGAAATATCGCTGATTTATTATCTTAGCATTCCAAAGATTGGAGTCAAAATGGGTCTGTAAAATCAGTGGGTTGGTAGGGCCATGTCCCTTTCCTGGAGGCTTAAGGAAAGACTTCATTTTCTTGCCCTTTCCATCTGCATTCCTTGACTGGTGGCCCTCTTCCTCCTTCGAAGTCAGCAAATGGCCAGTGGAGTTCATCTTATATTATGTTACTCTAACACTCATATTCTGACTCCCTCATCCACTCAAAAGGGCCATTATGATCACCTTGGGCCCACCCTGATAATGTGGAATAGTCTCCCATCCCAAAGTCAACCTTAATTCCATCTTTAAGTTTAATTTCCCCTTGCCATGTAAATAATATATCACAGAATAGGGGATTAGTATATAGATATCTTTGGATTAGTATACGGACATGATTCCACCTATCATACTGATAGAATGATAAGTGTCGGCTTTCTAATGGCTCTGATGAGCAATTCCAGTTAATCTTACTCCTGTTACACTTAAGAACATGCACTCTGTCCCATAACTTTGAAGTTCTTCACAAGTCTGATATGAGTCTTTGAGAATTCCTTCGGGACGCAGAAGAGGACTGAGTGAGAACATCTCTGGCACTGTTCCTATGGGAGCTGTGGACACGTACCCCTTTGCCCATGCTTAATCCTGGTTCATTCTGATCATGTGTTGTTTCAGTTTGTATATCTCCAAGGAAATGATGTTTTATAAATACCATCTGTTTCTTATAGGCAATGAATCATCAATTGGCTCCCAGGATCCTAAGGCCTTAGATACTTGAATACTAATTCATAGGTCTTGGATGTTATCATTACAAAGAACACTGAAATGTCTTTTTTTAAACCAAGACAGAACTGCAGTTAAAACTCATTAATGCCCTTCAATATTATATATTATTCTTGCTTCCAAATATGATAATGCAGAGAAATGATGAGAACTAATTATTCTGTATTGCTGTAGGAAGGTGACTCCACTCCTTATCACAAAATTTCTAAGTTTTTCTTCCAGATTCTTATTTTCAAAATCAAACCCAGTATTTTAGGGGCGCCTGGGTGGCTCAGTGGGTTAAAGCCTCTGCCTTCGGCTCAGGTCATGATCTCAGGGTCCTGGGTTCGAGCCCCACATTGGGCTCTCTGCTTAATGGGGAGCCTGCTTCCCCCTCTATCTCTGCCTGCCTCTCTGCCTACTTGTGATCTCTCTCTCTCTATGTCAAATAAATAAATAAAATCTTAAAAAAAAAAACCCAAAAAACAAACCCAGTATTTTAGAACTAATAGGAAGTGAGGTTAACGAATACAGTCATAGTAGGCACTGTGGGCCTTCCTAAATCATCCTAAAGGAGGAAAATAAAATTGAATTGTTAGGGTACTGGATATGAGATTACTCAGTTTTTTCACACAAGAAAAGAACATGGTCTCCAGCTATTTTCTTTAGCCAGAGCAATGCTGCAACCAGAAGCCAAGAATATGCTGATTCCTTGATTCTTCTACAGGTTTAAAGTAGATCTGCAGAGTAGCTTCTATCCTAAGGTCTTATGGCTGAAGACACAAAGTAGAAACCCATTTAAATGTTTCCTTTGAAAATAACATTTCATACCTTTTCAGCTATAAAGGAAATACTTATTAAATTGTAAACATATCAAAACGATTATGGAATTTAAAGAGTTAAAATCACTCATAACTTCCTTGCCAGCTTATGGTCACAATTTTTGTTATATTTCTTTCTATTTGATAATGATCTCTTCTTGGATGATATGAAAGGAATCAGCGTTTCTTAACAGCCTGTTATTTTGTTTCCATCCTTCATAATTCAACCAGCCCTATGTTACCAATTTACTCACAAATCTTATACATAGTTCTCCAGAGTCTAAAAGAAAAATAAATAATACTAAAAAAGAAATCCCACATAGTAAATCTAATTTTCCCTTATGGAAGTTCAGAAATGGAATTTATGCAGGTATCATCTCGCCACTATTCCTACCTCTAGGGTTACTAAATGGCATTGCTAAGAAAGAAGAAAAAGAAGGAAAGAAGGAAAGAAAGAAGGGAAGGAAAGAAGGAAGAAAGGAAGGAAGAAAAGAAAGAAAAGAATGTTTGAATACTTTGTGCAAATATTCTGTCAGCTCTGGGAAAACAAAGAGATATAGAACATGGCACAAGTTCTTCAAAGAGCTTATAGTATAATTGGATAGAAAGACATATACTTCCAGAAATGATTTCGATACAAGGAAGAAAATCAATAAGGACCAAATGAGGGCTACACACAAAACTGTCAAATGAATTTAGGAGAGCTCTTTTTGGTGTACAGTAAAGAGGCACTTGGGGATGTTTTTGTGAAGGAGGTAAGATTTGAATTGCTCCTTCAGAGAAAATGAGGCTGTTGGTCATTCACCTTCCCTCCTTCATTTAATACATGTTTATTGTTACTTACTAGAAATATTGCAGAACATGTAGTTTGGTCTATGTTTGAAGACTGGTGAACATGACTGACTAGACCTATTTTATTTTATTTTTATTTTATTTTTTAAAGATTTTATTTACTTATTTGACAGAGAGAAAGAGATCACAAGTAGGCAGAAAAGCAGGCAGAGAGAGAGAGAGGGAAGTGGGCTCCCCAATGAGCAGAGAGCCTGATGCGGGACTCGATCCCAGGACCCTGAGACCATGACCTGAGCTGAAGGCCAACGCTTAACCCACTGAGCCACCCAGGTGCCCCACTAACTAGACCTATTTTAGAAGGGCTTTACTGCAAGTTGCTACCCTATCGGCAGACAAGCAGGGTAAATGTTGGCATGAGACCACATATAGAAGGGAGTGGTTGAGGCTTTCTCAGATCTTCTTAGTTCCTCCAGAGACAGGCCTGGCATTTTCAGCACTCAGGGAAGAAGCACTTCAAGGCAGATGAGCACTTTTTTGCAATGTTATAGGTCATATGGAGCCACAGCAGCATTCCAGGGTCTATCCCATTATAGCTTGAGGAAATTGTGCTATGACCCAGATACATTTTTCCATGTGTTATTTCCTTCTGCTTTGGGCCCAGATAAGGTTTCAAGGCAGAGGGTCTGGTCATTATCCAACACACTATTAATGCTTAGCACTGTGTAAGGGGGCACTAGACAGAGGCCTTTGCCCTTAGAGAGCATATATTCTGAAGGAGGTTACATAAAATAGAAAGTGGGAAGGAACATGGAAAAGAAAGGTTGATGTATACAATGATGTGGAGGTGTAATCTGTTCATGAGATAAGGAGTATCCCATGAGTATCTTTGGAACAGAGAATAAACCTACAGGAATGATAGGGGATAGGTTGTTTCCAATGAGTAAGAGAAATAAAATGAAAAATCTTTTATTTTAGGGAAAGACATTTGAATGTCATACTACAAATAATGAGGAGCTGTTAAAATCTATTGTGAAGATGGTGGCAATTTTTTTGGAAGATTGAACTAGATATAGTGTGCAGTGGATTTGGAGGATCAGAGACCAATGGGGAAAATATGATTGTGGTAGTTATTTTATGTGTTAACTTGACTAGACCACAAGATGCTCAGACATTTGGTCAAACATTATTTTGATGTGTCTGTGAGGGTATTTCTGGATGAGATTAACATTTGAATTGGCAGACAGACTAAAGAAGACGCTTTCCCTTGCGTGGGTGGGCCTCATCTAATCAGCTGAAGGTCTGACTAGAAAGGAAATAAAAGGGGGAATTTCCTTCCTGATAGCTTTCAGCTGGAACATTGGTTTTTCCTGCCTTTATATTCTAACTGAAATATCTAGTATTCCTGGGCCTTGAGCCTGCTAGCCTTCAGATTGGAATATACATAACAAACAGATTTATACATAATATAATAGAACAAACATATCCTATTGGTTCTGTTTCTCTGGAGAGCTCTCACTGATTCAGCTAGCTAAGAGACTTTTTGTTGTATTCCAGATGAAAGGTGATAAGGGCAGGAAGTAAGAGGGTGACTCTGAGGGAGCAAAGGAAGGAAGAAATGAGAATGATATTTATAAGAAAGTAACTAGAACCCAAGGAGTGAATAACTGACTGGGTAGGGATGAGAAAGGGCCTGAAACTTATTGGGTACCTGAATCAACCTAGTTTCCCTGGAAAGTAGAGGCATGAAGCAAAACTTTCTTGGTAATACTTTATTTGGGTATGAATTGTTAGAGAAGGGAAAATGAGGGAAAATTGAAGGAGAGATGAGGAGGGAGAGAAAGCCACAGCTTTGTAAGAAACGTAAACGGTCAGTCACATGTGACTTTTCTGGAAAGGCTGTATGGAATCCTTTTAACTTGCAACTATGTGATGGGGGAAAGGAGAATTGAAGTCATTTTTATCTGCCAGCCACTCATTCTCTTTCATCTCTTATTGGTCCAAGTTCTTCCCACAAGGCATTAATTCCCTCGCATTTGGACAACCTATGGGGAAGCCAAGATAGCCTAGGGCTCAGGGAGAGCCAGCCAGCCAGTGTTAGAGTTGTCTCCTTCCCTGCTTGCCTGCCTCAGGGCCTGGCTGGGCCACCCAGTGCAGGTCCTTCATGCAGTCCCGAATCTTCTCATGTTTGAACAGCAAGAAGGGAGTCCAGGTGGGAGGCCGGTAGTGGGCAAGAGGAGACATCAGACAAGGTAAGTCAAGAGTACCTCTCAGGAGACCCGGTGAGTGGGAGTAACTGGTCCCAGAGAAGGTGCTCTGAGGACTGGCCTCTGCTAGGAAAGGAATATGCCTTAGTGAATCTCTTTCTAGGGAAGATCAGAATCTCCATTATGGTTACAAATCATGCTGGTGCCAGGTGCTCATCCTGAAGGGACATCACAAAACTCTGGGCCAGCGAATCTGGAGAAGAGCAGAACTGGGTCTGGAAGTGTGAGATCTGGAGAGAATGATGGTACCACTGGCCAGGACCAGATAATCCTAAGGAGAAATGGACATTTCCCAGAAAAGGAAGATGAATCATTTGGCTTCACACAGTTGACCGTGATCCTGAGGGCACGGCTTGCAGTGGGTATCAAAAATCATGAATCAGTGAAAAGCTAATGTTTTATGGAACTTTAGAGGCCATGGTGTTACCATTTCTTATTTGACAGATAGTGGAAGACACGATTCAGAGAAGCTTAATGATTTTACAAATGTTATAATGTGTTAGTTATAGAAATGGGGAAAGAAAATAAACACCTTTCCCTCAAACTGTTACTTTTTTTTTAAGATTTTGATTTATTTATTTGACAGAGAGGGGAGAGATCACAAGCAGGCAGAGAGGCAGGCAGAGAGGCAGGCAGAGAGAGCGGGGGAAGCAGGCTCCATGCTGAGCAGAAAGCCTGATACGGGGCTCGATCCCAGGACCCTGAGATCATAACCTGAGCCGAAGGCAGAGGTTTTTTTTTTTTTTAAAGATTTTATTTATTTATTTGACAGAGAGAGAGAGAGATCACAAGTAGGCAGAGAGGCAGGCAGAGAGAGAAGTGGAAGCAGGCTTCCCGCTGAGCAGAGCCCAACGTGGGGCTCGATCCCAGGACCCTGAGATCACGACCCAAGCCGAAGGCAGAGGCTTTAACCCACTGAGCCACCCAGGTGCCCCGAAGGCAGAGGCTTTAACCCACTGAGTCACCCAGGCTCCCCTCAAACTGTTACTTTTAACCAGTCACATGGGAGGCACTGAGAATGCTGAGTTCTCATCCCTGATTTTCTAGTGACAGTGGGTTTTGCCTTTTCACCTCTAAGATGGGAATGCGGGCCAAAGTAACCCCCAACATCCCTTCCGGCTCTGATATTCTAATATTCTCTGGGCCTGAAGGAGAGTAATGTGGGAAAAGACATAGATTTATAACCTTTGATGACATTCAAGGTCCCTAAGATTAATAGCTCCTCTCTATGTTTATAAGGACGTGTACGTGCCAGGTAGTCATCCTAAAGGGACAGCAGAAAACTCTGGGCTGGTGAATCTGGGAAAGTGCAAAACTGGGTTTGAAAGAGTCAGTTCCTGACAGAATGACAGTGCCATTGAGAAGACACACACACACAAAATCCCAAGAAAAACCTTACGTAGAAGGAAAACCGACAAAGAACAGGAGGTTAGTAATTAAGCTTCATGGTATATCTTGACTTATGGTGTGGGAGGAAGAGGAAAAACTGTGAAGGAAACCCACAGAGAAGAAGTGGGTAGTGAAGTAGCAGAACAGGAAAGTTCCAGCGCTGAAGAAAGAGGAAAGGCTGAAAAGGACTGATTAGAAATGGTAAATGCCACAAACATCAAGATAGGGATTGAGGAACGATCATGAGGTTTGGCAATAGAATCTTTATATTCAAAGATTTAAAGTCCCATGGGCCGAAGCTTAAGGAGTTAATTATTTATAAGAAAATGGATACAAGAGGGAAGAACATATTGAGTGTAGGCAGTTCAGAGACACACTGGAATAAGAAATAAGATCTGTCGGTTCGGGGAGTGGAAGTGTGTTTGTAGGTAGAGGAGAAGAGGAAGAACTTGAAGATTTGGAAAAGAGAATTTATCTGAAGGAATGAGGTTCCAGAAGAGGTGGGAGAGGAGAAATGCCCCAATGCAGACAGAGAGAATGGTTTTGGCAAGGAGAATGGCACCTCTTTCTCTGGAAAAGAAGTGAAGGAAGAGTAGGAACCTAAAAATACAGGGAAATTTAGAGGTGGAGGTTGGTAGACATAGACATGGTTTGAGGTGGAGGAAAAAGAGGGAAGGGATTTTTGTGACAAAGGAGTTGTCCTCCCAGTCACTCTGGAGGCAAGACCCAGACTGGGTGTGTGGACTTGAGAGGCTGAGGACTGAGGAAAATGATCCCAGAAGGTGTTGGAAAAAGAGTCGATTAAAGAATTGTGAGAAGTGCTGGGTGGAGTGCTCAGTGAAGTGTCAAATCATGACCTGATTTGGGCTCAGGTCATGATCTCAGGGGCCTGAGATGGAGTCCTGCCTCTGGCTGTGTGCTCAGCCGGAAGTCTGATGGGATTCTCCCCCTCCCTTTCCCTCTGCCCCTCCCCCCCCTTGCACACTCTCTTTTTCCTTCTCTCTCACTCTCTCAAAATAAATAAATAAGATTTTTTTTTTAAAAAAGATCCTATTTATTTATTTTGAGAGAGTGAGAGAGAACATGAGAGGGGAGAGGGTCAGAGGGAGAAGCAGACTCCTTGCTGAGCTGGGAGCCTGATACAGGTCTCGATCCTGGAACTCCAGGATCATGACCTGAGCCGAAGGCAGTCGCTTAACCAACTGAGCCACCCAGGCACCCCTAAATAAATGACATCTTAAAAAAAAAAAAAGAATTGTGAGCTGCTGTGAGGTACAGGTAAATAAAAATGCAAATGTTTTGTTGATTCTCATACGCGTGATTTTATGCCTTTTATTTTAATGTCGGGGGACTAAGAATAGAATTGTACAAAGTAGATTTCCCAGGGTTGGGGATGGGCAGAACTGAAAATTAAGGGATAGAAGGTGCCTGGGACTCTAATTAAGGCAGCTTAAAGTTGCTGATCCGTGTTTCAGGCCAAATGGTTAAGGCAATGAAATCATAAAAGTACCTACCGGGTGAACTAGATACAGCAGAGGGATCAAGGGACTGGCCAACTTGCTGGGAGGAAGAACAAGATCAGCAATATGAGAAAGTGGGAAATACTAGATCAGAAAGTCATAGTTAGAGAGGGAAATACTCAAGTGAAAAGCAGAAGCAGAGAGAAAAGCATATGTGAACAACAGATCCCTGTGCTTGGAGAGCTCACATACTCTCCGGGAGGCCATCCATAAGTCATAACCATAGTGAATTAGTAACTCCTTGGTTTCATGACAAAAGAAGGGATGAGAGCGGGGCGGAGGAGATTGGGACTGCGAGGGGAGGGTAGGATAGAACATAAGTTTTCACAGTGGGGTGAGGGTAGTTCTCACTTAGAAGGTGCGATTTGCATAAACATCCATGCAGAGGAGAGAGTGAGTCCAGGAGAGATCCAGGGGTAGAATGTTCTGAGAAGAGGAGCCTGCTAAAGTAAAAGTGGGAGCATGCAGTGTATGGGGAATAGCAGGGAGGCTGTCCACCGCCTTTTGCTATTTTGTGTGGCTGAACCTCTGTCTCTTTTGAGCAGTGGAGCTTCGAAGCTCAGTTTTTGTGTCATGGCCAGAGACAGGGAACGCACACGCTCCGCTTCGAATTCCTTCCTCCTATTGTAGTAGCAGTACCCACTTTGTCATTTTGCTGCCTTACTTTTAAGATGCAGGAATTTATTTTGTAGCATTAACTGTACACATTTCTGGCTGTGGAAAAATTAATTCTGACGCAATGTGATCCTAAGCTAGAGGAATGAGTTCAGAAATGGAGCTAATGAAACTTTGCTTCAGGGCGCCTGGGTGGCTTGGTTCTTTCAGGGGCTGCCTTCGGCTCAGGTCATGACCCCAGGGTCCTGGGATCGAGTCCCGCATGGGGCTCCCTGCTTGCTCAGTGGGGACCCTGCTTCTCCCTCTGCCTGCCACTCTCCCACTTGTGCGCTCTCTCTCTCTCTCTCTCCTCCCCTCTGACAAATAAATAAACAAAATCTTTAAGAAAAATAAAAGAAACTTCACTTCATCACTTTGGGATTTAGATATTCAGGAAGATGAATTCCTATCTATATCAAATGTTTCACTAGAATTTTAAGTTTTCGTTGGCTAGTCAAAGTGGCATGTAGGGACCTATGATTAATAGAGTCATTCAAAAGAACTCAGTAACATAATATGTTCTTAGGATCTGATGTGAGAGTTCTTCTAAGGCAGAAATCCAGATTTCTTGCTAACACAGCTTGCTGGATAAGCCCCTGAGAATTCATAGGTTTTAACTAGGACTTTTGGCTGTGAGGCTATGACATTAAGAGTTGGAGTCAAGATTGTTTATTTCTTCAGTAGTCAGAGTGACCCTTCCTTGAATCTTGGTTATACAGGAGTATGGTGGAGTTAAAGGCATGAAGGATATTGTTAACACTAGCTTCTTATTAGTTGTAAGATTGTACGCATTCCACTAAGCATTGCGACATATTCAAATCTGGTATGGAATTATTCCTAAAGTACAAGAACTCCTTGGTAATTCTTTCCTGGGTATTTGTAATCATAGAACAAAAAAAGGCCTACAAAGATCACAACAAGTTTTTTAATCAACAACTAATCCTAGGAACAAGTTGTGAAGTTGCATTCCTTACAGGAAAACTCCATTTATGTTATCACTTGAGCAACTAAATAATTTGAAATAGTTTGAGGAAATTTATAAGAGATAAGGACAAAGCTCCGACACCAGGATTCGAGTGACAATGTCATTTGATAAGTCTCCCTGATATTTCAGTGGTTGTTTACATCTTTGATTATTAGAGCTCAACTGAGAATGTTGAATTTATCCAAACAAGGTTGTCTTTCCAAGATGTTCTTTAAACAACATAAAGACCACACTGTCTTTGATGAGCTCCTACTCAAACATAATTGGAAGCTACACTTGAATTTTCCAAGCAATAATGCTAGTGAAGTTAGTCTGATAATTTCTACTAATTGGTGACTCTGCCAGGAGGTTATAGAGAATGGTCAGCACAATGAGGTAATAAAAGTGCTCTCAACTCCTGCAGGAAAGTCTGTAATTCTCACTCATCAGCTATATTCGTTAGAATGACCGCTTAAAAGTCTGATGTGTCTTTTGCCTCCCTACGAGATAGAAAAGAAGTAGAAGAGGAGAGGCCCCTGTGTGGCTCAGTAGGTTAAGCACCTGACTCTCGGTTTCAGCTCAGGTCATGATCTCAGGGTCCTGGGATCAAGCCCCCATGGGACTCTGCCCTCAGTCAGCATGGAGTCTGCTTGAGATTCTTTCTCTTCCTTTCCCCTCTACTCCTTCTCCGGCTCATGTACAAGGTCACATGCTCTCGCTCTCTCTTGTAAATAATAAATAAATAACAAATAAAATCTGTAAAGGAAAAAAAGAGAAGCAGAAGAGGGGAGAAAAGGGGTAAAACAACCTCATTAGAGGGAGAAAACAAAAACCAAACCAACTGCCACCTTAGACGCCGGATATTCAGGAGAGAAAACTTTCCAAGAGATACAAAATAAATGGAAAAGAGACATCACCAGCCATTAAATTAAAGTAGAAGGAATTCATTTATAATTTCACCTCTGTCTAGAAATTGGATGGTGGTGGTGGTGGTGCTGGTGAGCAGAGGGAGAGTAGAAAGGCCGGGAAAAGGGGCTCGGGGGGAGCATTCATGCATTCAATTATCTAGAGGATTTCAGGGGACAAGTGGGAAAGATTCCATGTAAGTGAACTTAAAACTTCCAAGGAGGCCCAAGGAGGATGTCTAGAGTGCTTTAATTAGAAATGGGCTCTGATGTTGGGAATGAATTTCCTAGGGAAATACCATCTTTAAATGATCTGGTCAGTTAGTCATCTGTAGCTACACCCAAGTGACAGCTCTGGGCCACCACACTGGTAAAAGGGTTGTGCAATCCTAGGTTTGCCTTAAGGGACTATTGAAGACAAAGACAGTTAATCTTCCCAATTTTCAAGTGTTTTTACCCATATGATAATTCTGGGTTATGGGAGTGACTTCAGTCATACCACATAGGCAGGAAGAAAATGTGCCTCAGGAAAATACTTTTGGGGGGAGTCACTGACCTCAACATTGTGTAAGTTAATTAGAAATTGGCTATTTGTATATTACATGACTAAAACGGTTAAGATGGTGGTTCCTGTAATAACAGGAAAGATTTTCTTTAGTACAGCTTTTTCTGTGCACAGGAATAGCTTTTGCTTTATTCTATTACATAAAGATATTGAAAAATGTGGTTGCAGCTGCCTAATATTGTAATGCGTGATGTGAAAGCTGTAGGTACCTATCTTCCCAGGCATCTTGTATGTCAGAACCTTTCTGTCATTTCATGGTTTTGATGGCAAACAGACACAGTGCATGGTACAAAAAAAAAAAAAAAAAAAAAAACAACTTATTTGCTTTTTCTCTTTTTTGTGCTCCTTCTCTTTTTCTCCCCCCCGCCCCGAGGAGTAACTTTGACAATCACAGACCTTCTCAGGTCTCTTTCCCTTTCAATTCTTTTTTTTTTTAATTTTTAATTTTTAATTTTTTTTCCCTTTCAATTCTTAAATGAATATTTGTGACAAGGGTAAAAAGACAATTGTTTGTCTACTGCAAGACAATTTTTTTCCTGAGAGTCATCAGACATAATGTTCAGCCCCTGGGCTGCTGTGTTTTGGAGGTCTAGCTGGTCAGCTGGAGGGAGCTAGACCGTCTGAGGCTTTACAGAAGAACTATAGCATCAACATTTTGACCCTAACTGAGAGAAAATGGAAAATAAGCAGCAATAAATTGTATCGTTGTACCTAGATTTAAAAACAGCATTTTGGATTCTGGATCTCCAAGGAATGAGGAACCTTGCAGTGGAGCTAACTACTCTAAAATTGACCTTGTCAAGTATTCAAAGATTCCCAAAAGTTATACATTTCTGTTTACTTTAAGCTATATATCAAGATCCTTATCTTGTTTTTAACCTGAGTTAAATAATAAAAGATGAAATATTAGGTAATTATCTTTCTATTTTCATTGCTCCCAATTGGAGTAGGACCACAGTCTTTTATTTGGTGATTTTATTTCTACTGTTGCTTCCCTTTGTTTTTTTATGTAGCAGAAAGAACTAGTTTTAAAAGTTTTAAAAGGTGTCATGGTATGTCACACCCCTGAGTAAACCTTTCAGTGGTTCTAGGTATCTGTTTTAAAATATTCCATTTTGCTTGAAACTTGAACTTTTCTCAATCAAGTATTATTATTTATTTGATCTACTTGTTTACTTGCTTACTATCTTTCTCTTATTAAACTATTTGCTTTATGAGGACTATATCATCTAATCCATCCATTTTTTTATTCATACAGCATGAATGAGATAAAAATGTTTTCTGATGACATGAGGCTTATAGGTGGAAAAATCAAACAGCTTATAACTTTAAGTGTGATATTCGATTTTAGACAAAACAACACCAGGGGAGTACGTTGCAGGAATAATTAGACAGTCTGAGGGATGGGATTGGGTCAGAAAAATATGTCTAGTGTGAAGTGATATATAAGCTGAACCCCAAAAGAAGAACAGAAGCTAACCAGGCAATAACGATAACTAAATATGTTTCTGGAAGTGGGAGGGGAGCTAAAAGAATTATGTTATAATGCTTGTAGTATGGTTCAATGTGGAGGTTCTTGGCATGTGAGGTGAGTGGCAAAGAAGGATTCTAGACAGATAAGGAATATATGAACTATCCCTGAATTCAAAAGCGTCAGAAACCACAGAGGTGATACACACAAGGATTCAGAGGACCCTGGGAACACAGTCAAGGCCCTGTGCTTCATTGTAGAGAATGACCTGGGGGAAAGGATGAAGGTAAGCAAGTTAGGGGACAGTTTCAATAACCCAGGTGAGTAACTAGAGTGACTTAGAATGGGATCATCATGCAGTTACTGGGAAAAGAGAAAAGTCTGAGAAATTATTAGGCAGTAGGTTAAACGAGATCTGATTTGGGACCAAATGTGGAAACTAAGGAGAGGAAAGAGTCAGGGAAAACTCTGATTCTGGATTGGGTAGTGGGAAACACCTCGGGAGAAGTTAGTTGGAGGAGAGGTGAAGATTCAACTATACTGAACTGACGATGCCCAGAAGCCATTCAAGTAGCAGTGCCCAACGGATCTGAAGCTTCAAGTCTGAAGTCCTCACAAGTCTGAAGCTTCACAGAGAAATCTGGCACAAAGATCTCAGATTTAGAACCATGGAAGTTGATAAAAAACCACCAGTAGTGTGCGTGTAGAGCAAGAAGGGAAGGTGACCTTGTACTAAACTTTGAAGATCTAATTCATATCGAAAGGGCAAACAGCAGAAGGGGACCTATACAAAATACCTGAGAGGCAAAAAGGTTAGAATTATAGAAATCAGTGGAAGAAAATGTTTCAAGGGAAGAGTGGCCAACAGTAGTGAAAAGTCCCCAGTAGATCAATAAAGAGAAATTACCAGTCACCTTATCAGTAGTGGTTTCGGTAGCGTGTTAGGGGAGGAAACTGGATTGCAGTGGGATAGAGGGAATGAGAACTAAAATAGGAAACATTTACAGGTGTTTAAAGAGGAAGAGATGTAGAGAGACACCTGAAAGTGTCTGTGCAGTTAGTGAATTTATTTTTAATATAGCAGATGTTCAAACAGGCTACATACTTTTTAAAACCATCAGTAGAAAGTGAGTGATGGAAGCCAGCAAAGTAATTGAAGAAAATGTTCCCATCTGTGTATTCCAGGACTATATGTGATTTTCTAATATGTAGGTAAAATCAAATATTGAAAAATTATATTAATTATACTACTAAAAATGACAACAGGATTCTATATCCATGCAATTTCTATTGGTCTGTCAAACATTATAAAAAATGTGTCAGGCATGGCGTTGATTTTGACTCACAATTTCCTTAATATAAACTTAATTTGGATTTTATTATTTACAAGATGTTTTAAGTTGAACTTTTGGGAGCGTATCCAACAGTTCAAGTTAAAAGTACTCAAACTTTCTGAGTAACAGTATTGAGCTTTATGTTAAACAGCCACAGGGTACAAAGCAATGCAAATGTCTTGTTCAGTGTAAAGTAAGGAAGTTTGTTGTGTAAACTAGTCAGATATGTTACACTAATGGGAGCAAAATTAGTCTTGACACATTTCTGGCAAGTCTAGAAAAATATGAGATGTGTTCTCTACCACACACGAAGAGTTGCCTCAGAGCAACAAAGGATATCATTGTGGAGCCTAGAAAAAGCCAGGAATATGCAGTACTTGGACAGACGCTGCTTCCCTCCCAGGGGGACCCGGGCAGAAACCTCAGTGACTCTCCAGGTTGAACCAATTCAGAGATTTTGAAACTATCTAGAAGTTCAGACTGGAAAGTTAGGGGCCACCATTGAAGAACTCGAGAGCTGACAAATTCCACAAGGATGTGCATTGGGTGAAGGCTTCCCGTGTGAGTAAACACTATCAGTTCCTCTAGAAGGTGAATGGAAACTGTAGAGAACTCATGGGGATTATTAGAAAGGAAAAAGAGTTGGATGTTGCCTTCGTTTGATCCACACTTTGTTTTTTTTTTCTTTCTATGGATACAGTTGTGGGAATCATTCCAGAAGATAACATGGAAAATGCACATGTTGGTTATTAGTCCAATAACAGAAACTGTTGGGATTTAAGTTTTTGGAAGACTTGAAATGGAAAGGGAGTTCAATGCAGATAAGGGTAAACTATAGCCCATGGGCCAAATCAAGCCACCACCTGTTTTTTGTTAGTAAAGTTTTATTAGAACACAGCTTCACTGTTTTGTTATTGTCTCGTTGATGGCTGAGATAGAGTTTAGTCATCATGGCAGACATCTTATGAACTGCCAAGCTGCAAATACTTACTATTTGGTCCTATAGAGAAAAAATTTGCCAGTCCCTTAGTCGAGTAAGTTAAATTTAAAAATGTTTTCTTTCCCTAGGCTTCTTGTTTTCACCCCACCTAAGAAAATAAGCTGATGCAAATAGCAAATGCAGATGATTTAATTTGTAAATTTGCATCTACGGGACTAAAGGCTTAATTACCTCTCAATCAGTCTTCTCTGAGTGGAAACTAATGGAAGGGAGTAGAAGAAAGGTCAGTGTGTAGAGGTAAACAGTGATGGTAAAACAGCTAAGGAGACCTCAATTTGTAATGTCAAATGCGCTTCCAAAGAAAATATTTCCAATTTTAATATCACTTCAATATCTTGTCAGATAACACACAGACTCAATTTTTCAAAGGCTAAAAAATAAAATAATACGGATTTCATTCTTCTTTGTTTTCTTGTCCTTATGGAGTGTTAATTTCTTCATAAGGAAGGAAAAAAAGAGAAAGAAAATGTGGTATCTATTGAAACGCCTTTTCTCTACTTGGTGGTAGTGAAATTAAGTCAAAGCTCTCCAAATAAAAACTAAAATGCTGTTCTTGTAATTTGCTCTGTCAAACTGAGGCTTTATTTCCACACACTTCTCAAAACCTTTATGTGGTAGGTTATCATAGAATTTGATAAGTGAGGGATGCCTGGGTGGCTCAGTCAGTTAAGTTCAGCTCAGGTCAGGATCTCAGGGTCCTCGAATCGAGTCCCGCATCGGGCTCCTTGCTCAGCGAGGAGTCTGCTTCTCCCTCTGCTGCTGCTCCCCCTGCTTGTACTCTTTCTTTCTCTCTGACAAATAAATAAAATCTTAAAAAAAATAATTTGATAAGTGAAGTTTGAATAGTTTCAATTACCTGTTCTTGGGCAAAAACAGATATCAAATGCTTAAAAAATATATACCCTTTGACCAAGAATTTCTTTACTTCAATATCATCCTAAGTACATTAAAGATATAGCCAAGTATTTAGTTATAGAATAGATAACACAAAATTCTTTATGGTAAACATGAAAAACCTCCAAATGACCAGTAATGCAGGATTTGGTTAAGCTTATAAGGTATATACATTGAACGGTCTCCTTAAAATCATTAAATGATACTGGAGGTAAAATTTCTTAATGAAAAATGTTCATAATCTCATCTACATGAAGGAAACAAGGTACAGCATGGTATGTGCATTTTAGTCCAATTTTTGTTTAAAGCTATATCTTTATACTTCTATCCCAGTTCTTAATCTTAAAGTTTGTTAGTTTTATGTGGTTTAATGTAGAAATATACACATCAAGTTTTGAATTGTGATTATTTTAACAATGGAATTATAGATATTTTAAACGTTAAAAACTATATATTCTCATTTTTTTCTAAACAAATGAGTTTTCTTATTATATGACAATATTATTTTATATTTTATTAAAGGCTCTTATCTAGTAATTAAATGTAGAAATAAAGTTACATTTAAATTTTCACTTAATATATTTATGGATTTACTCTGAAAAGTTTCTGAAGTGAAAGTGATAAAGAATTAGATTTACCTGAGTAAAAAGCTGAGAAATAAACTTCACTTGATCTTAAGAGTCCTGACTGAGAAATAATCAAGGCCATTGAACTAGATGAACTTTGAAGTATATTTCTAGTCTAATAATTTATTAAAAGTGCCCAAAGATGTGGACCTCAGGTCCTAATTTGCCTCACAACAGAGACTCTGCTTTTAGAAGTCTATAGATTGAGGTATGAGTGAAGTATGGTGGTTAAAAAAATTCAATCTTACAAATCAAAAATCAAGTTTACAGGCGACCATTTGTCAAAAAATAGATAACTGTTTTCTTTTTAAGAAAAGATTTATTTGCTTATTAGAAAGAGAGAGAGAGAATGAGCAGGAGGAGCAGAGGGAGAGGGAGAGAGAATCTCAAGTAGACTCCATGCTCAGCAGAGTCCAACGTGAGGCTCAAACTCAGGACGCTGAGATCAAGACCTGAGTCAAAACCAAGAGTCGAGGCTTAACTGTGCCACCCAGGCTCTCCTAGATTAGCTTAATAAAGGCTTTCCTCTGGTTCTTTAGTTCACAATGTTATAGTAAAGTAGATGAAGTTAAACATCATGCCACAGTCAGGGTCATGGTGATGAATCTAGGGCTTCCCTTCGAAAGGGTCAAATCCATGTTTAGGTAATTAGGAGTTTTCTATTATATCTGATCATTATTTGTTAGGAGAAATAGCCAATATTTAAATTTTAATGTAATGAACAATTTGTAAAGCAACTTTAATTTGTTTTCTTTTTTTTTTAAAGATTTTATTTATTTATTTGACAGAGAGACACAGCAAACAGCGAGAGACGGAACACAAGCAGAGGGAGTGGGAGAGGGAGAAGCAGGCCTCCCGCTGAGCAAGGAGCCTGATATGGGGCTTGATCCCAGGACTCTGGGATCATGACCTGAACCCAAGGCAGTCGCTTAATGGCTGAGCCACCTAGGCACTTCTTGAATTTGTTTTCTAATCAGGCAGTCTGATTAGGTAGCCCTTCTGAATGACTGGACATTGGATAAGAGGGATGTGGGCTTTACTATTTTGGGTGCACATTAGGGATATAGTACTTGTAAAATGTTAAGGGGAACAAATCTCAATCTTATCCTTTCCACTGAAACCTAAACTTGAAATTGTTTTATTTTCCTTAGAATCACATACAGTAATTTACTCTGGAAATTTTTGTAATGAAATATTTTAGTTATTCGGGGAATATAATTACTTGCAACTAGTATTTGTGTTTTTTAAGAAATTAGTATTTGCCAAAGGACAATGGGTATCCTGAGATACCATCTAAGTCTTGTGAGCTTTGGAACATATTTTAATGCTACTATTTCTGATGGAGCTGATCTGACTCAGAATACATTGTCAATGAAAAGAACATTGGCTTAGAAGGTGTTTAATTTTCCATATTCTTGTATATGGAATGCACTTTACTTTTTTAACAAAAAGCAAGTCAAATGTCTGATGTGCTAGTTACATTTGAAGAACTTGGGAAGAAGAAATAAAAAAGTAAAATTGTAATGTAGAAGAAAGCATGAAGCAAAAACTGATAGAACTGAAATAAAGTTAGACAAATCCACAATTACAGTTGGACACTAGAGTATTTTTTTTAAAGATTTTATTTATTTTATTTGACAGAGAGAGGGAGATCACAAGTAGGAAGAGAAGCAGGCAGAGAGAGAGGGGGAAGCAGGCTCCCTGCTGAACAGAGAGCCCGATGCGGGGCTTTATCCCAGGACCCTGAGATCATGACCTGACTTGAAGGCAGAGGCTTTAACCTACTGAGCCACCCAGGCATCCCGACACTAGAGTATTCTTGTCTCAGTAACTGATAGAGCAGGTAGATAGAAAATCAGAAAAGATATAGAAATCTTGAAAAACACAATCAACCAACATAACCTAGCTGACATTTATAGCCAACTTACCCACATACAGCAGAATACACCATCTTGTCCTGTACGTGAAATGATCACCAACATCCACTATATTCTGGGCCATAATATAAACCCTAACAAATTTAGAAAAATTGAAATCATGCAATTATATTCTCTGATCATAATGAAATAAAAAACAGAAAGCTATCTGGAGTCAATCCCAAACTCGAACAATTTGAAACTATTCCATGATTCAAACAGAAAGTCTCAAGGGATGGAGTGAAATACAAGCACAGTAGGTGGGATGCAGCTATAGCAACACCTAAAGGGAACTTTTAGGATTAAAGAGTATCTTAGAAAAGAGAAAATTTCTTAAATCAGTGATCTTTATTTTACCCTAAGAAAGTAGGAAAAGAAGAACTAATTAAATTTAATTTATGCCTAAAGCTAATATAACATTGTATGTTAATCATACTGGAATTAAATTTAAAAAAAATTAAATTAAAAAACCATAAAACAAATACTCTAAAAAAACAAAAGAACTAATTAAACTCAAAGCAAACAGAAGAAAGGAAATAATAAAGATGGAAGTAGAAGAAATCAATGACACTAAAAATAGAAAAACAACTGAAAATAAGTGAACCCCAAAACTGGTTCTTTGCAAAGGTCGATGCAATTGAGAAATCTCTAACCAGACTGACTAAGAAAAGAGAGAGGCCAACATTACCAATATCAGGAATGACACAGAAAACTTCATGACATACGCTCTATGTATTTAAAAAATGATAAGACAATGCTCAGTCAAAAAGAGATAACCTAAGTTGTCCTTATTTATTAAAGAAATAAAATTTGAGATTAAAATCTTTTAACAAAGAAAATTCAAGGCTCAGCTGGTAAATTCGCTGGTAAATTCTGCTCAAAATTTAAGAAAGAAATAATGCTAATTCAATCCTAGCTTTTATAGTAAATAGAAAAAGAAGACTCTATATAATTCATTTGATCAGGCTAGAATTACCTCAATACCCAAACCAGAAAAAATCATTACAAGAAAAGAAAACTGCATATTAAAATCTTGTATGAACATAGACACTATTATCCTCCAACAAATATCAGCAGATTGAATCCATTAATACATGAAAAAAGATAAGGTATAGTGACTAAATGTACTTTATTCGAGGAATACAAGTTTGGTTTAAAATGTGAAAATGAATTGATGCAACTCAACATATTAAATACTGAAAAAAATCATATGATTATCTCAATAGATGCAGCAAAAGCATTTGACAAAATTACATATGCATTCACGTTATGAACTCTCAATTAACTAAGAATAGGCAAGAACTTCCTCACCCCGATTAAGGACATCTTTGAACAACATTCAGTTACCAACACGCTTAATGGCGAAAGACTCTTCTCCTAAGATTAGAGCCAAGGTGAAGACGTTTGCTACCTCCTCTCCTATTCATCATTGTTCTAGTCAGTGCAGTAAGGAAGGAAAATGAGATAAAAAACATCCAGACCTGAAATGAACTATCTTCATAAATTATATGATTGCCTATGTAGAGAATTCCAAAACAATCTATTAAAAACAGTGACTAAAATGAAGCTAGGTTAACAGGTTTACAGAATATGAGGTTAAGTTACAAAAATCAACTGTATTTTTATATACCAGCAGTGAACAATTAGAAATTGAAATAAAATATGTAATGTGTATGTAAAAAAACAAAATCACTACTGAAGAAACGTATCAAAGAAGACCTAAATAAATGAAGAAATAAGTTGTGTTCTTATATTAGAATATTCAATATTAAGAGGTCATTTCTCCATAAACTGATTTATAGATTCTATGTGATCCCAATAAAAATTCCAGCAGATTTTTTTTGTAGAAATTTACAAAGTAAATTTAAAATTTACATGGAAAGGCCAAAGAGCTAGAATTACCAAAGTCATTTTGAAATAAACCCCCCAAACTTAGAGAACACACACTACCTGATTTTAGCACTTTAATAATCAAGTCAAAGTCATTTTGACAAAATGATAAACATAGATCAATGGCATAGAATAGAGATTCTAGAAATATACTCACCCCTATATGATCAATTAATTTCTTATGGCCAATTAATTAATCTATTTATTTATTTTAAAGATTTTACTTGTTTGTTTGGGAGAGAGAGAGACAGTGGGAGAGGGAAACAAGCGTGAGAGGGAGAAACAGGCTTCCTGCAGAGCAGGGAGCCCAATGCGAGGCTCAATCCCAGGACCCCAGGATCATGACCCGAGCCAAAGAGAGATGCTTAACAACTGAGCCACTCAGGTGCCCCATGGCCAATTAATTTTTGATACAGATACAAACCTAATTAAAGAAAGGAATACTATCCTTTTATAAACAATACTGGAAAAATTGGACAACCTTACAAAATAAGAATATTGCTTCATACCTCACATCATACAGAAAAAATGATGCATCAACCTCAATGTAAAAATTTAAAAATATGCAGTTTGTAGAACTTAAGCAAAGATTTCTTGGTTATAGAAGCAAAACTCTGGTGCCTGAGATAAAATAAAAGACAAATTGGCTTTTAAAAAAATGGCAAACTTTTACTCAAGTTCAATAAAATTAAAAGAAAAATATTTTCAAAACATATATATCATAAAACATTTTTATTCAGAATATAATAAAATACTCTTTAAAACTCAAAGACAAGAGGCGCCTGGGTGGCTCAGTGGGTTAGAGCCTCTGCCTTCGGCTCAGGTCATGATCTCAGGTCCTGAGATTGAGCCCTGCATAGGGCTCTCTGCTCAGCAGGGTGCCTGCTTTTCCCTCTCTTTCTGCCTGCCTCTCTGCCTACTTGTCTCTCTCTCTCTGTCTCAAATAAATAAATAAAATCTTAAAAAAAATTAATAAAACTCAAAGACAAGAAAGCCATCAATCCAATTAAAATGTAGGCAAAATATTTGAATAGATATTTCACTAAAGAAAATATATGGGTGGCAAATAAACCTATAAAAAGATACTCAACGTTGGTTGTCATTAGGGAAATTTAAATTAAAGCTGCAATGACAGATCATAATGTACCTATTGAAATGACTACATTATAAAAAAATGAAACAAACAAGAACCTGGGTATACCAAGTGCTGGTGGGGATGTAGGGCAATCAAAACTCTCATTTATTGCTGGTGAAATAAGGGATGGTAGAGATGCTTTGGAAAATAGTTTGGCAGTTTCTTAAAGAATTAAACATGTGCTTACCATACACCCCAGTAATCCCACTTCTAAGGATTTACCCGATTGAAATGAAAACCTATGCTCACAGAAACATCTTTATGCGTGGTTACAGGGCTTGTATTTTATAATAGGTAAAAACTGGAAACAGCTCCAACTGGAGAATAGAGAAGCTGAGATAAATCCATGCTATGAAATGCTACTCAGCAACAAAAAGGAACAGACCCCTGATACATGCTACAGAATGGGCGAATCCCAAATTAATTATGCTCGGTGGAAGAGGCCAATCTCAAGAGGCTACATATTGGGGTGCCTGGGTGGCTCAGTGGGTTAAAGCCTCTGCCTTCAGCTCAGGTCATGATCTCAGGGTCCTGGGATCGAGCCCTACATTGGGCTCTCTGCTCAGTGGGGAGCCTGCTTCCCCCGCCCCCCCCGCCTGCCTCTCTGCTTACTTGTGATCTCTCTCTCTGTCGAATAAATAAAATCTTAAAAAAAAAGAGGCTACATATTATATGATTTCATTTATATGGCCTTCTGAAGAAGCAAAAGTATAAAGACAAAAAATAGATCATGGGTTGCCAGGTTTGGTGGGAACAAGAGTGTTTGATTACACAGTGGCATGAAGGACAATTTTTGGGCTCATAGAACTGTCTATCCCTTGATTGTAGGGGTGGTTTACACAACTTTATGTGTTTGTTGAAACACCTAGAACTTGGCACCAAAATAATGTGAATATTATTGTGTATAAGCTTTGTTGCAATTTAAAAATATAGAAAAATCAATAGAAGTGAGAAAATGTTTGAAGGAATAAAAAAATAGTTTCTTCAGAATAAAAGAAAGATATAAGACCTGGGATCAAAAGAGTTCATAGACTGTAGCACAAACTAAATCAGAAGAAAAAAATGAAGAACAAATACCCCTACACTATGACACATTAATAGTGAAATTTAAGAACATCAAAGAAAAGGAGAAAATTCTAACATCTTAGAAGAAAAAGAAATGATAATTTACAATGGAACGAGAAGGAAATTGATATCACAGAGCAAATTCAGACTAAAAAAAAGAGAAAAAAGTGATATTGTCCATGTTTAAGATGAACTTCAAATCCAATTCCTATAGCCAAATAAACTAGCAATTACTTGTGAGATTGATACAAAGATATTCCTCAGCATAATATTGGGTTATAAAAATATTTTTCAAAAAAATATTAAAGCAAGAAGAGAACAAAATCTATTGGGGCGCCTGGGTGGCTCAGTGGGTTAAGCCTCTGCTTTCGGCTCGGGTCATGATCTCGGGGTCCTGGGATGGAGCCCCACATCAGGCTGTCTGCTCAGCGGGGAGCCTGCTTCCCACTCTCTCTCTGACTGCCTCTCTTCCTACTTGTGATCTCTCTGTTAAATAAATAAAATCTTAAAAAAAAATCTATTAGTAAACCAATGCATACCCATACATATAAGGATGAATGAATAACTTAGTAAAGTTCGCTGTTTTTACAAAAGAAACAGAACCAAAACAATCTAGTATAACCAGAACTAAAATGCGAGATACATCAATAGGGCAGATGGGGTACAGATGAGATGTGTATAAAACAGAATCGGAAGGAGGTTAGAGCCTGGTTATATTTCTTATTTGGGGAGTGCATATAGATAGTGAGAAATGTCAAGCATTTGTGTGGAAAAATAAACAAAAAATATAGGTCTTATTTTTTTTTAAGACTTTATTTATTTGAGAGAAAGAGAGAGAGAGACATTTGAGAAATAGAGCAGGGGGGAGGTGGGCAGAGGCAGAGGTAGAAGCAGGCTCCCTGTGGAGCAGGGAGGTGGATGTGGGACTCAATTCCAGGACCCCAGGATCATGACCTGAGCTTTAAGGCAGATGCTTAACTACTGAGCCACCCAGGCGTCCCCCAAAATATGGGTCTTAATAAATTAAAAGTAATAACTGGAAAATAGAAATAGAATGCTTTCCCTTCAAACTAACAGAAAAAGAGATTTGGCTTATTTAATGAAAAACATAGGAAGGCAAAAAGAATTTTTTAAATGGTTGTATGGTAAGTAGAAAATATGAAATCAGAGAGTATATACAAATCCCAAATGAATATACAAATGGGTTAAACCACTCAAAAATAGACAAGGTAAAATTTGAGATCAAGCACATGTTGGGAGCAATGGGGGATGCTATCTATTAGGAATAAGAATAAATCAAAAAGGGGCGCCTGGGTGGCTCAGTTGGTTAAGCAACTGCCTTTGGCTTAGGTCATGATCCCAGCGTCTTGGGATCGAGTCCCACATCGGGCTCCTTGCTCCGCAGGGAGCCTGCTCCTCTCTCTGCCTCTGCCTGCCTCTCTGCCTGCTTGTGTTCTCTCTCCGTTAAATGAATAAATAAAAATCTTTAAAAAAAAAAAAAAGAATAAATCAAAAAGGTGAGGGCACCTGGGAGGCTCAGTTGGTTAAGTGACTGCCTTCGGCTCATGCGCCGAAGGGTTTCCAGGATCAAGTTTTGCATCGGGCTCCCTGTTCAGTGGGAAGTCTGCTTCTCCCTCTGACCCTCACCCTTCTCATGCTCTCTCTCTCTCTCTCTCTCAAGTAAATAAATAAAATCTTAAAAAAAGATGAAATAATCACAAATCTTGTGAATGTACTTGCAGACATTCCAAAAAATATATAAAACAGTAGCTGACAAAATTACTGGAAAATGCATTTTTAGTAATTATAGTTGAATATCCACATAATGTAATGAACAGCAAATATTCTTTTTTTAAGACATGCTGTATAAGAAGTTTTGTTTATTTTTTATTGTGTTATGTTAGTCGCCATACAGTACATCATTAGTTTTTGATGTAATGTTCCATGATGCACCGTTTACGTATAACACCCAGTGCTCCATGCAGTAGGTGCCCTCCTTAATACCCATCACTGGGCTTACCCATCCTGCCACCCCCCTCCCCTCTAAAACCCTCAATTTGTTTCTCAGAGTCCACAGTCTCTCATGGTTTGCCTATATTCTTTTTTTTTTTTAAGATTTTATTTATTTATCTGTCAGAGAGAGCACAACCAGGGAAGTGGCAGGCAGAGAGAGGAAGAAGCAGGCTCTCCACTGAGCAAGGAGCCTGATGTGGGACTCGATCCCAAGACCCTGGGATCATGGCCTGAGCTGAAGGCAGTCGCTTAACCCACTGAGCCATTCAGGCGTCCCTTTGCCAATATTCTTAATGGAGGTTTCCTTTTCAGATCAGGAAAAAAAGACAAAGCTGCCTGTTATCACTACTATTTGACATATTACTGAATATTTTGCCTAGTGCAAAGAGACCAGAAAAAGAAACAAGTCTTATAAATAGAAGGAAAGAAGAGGCAGACAATGGCAATGCCATGATGATTACACAGTAAATCTGAAAAATCAGCTACGGGAAATCAAAGCTACAGTGGAGTTACATATTCTGGAATGAGTTGCTGACAGAGAATACGTTGAACATATACTGAAAGTTAGACAAGTGCGGATGTGATCTTAAACTTTATTATTGAGAAGAGTTCTTTATGTCAAAATAAGAACAAAAACAGACATGAACATACGAAGTGAAGAAATTTTGCAAAAATTTTGCAAAACAAAAATTAGTAAAATATTTGACAAGACACTGTTAGGTTGTAATTAATTCGTTCTTTACCAAGATATTGTTAATTTCTTTTTTTTTAAGATTTTATTTATTTATTTGACAGAAGAGAGACCACAAGCAGGCAGAGAGGCAGGCAGAGAGAGAGGGGGAAGCAAGCTCCCTGCTGAGCAGAGATCCCGATGTGGGTCTTGATCCCAGGACCCCGAGATCATGACCTGAGCCGAAGGCAGAGGCTTTAACCCACTGAGCCACCCAGGTGCCCCAAGATATTGTTATTTTTAAATCACTGCACTCTGACGACTAAGATTTTTTTTTCTTATTTATTTATTTATTTATTTATTTATTTATTTATTTATTGGTAGAATTTTGAACTATCTGATGCAGTTTTTTCTTTTTTTCTTTTTTCTCCCCAAATATGTTTATGTTAATTTTTCAGTGTTACAAGATTGTTCATGCACCACACCCAGTGCTCCATGCAATATGACGACTAAGATTTCGTTAACTTATTTCTGTTATTTTCATGCTGATTTCAAAGGCATGAAAACAGTCCACAAACTTTCACAACTAGTGTTATTTTTCTTTTATTAAAAGTTGTGATGAGCACTGGGTACTATCGGTAAGGGATAAATCACTAATTCTACACCTGAAACCTATTTTACCATCCATGTTAACCAACTAGAATTTAAACAAAAAATTGAAATGAAAGAAGAGTTGCTAACTAATAACAAAATAAGAGTTGATTTGCAAATTTTCTGTATACTTTAAGCCATATTTGAGTAAATGTATTTAAGCATGATATCATAAAAGTAGGTAGCAAGAGTGAGAAAAAGCTAAATTATATCATAAATCACTCTGTGATTTATGTCCACACTGTAAACTATTAAGTAGGAATCTTGATCTGAGAAAACAAGAGGCTACAGATATTGGGTAAGAAAATTTATCATATTGTCGTTGTCCTGATGGGGATCACAGACTCACTTAAAAACATGTAAAAATCTCTAACATTCATTTTATAAGTCATGACCTTTTTGCCAAAATCTGTGAAAGAACTCAAAATATTGTTTTTGCTTAGAGAAGACAAAACGGCCAAATTGACATGTTGTGTTTAAACAGAGCCTATCTTTCTTTCTTTTTCTTCTAAACATAGCAATGTCCAGATATATATTTTAAAATCTCACTTCTTTAAGAATCTTTACTCCGTTTACATATTGCGAACATCTGTCTTTTATGAGGTACTATTCTCTGCCTTCTCTCTCTGATTCTTTTCTCCTTTTTTCTACCCTGGACAGTGTTGCTCTTGGCATAGTGTGCAGATTAGATATCACCTTTTTTGAGTCCGTTTCCTTCTTTAAGGGAGAAAAACCAGATTAATAATTGTATGCTATATTCTTATAGTCATATAATATATTCAATATGTTAAGTTTGCAGACAAGGTTTGCCTTACTTTATGACTTTAGATTTATTGGGGACCAAGATATCTTAATGGGTACCAAAATTTTAAATATATGATTCGGGGCACCTGGGTAGCTCAATCTGTTAGGCATCTGTCTCTTGATTTCACCTCAGGATGGTGAAATCAAGTCCTGCATGGGGCTCTGTGCTTAGTGTGGAGACTGCTTAAGATTTTCTCTTTCCCTCTCCCTCTGCCCACCCCCACTACTGCAACCCCCCCCTTCATGCTCTGTCTCTCTAAAATAAATAAATCTTTAAATAAATAAATAAATAAATAAATAAATAAATAAATAAATAAATAAACAGACAAATAAATAAATAAATCTATGATTCCGCTCTCCCTTTTATTTTTTTATTTTTATTTTTTTTATTTTGTTTTGTTTTTAAGGTTTTATTTTTTAAAGTAATCTCTACTCCTAGTTTGAGGCTCGAACTTACAAGCCCAAGATTAAGAGTCGTGCGCTTCACTGACTTGAGTCAGTGGGCTCCCCTCAGCTCTCCTTTTTAAATTTCAAATCAACATTTCCCTATTTCTACTTAATTTTGTAATTGTATGTCTTAGTGGCATGGCTACTTAATCTTTCCATATGTTGGCCCTTTATACTCTTTTTCTCAATCTGGTTGATGGAATCACCATCAGTGTTTAAATAATCAAAGAGAGCAATTCAGTTGACCTAAACAAATATTATTTTACACTTTACAAAGTAGACAGTCTCTACTCACAAGAGTCCAGGGAAAAGGGCTACAAGCCGGTATAGAAAAAAATGCAAGTAGGAAACAAGGAAGAAATACTTCGCTTTAAGTTGACTGGCTGGGATTATATACCTGATCTTCTTTAGAATGATCGGGGAACAAGAAAGTAAGTGTAGAGCCAGAGTTACCTTGGTTTTTGAAGATTGCCTGGAGAGAGCATGTTTCTGGTCAAGTGATGAATTTATAGGAGTAAGAATTATCCTAATAATTCTTTTTTTTTTTTTAGATTTTATTTATTTACTTGACAGAGAGAGAGAGAGAGAGATCAAAGTAGGCAGAGAGAGAGGGGGAAGCAGGCTCCCCGCTGAGCAGAAAGCCCATGCAGGGCTCGATCCCAGGACCCTGAGATCATAAGCTGAGCTGAAGGCAGAGGCTTTAACCCACTGAGCCACCCAAGCTGGCCGGGAACAGTTTCATCTTAGACATAGAAATGTATTTAATACCAAGATGCTCAAGTTAGAAAAGCATGCATCATTTCAGAAACTAGCTTAATACAGCGTGATGGGGGTAAGTGCAGCACACTTGGGTGTGAGACAGGCATGGGCAGAATCCTTATCATGCAACTTGCTAAATGTGTGTTTTAACCTATTTCACAAATCTGAAAATCACAGGACTAAAAACTATTTTGTGAATTTGTTGTGAGATTTATATGAGCTAAGGTGTGTAGAGGTTTTATAAACAGCAGTCGTTTTCAAAATTATTTTTCATCTCTCCTTTGGCAACAGCATATTCTTGGTTACAATATTTGTACTTTCTTACACGCTCTCAAATCTTTGTCTTTGTCTCTTCTTCCTGATATTTCCTTGATTAATCGTCTAGATCACATTACTCATCCCCCTGTCTCCCAGACTACAGCTGCCCCACACCTTTGTGCCTGGACCCATCCTCCATACTGAGCAAAGAGTGATCGTAATGAAGATCCATCCCAATTTTATTGCCTGGCTCTTTCTTTTTTTTTTTTTAAGATATTTATTTATTTGAGAGAGAGAGAGAGAGATGGTAAGTGAGAGAGAGAGAGTATGAGCAGGGGGGGAGAGGGAGAAGCAGACTTCCCACAGAGCAGAGAGCCTGATACAGGACTCGATCTCAGGATCCTGAGATCATAACCTGAGCTGAAAGCCGATACTTAACTGACTGAGCCACCTGGGTGCCCCTGCCTGGCTCTTTAAAATCCCTCAACTATTTCCAGAGATAAAAGAGAATACCCCGTGTTGGTAAGCATGCCAGCAAATAGCGTCTCATAGTTACTAATGGGAATGAAAATTGGTATTTTTCCAGAAAGCAATTTGCCTTGTGTACCAAACAGCTTTTAATAGTCCGCTTTGTTCCAGCAGTGCCACTTACATATGCTTATTCTGAACTTGAACAAGAAAACAGGCTCTGGATTTCCAGTAAAACTTCTTTCATGACCCAACTTCTACAACCCTTCCCAATGACCGATCAATGTGTTTGAAGAGAAACAAGAATAAGAAATATTAATAATGAAAAAAAAAACTATATTTATTCGTGCCCAGAGTTGAACAATATATCACAAAACCAAAGAGATGTGTGCCAAGTCCGGGGAGAATTTAGTCAACAGGAAGGAATTAAGACTGACGGAAGAATTCCCAGTTGTAGAAAATTAAGTGGAGAAAATTCTAGTGAGAAGTAGGACATATGGTTGATTTCAGCAGAATTGCGGACAGTATTTACGGCCCAAAGCCTCCAGTCAGTAGCATTGCAAACCTATTAGAAGCAGGCCTGTGGCATAAAACCTGTGGTTGAGCCACATAATTATTCACTGACAGGATTTAAAGTAGGTTTAATTTTCTTCTTTATGTTTTCCCCATTTAAAAATTTCCATTGATGAATAAGAATTAATTTATTTTTTATTTTTTTAAAGACTTCATTTATTTATTTGTCAGAGAGAGAGACCTATCATGAACAGTGGGGAGGGGTAGAGGGAGAAGCAGACTCCCCACTAGACAGGGAGCCTGATGCAGGACTCGATCCCAAGCCCCAAGGTCGTGACCTGAGCCAAAGGCAGATGCTTAACTGACTGAGCCACCCAGGTGTCCTATGATGAATAGGAATTAATTTAACTAACCACCACAACAAAAATTAATAGAATTCTTTCAGTGGCTTCTGAATGCCTTTACTACAATGAGCAAATCATTGTCTTTCCCCTGTTTTCTACTGTAGATCTGCTGCAATATTTAGTTTTCCAAAATACGGTGTGCTCTTTTTCTCTTCAACATCTTTGCAACTGCTTCCCCCTGCCATTGTCCGGGGGTTCTTTGTAATCATTCATCACTCGGGTCCAGTTTACTTCCTTCGTGGAATGTTCGGTGACATCTCTAGGCATTATGTGAATTTCCATTTGTGGGATCCCATTGCACTCTGTCACCATCTCAGTTGTGATACATACACACTGGTATATTGTTGTGTACATCTTTCCCTCCGATACCCTGAGAGCTCTAGGGCTGCACACCTTGTGTCACTTTAAACTTTATGTGAAACCAAATACATATTTGTTAACACAGGAAGTGGGGCATTAATATTTCACATTTTGTAGTCTCTTCATTGAGCTGAGCGGGCAAATCTCTCACAATATTGCCTGGAGATGTTTTTGAGAAAAGAAGTATTTTTTTCTCCATATTGCTTTTTTAAAAAATGCATCATTCTATATTCATTTCAAAACAGTAAGTATCTACCTACATTTCCATTCATTCTATGTTTATTTATCTTACATTTGTTCTTCCAGAATAGGGAGATCAGGTTTCTTGGGTTTGACCTGCTTCATATACACGGTAAATTGTATGCACAGGGATTCACTTGTATTATTTCACAATACGATGACCCTATTTTCATTCCATCACAATGAAAAGTTGTTACAATTACTAAGCGTATTTATTTCTCAGATGTGAATGTTGAAGGCTTTGCAGAGCACGGGGCAGAGGTGGACTACTCACAAAGGCTTAAGAAAACAAACTGATTGCTTTCAGTTTTCTCTGTGCTCACCTGCCAAGAAACATTCTGAACTGAATTTTAGACTTTAGTAGATTAGATTTATGGAAATTAGAAATATGTTCCTATGCAGAATGTTTTGTTAAAAGATTTTACGTTCATATTTAGTGACTTTTAGGCTTCTTTATAAGTAAACCACTAAGTTCTTTCCGGAACCACAACTAAACTCAATCTTGGGAGAAAGAAGTAAGCAAAACAAATGTTTAATTTTAAGAAAGAGGTTAATTCCAAAATAAATAAATAAATAAATAAATGATTAAGGATTTTGACTTTAATGATGATTATTAATTTTTTAACAAAACCATTTAGACAAACGCATTTCCTGGTCCTCCATCTTTTTGACAAACTGGAAAGGTTTAGAATTTTATAAAGTCACAAGCCCTGTCAAAACACTTCTAGGCTTGCATATTTTTCCAGGTAAGAGTAACAATACCCATAAATCATACCTAAGTTCAGATTCCTATCTGAAATTTCCTTGAAATATGTGGAAATATGGCAGAAGTTTTTCTTAAGGTATGTAACATCTTATTCTCAAAGTTTGGCTGAAATCTGAAAATAGTATGAGCGTTGACAGAAATGAAAGAGGGGAAGGAAGAGGAGAGGAGACAAGAAGAGGGGAAAGGAGGAGGATGAAGAAGAAAATTTACGTTAAGTGGAGGCCAAAAGCACTTTGGTAAAGTGTGATTTTGCATTTCATTAAATATTTTATGAAAACCCGCTTTCATAGTTTTCCCTGTGAGTGTTGGCGTTATCTGTGAATCACTGGAATAACCACATGAACACATAATAAGGATTATGACACAAATAATACAAATTGCATTTCCAGCTTTCGGACTGACTAGGTTGGCAGTTCGCCAGCTTTTTTTCAGGCTAGGAGTGAGGGGAAAGCAAACTACTACAGAAGTATTGTTTCTTTCAGAAACATGATCCAGACTTGGATAGAACCATTGCATTTGCCGTTCACACAACTTAAGAAATGCAACTTTATGTATATAAAATTGTGCATTGGTGCTAAAATGATCTGTGTGTAGAGAGTGTATTTTTCCTTATGCATGCCTGAAGAAATGGGTTAAATACTATGATATGCTGTGGGCATGTCACAAGCTGACTCAATGACTCATATGTTGGCAGCGGCCAAGTAAATAGAGCTACTGCATCTGAAGGTAATGGGTAGCTCGCAACCTTCTTGACACTTTAACACGAAAATTAACTTTAAAGAGTTTCAAAACAAAGAACATTTGTGAAGATTTGATTTCTGGATCTTTGAATCTTGTCATAAGATTTTTCATTAAAATAGAATAAAAACCTAAATTTCGAAGTCAAGCTATGCAGTAGAGGGGGGTTTTTTTCGCCTTCCCCAATCCATCCTTTTAATTGTTCCAAGTTAATTACTTTGATCTATTTCTGGATTTTCTATTATTGTAGATTCCTCTAGCATACTGAAAGCATATTAAAAAATTTTTTTTTTCAGGGTGCCTGAGTGACTCAGTCAGTTTAAGGATCTCACTCTTGATTTTGGCTCAGGGCTGTGAATTCAAGCCCCACATCAGGCTCTGCGTTGAACATGGATTCTGCTTGAGATTCTTTCTCTCCCTCTCCCTATGCCCCTCCCCCATCCCTCTCAAACAAACAAACAAACAAATAAATACATTTTTTCAATAGAAGGCCATCTTATTGCCAAAATATATTTCAACATAAGATAATGGAGCTGCGTATTAAGCAGACTATCGTCATATTCCAAGAATTCAGTCTAGGAAAATTTATTTAACAGTTGATGATTATGAATAATTTCTCTTGAAGAATTTGGAAAAACAAAAGTCATCAAAGTCATAAATTGTACTAGAAATCCCAGGTGCTACCTTGGGCATACTAGGAAGTATACTGGCTTTTCTAAAGTCACACCATACAAAATCAATGTACAGAAATATTTCTGTGTACCAATGATGAAGCAGCAGAAAGAGAAATCAAGAAATCAGTCCCATGTATATTTGCACCAAACACCGTAAGATGCTGGGCACTTGGGTGGCTCAGTTGATTAGACATCTGACTCTTTTTTTTTTTTTAATTTTTATTTATTTATTAGAGAGCGAGAGACTGAGAATGAGAGGGGAGAAGGTCAGAGGGAGAAGCAGACTTCCCGCAGAGCCGGGAGTCCGATATGGGACTCGATCCCGGGACTCCGGGATCATGACCTGAGCCAAAGGCAGTTGCTCAACCAACTGAGCCACCCAGGCGCCCAGACATCTGACTCTTGATCTCAGCAGGTCTTGATCTCAGGATTGTGAGTTCAAGCCCCAGCTTGGACTCCACACTGGGCATGGAAACCACTTTAAAAAAGTAAACTAAACAACAACAACAATATAAGAAATCTAGGACTAAACCTAACCAAAGAAGTAAAAGATCTGTACTCTGGAAACTATAAAACATTTATGAAAAAAATTGAAGATTACACAAAGAAATATATATATGCATATATACGTGCATATACATATACAAATATATACGCATATACATATACATGCTTTTAACATATACATATATACATATGTATGTATTTTTAAAGATTTATTTATTTATTTTAGAGGGAAAGAGAGAGAGAGAGGGAGAGCCGGGGGTTAGGGGCTGAGGGAGAGGAATAGTCTCAAGCAGACTCCCCACTGAATGGGAAGCCCAACATGGGGCTCGATCTCACAACCCTAAGATCATGACCTGAGTTGATATCAAGAGTCAGATGCTTAACCGACTGAGCCACCCAGGTGCCCTTGGGAGAACAAATATTGATAAAATGTCTATAATACTCAAAGTAATCTATATATTTAATGTAATCCCTATCAAAATACCACCAGCATTTTTCACAGAGCTAGAACAAACAATCCCCAAATTTGTATGGAACCAGAAAAGACCCCAAATAGACAAAGCAATCTTGAAAAAGAAAAGCAAAGTTGGAGGTATCACGATTCGGGACTTCGAGTTATAGTACAAAGTTACAATCATCAAGACAATATGGTAGTGGAACAAAAACTGACACAGAAATCAATCAAATAGAATAGAAAACCCAGAAATGAACCCACAACTCTATGGTCAAGTAATCTTTGATAAAGCAGGAAAGAATATCCAATGGGAAAAAGACAGTCTCTTCAATAAATGGTGTTGGGAAAACTGGACAGCCACATGCAAAAGGTGACCTCCCGTATATTCTTTACCTAGACTCACTAATTGTTAATATTTTTATTCTAGTTGTTGCTTCATCATTTCTTTTCATAAGCATATTTTTATCTTTTGAAAGTAGTTACAGTCATACCTCCTTAACCCCTAAATATTTGAGTGTGTATTTCTTTCTTTTTTCTTTTTCTTTTTTTAAAGATTTTATTTATTTATTTGACAGAGAGAGACAGAGAAAGGGGAACACGTGTAAGGGGAAGGGGGAATGGAAGAGGGAGAAGCAGGCTCCCCATTGAGCAGAGAGCCCTTGAGTGTGTATTCTTAAGAGCAAAAACACTCTCCTTGCATAGTCAGGGCAATGAACAAAGTTAGAAAATATAACACTGAAAGAATAGTACTATTTTGTCCAGAGCCCATGTTTGAATTTTATCCATTACCCCCATAATGCCCTATATACCAAACTGTTATTTTCCTGGCCCAAGATTTCCAAGATTATGGATTATACTTAGTCGTCATATACCTTCAGTGTTCTTTAATCTGGAATAATGCTGCAGTCTCTTTTTTTTTCTTCCATAACGTGAGCAGTTTTGAACAATAACTGTTATCTTGTAGAATGTCCCTCAATTTGAGCTTACCCTGTATCTCTTAGGATTAGATCTTGGTTATGCATGTCAGTTAGGAGAGCAGATGTAGTATTGGGTTCTCAGTGCATCACAACAGAAGGCACATGGTGTTGGCTTGTCCCATTATTGGTGATGTTAACTGTAATCCCATGGCTACCATGGGATTCTGCTAGGGTTCTCCACTGTAAAGTCATTATTTTCCCTTTGGTCATTAATAAGTAATTTGTGAAGAGATATTTTGAGGCTATGTAAAGACTCTATTCTCTAAATATTCCCCTCCTCCAAGCATTTGTTGATAGTTTTTACTTGTATCAATTTTTATTATAAGGGTTGTAAGTGGTGATTTTCTAACTCTATCATATGTGTTAGCTGACATTCCACTACAAGGTGATAACCTTTCCTCTCCCGTACCTTCATTTATTTAGTTTTAATTTATTTACTTATATTTGTATGACTCCATGGATTCTTAGTGTGGCCACAGATTCTTCTTGAATTCAAAGTATTTATTAAATCTTACTATCATGATTATCATGATTCTTTTTTCAGTATTTCCACACTTAAGATAAACGTTCTTTTCTAAGGGGGGAACAGTTTATCTCAATTCTCTTTTATCTTTTTTGTGCATTTTTCCAGAACCACTTTGCTCTCTGTGAATGATTGCAGAAAGTCTTCAAAAATTGGATGTGCTCAGGCGCCTAGGTGGCTCAGTCATTAAGTGTCTGCCTTTGGCTCAGGTCATGATCCCAGGGTTCTAGGATCAAGCCCTGCATCGGGCTCACTGCTGGGCAGTGTCTGTCTCTCTTCTTTTGTGAAGCCAGGTAAATAAATTTTTCTGTCATTCCAAATCATAAGTTACCATATGACATATACAAATGTGGGCAGGCAGATTGTAGAGCTATTCGAAGGAAAGATGTTGTCTTTTGTGTCTTAGGGCACATGTAAATAGTAATAGGGGCTCTGATGCTGATGACTTCAGCAGTCAAGGGGGACAGGATGGCAGATCCACAGTAACCGCGAAGATATTAACACCAGGAAATTCTCAGAAATCTTGGAGAGAGCAGTTGATTTCTCATAGAACGTGGGACGGTGTGCTTGAATCATTATCTTTTAACTTTCAGAGGTTGGGATGTGCTCAGTCAATACATTTGTCACAGTAATAGTGTTATTAAAGTTTTCTACCACTTGAACAGAGAAACAAAATTCATACTATTTAAGTTTTGGTTTATAATAATTTTGGTCTTATCATTCACCAAAAATATTTATACTCATCCATGTGAATATTTTGGTGTATTAAATTTGTATTCTTTAAGTAAGATAGTCCAATTATGTACTAAGTACTTGAATCCTACTGCTCTCACAAGAGCTCAGAAAAAAATAATTAGCAGCTAGAAAGTGGGCTGAGTCAGCAATAGGTATGTGTGAGGAATTGAAGTTCTGTTAGGAAGAGGACACAAGGACATGCATAAGTGTAGGTCACAGATTGGCTAGTTGTGTTAATGTTATATTCGTTTTGTTATAGTGACCCCGCTGATGATAATCCAACTCAGAACAGAAAAAAATAGGGACTGGCAAGGAGTGATCTGGTCCAGGAGTCATTTACCCATAGTCAGTGCACCACAGAGAGTGTGCCTTAGGACAGTTGGGAGAGAATAACAAAAACGATGGGCAATTGGTTCCAGTTCTATCTTTCCTATTATTTTACTTCTACAGTACCTGATAATTGGTTCTCTCATCATTTGCTGGATATGAAGGATTCATAGTACAAAAAGTGATTTATTTTATTTTTTAAAGATTTTATTTATTTGAGAGAGTGAGAGAGAGCATAAGCTGGGGGAGAAGCAGATGGAGAAGGAGAGGTAGATTGCCCACTGAGCAGGGAGCATGATGTGGGGCTCCATCCCAGGACCCCAGGATCATGACCTGCTGCTTCCCAATGGCACACGGGAGAAGAATGAGGCACAAACACATCAGCTTCAAGAGAAAGGGAGCAGGAATCAGCAGTGGAGAAGACTGCCGACCCGAACAACTCAGTCCCGTATTAGATACAAAATAACAATCAACAAAGGAGTTGAAGGAGATTATAGATGAGCAAGATATTCCTGATCAAGCAGTATAGGATTTGTGGTCGAGTAAACACATTTAAAGGGATCATTTAATTAACTACAGGTGATCTCTGGAGAAGGGGAGCTAACAGAAAAGAGAAGCAGGTGGGATCCACCCAGAGCGGGCCGGGCATTCCCAGCTGCTTGATTCCAAGGACGTATATCACCCTCTCCCCCAGAGGCCTGTTGCCGGTACACATTTAAGCATATTTGGTCAGTACATTTATCTGAGGGATGGTTACAAGGACCTGAGTCGAAGGCAGATGCTTAACTGACTGAGCCACCTAGGTGCTCCTTCCTAGAGAGATTTTAAATATGATACGTGCAAACTGGTCCAAAGATATCCTTCAACAGGCAAAGAATATTTATAAACATATTCCTCTAGTATGGCAACCAGGAAAACCATCATTTACTCATTAGAATTAGCCAAATACACAAATGGCCTATGTCGTGTGGCATTTGTTAAGGGTGCTAAAAGCCCACTGAGAGGTCTCATGAGCCATCTTTTCGAACCTCCTCTCCTACCGTGCTCGTAGCTTAGTTTCATCGAAATAATGCAGTTAAGTTCCAGCCTTCCATTGATTTTTTATAAACTTGATAAAGCTTTGCAGTTTCCTCATCTATAAAATGATGAGGTGGATAAAATACATAATATCAATGATGGCCTCCTGCCTCAGGTCAGATTTGGGAGTCCCTTCACTCAACCGGATTACAAGAGCAAGACCTGACCTCTAAGGAGAACCGTACTGGTATTGTTTAGGAGAGTCAAATAGAAAAAATGATATCCCAGCTTTTCTAACTCAGACAAATCACTTAACCTCTCTGCATCTTAGTTTCCTTATCTATAAAATGGTAAGAAGGCCAGATAACAGTGTATTCTTTAGGGGTTGGTGAGAGGATAAGATGAGGTAAAGTCTGTAAAGGGTCTACTGCCATATTTGATATGTAAGTTGTTATTCAATGATTCTTTTCTTCTTTACTTCAAATATGTTCTCATGATGTTATGTCCAGATTTTGAGATCCCCAAATACCACCAGGGAGCCAAGTCCGATGCAAAAGCAAAAGAACCCTTTATTCAAGCAAGCTTGAGCTCAATCTCTCACACCCACCGACACAGAGGCGTGGTGTAGAGAAAGAGAGCGAGTTTCAAAAAGCGCAACAGTTTTAGAGGGGCCAGTGGCCAATGAGTTTGTAACACACAGAAAGTAGCTTAGTAACTGTTTGAACTAGCCTATCACCCTGGCCAGAATTGGCACGCAAGTTTGGCGGGCAAAAGGCAGGGTTTATATTCTTTCCCGGGCAGGGGTTCCGTGTTCCTATTGGCTAACCCAAACCCAACCCATAGGCCGTCTGGGCTAATTAGCTCAAGGGAGGGCTGAGCCACACTCAGACCCTCCCAGAGGCAGGTCCTGCGGGGGCGGGGGGGGGGGGAGCACACACAAGAAGGCGGGTGTAAGCAAAAGGAGCCAGCCCTGCTCTGCTCCTTCAATGATTCAAGGAGGAACTCTAATCATCAGGCCTGCAAATCAAGTAGGATATTGGTGGGTACCCCACTTATTTTATTTTTACAAATTTCATAATCATTTAAACAAACACTTCTACTCTCATCCCTGCTGACTACTTCGTGAACCCCAATTCTGCATGTGGTAATTACGCATATTTCGTTTCTGCCAGTGCAATTTCTACCAACCAACCTCTGCCACTCTAAGATTATTCCCTCTCTGTTGAAATAATGGTTTTAATTTCCATTGTAAACTCTTCCATCAGCATCTCTAGCATTTGTAAATCAGACACAGAGAGCCCCTTTCTTCGAAAAATAGCAGTGTTCCACTCACCGATGTTTGGAGCCCTTTGGGAAAGGGAGTGTCCTTTTAGCTTTCTTGGAAATAATAGGTAGGTAGATGTGGAATAGACATCCTAAATCTTCTCCAGAATTTTACTTCACTACATTTTACTTCTCCAGAATTTTAAGACACTACAAGTCTTTCACTACGTTCCTTTAATTTGCAGCAAAGAATTTATAGTGTCACAACTTGGTTTATACGGGTGTAATTTTTCCAGCCACACCAACCATTAGAGCCACTCTCACGTGCTTGAACTAGCACATTGAATCCAGTCTTTGTGAAGGTGCACATACATGGATGGATTTAAATCCACATTTAGGGGCACTTGGGTGGCTCAGCGGGTTAAAGTCTCTGCCTTCGACTCAGGTCATGATCTCGGGGTCCAGGGATCAAGCTCTGTGTCTGGCTCTCTGCTCAACAGGGAGCCTGCCTCCCTCCCCGACCCCCGCCTGCCTCTCTGCCTGCTTGTGATCTCTCTCTGTCAAATAAATAAATAAAATCTTTAAAAAAAATAAAAATAAAAATAAATCCACATTTAAATTCCTCCTTTGGTCAGCATTCTCAGAATCAGCTTTTTCACCAATTTCCAATATTTATGAAAACATAACTGAACAAAGTCCCATGATATTTTTGGTGTACAATCCTTCCCTGGCAGGTTTGGTTCTATAGTTGACATTCTGGAATACACCTTTATATATTCCACACTTATCTATGATGTGTTAACCCCACGCCAGGTACTATTCTATTCTCAGAACTGGAAGGATGATAAGGAACAGAGCAGAATACAAATCGCTGTCCTCAGGGAACTTTCACTGTAGCGGGGGAGACATAAACAAGATAAATAAAACATATATCGTGTTATATTTGGTGGCTCTAAAAGCTAAGGAGAGAAATAATGCATGGAAGAAATATGCGAGGAATTTATGCATGACATTTTAAATAGGATGGCTACGGGAAAGCTCGCATTGACGGAATGAAACTTCTGAGTAACAAAAAGGAGGATGTGAGGTCGTTAGCTATACACAGATCTGAGAAGGAATGTCAAGTGCAAGAGGCCCGGGGTGGGAATATACCTAATAAATTAGGGGGACACTAAATAAGCCAATAGGCTTTAAGCGGAAAGAATGAGAGGGACGTATTAGAACATGAAATCAGAAAGGGAATGGGGACTAGGCCATGCAGGGGCCTGTGAGTACTAGCAAGGGAAGTACTTGGCTATTAGCTAAAGAGATGGGAAGGTACAACGTAGATTTCGAGAAGAAGAGCGACATGATTTGATTTCCTGTATCAGAACCATTCTAGTTGCTCTTGTGAGGCTAATGTGTGTTTAGGGGGCAGGAGGTGGGGGGTAGAGTCGACCAAGTGAAAGGCTGTGGAGACCATCGGGAGGTTACTGCAGTAATTCAGAAGAAGTTATGGTGACTCGGCCCAGTGTGTTGCGCTGTCATGGTTAGAGGTGTCAGGTTCTAGAAACACACTGCAGACAGAACAAATAGGGTTCCCGTATGGGATATAGTAGGAAGAGAGGAATAGAAGATGACGTCAACAGTTTTGGCTGAGCAGCCGAAAAAAAATGATGAATCCTTTAATGAAATAGGAGAGACTGTATGGGGATCTAGTTTGGTGGGGATTATCAGGAACTCAGATTTGGACATGTTGGGTTTGCTGGGCATTTTTTTTTTTTAAGATTTTAATTATTTTAGAGGTGAGAGTGAGGGAAGGAATAAGGGGGAGTGAGAGGGAGGAGAGGAAAGAATCTCAAGCAGACTTCATGCTGAGTGTGGGTTCAGTCTCAGGACCCTGAGGTCGTGACCTGAGCAGAAACCAAGAGTTCAACGCTTAACTGAATGAGCCGTCCGGGTGCCCTGCCTGCTGGACATTGTAAAAGAAATATCAGTGGGACATTAGGTTTGGGTTTGGCTATATGGGTTTGCAATTCAGCATATAGAAGGTATTTAAAGGCGGGGGAACTGGATAGGATCATTTAGGCAGAGGAGGTAAGAGAGAGTGTTGAACAAGAAAAGAGGCAGAACTGAAATAAAAGCATTTATTTAAGATCTCATAAGTGCAGTTTGGGGAGCACAGATCTGTGTTGAGCCAAATTATGTCCCCCTAGGGAACAAAAGTCAGGGGTTTTTAAAGACAAAAGGGAATGCTTATATACATCATTTACAAAGAATTTTGATTCGTATCTGTGGCAGAAAAGTAATCTTGGCTAAGCATAATTGGTTGCTAAGGATCCACTAAGCCAAAGTCAGTTACTGTAGCAAGTTGCAGGTGCTTGTGCAGAGTCCTTAGAATGTTTGCTGTTTGGTGCAGTTAAAAACTTCATGGTACTAGCTGCTGAGGACATGCACTTCTTAATGGCCTCCTAGCTCCGTTTTAAAACCCCTTGACATAACTGAGTCCACTTTATTTCACCTTTCACTACAGAAAGGGGAAAAGAACTAAACAGAACCGGGACACACTCTAATATTTAAAGGTTGAGGAGATGAGAAGGAACCCAAATGGTATGGAAGGCTGAAAGTCAAGAGAAATTTGCTTGGGCTGACTTTAGTTGCACAATTTACTGGAGCCAAAATGGGATTCATCATGAGAACTGACTTTTTCTCGCAGGGCGATTCCTTCGGATTAAGATGCAGGAAAGTTTTCATGCAAGGGAAGAACATCTTTATAACACGAGGGTCGAAAGTCTGATTCCATAGTCAAAGGAGTTTCGTTGATTGTTCGGAGTTTCAGAGTACACACGGAACTCCAAATCCTCCCGTATATCGCCATTTCGATTCTCTATCGCTCATTTAATTTTGACCAATATAGTGTTTATTTATTATGTACAGTTAAAAATAATACAGGTTGTGGAATCAGACACATTGTTTTAATCCTGGTTCCTCTACTACCAGCAATTTGGCCTATGGTGATTTACTTAAGCTCTCTGTGCCTTGGTTTCCTAATCTGTGAAATAAGAGAAGACAATAATACTTACTTAAAACAAGACTTCTGAACACTAAATATACTACAAATACAACATTTAGTGCCTTGAGCATAGCACTTTCTAAGTGTTAGCTATGGCTCTCATTATGATAGTTGGTAAGGCTGAGAATTTAACCGATACTACAATTTGACAACAGAAGAAATCTCTGGCCACTTCAGGCCTGCAGTGGCCTGAGCTAAAGAATCATTTTAAGTGATTTTAGGCAGTCCTTGGGTTTCTAAATGTCTTTGAAGGTGAGCCAATAATCTGGGTTTTTAAACTTTTTAATGAGTCAGCTTTTTTCCTGTTTAAATTCTATTTCATGATGAAATAAGGTCATGTTTTTTTTTTTTTTTATCAAGCAGGTAATATAATTTATTGTAAAAAAAACCCCACCACCACAGATACATATGAGTAAGGAAGTTAAAATGAAATGAAAGCTCCTTACTCTGAGGTAACATTAACATTTTGGTGCATATTGTTTTATGCCTCTCCATATACATCCATAAATTTCTGTGAGCCTACCTTTCTCCAGGAGCCCCAAGAACTCTATGCTCCAGGGCTCTCAGCCTGAAGTCTCAAAATTTCCTCTAGCATAAGAGGAGCTAAGTCATATGCTCATTTTCTCCATCTAGATCTTCAAAGAACAGAGGCTATGTTTGTAATCTGTGGCTCCTCAACCTGCTCTGCCTAGATAAGGAAAATTGTATTTGATTTAGATTTGAGAGATAGGTTGCATACTCTTTCAGAATCCCTATTCTCTTTCATAAAGTATCTAGTGACAGTAGATTAACCCTTCTGACACCCCTGTCTTTGTATTCTTCATGTCTTCATGCATTCCATGGGCTGGGCCATATGACTCCCTCAGGCCTTATTCCAGAAGGTACTTCATTCTAGGAGACCATCAGCAATACAAATTTTTCTGTCCATAACTTTGGGTCATACTATCTCTTGAAAAATTTACCTCTTGTGAATAACTTCTTTTTTAGTATAATAATATTTCCCCCCTCCCCCGAACATACTCAAGATATAGACTATAAGAAGCGATGTTTCTACATTATATTTTCAGGCAAAGATACTCATCGATAGACTTGACACAGAAGTTTACAGTCTGAGAATGTTATATAGAACAATGTCTGGATAAATTCAAAATTATTCTTTGTGTATACTTGTCAAATGAAAGGGAATGACTTGTCTATTTTGTGCATGCACCGTTTTTGTATTTTTTTTTTAAGATTTTATCAGAGAGGCAGGCAGGGAGAGGGGGAAGCAGGCTCCCTGCTGAGCAGAGAGCCCAATGCAGGGCTTGATCCCAGGACCCTGAGATCATGACCTGAGCCGAAGGCAGAGGCTTTAACCCCCTGAGCCACCCAGGCGCTCCACCATTTTTGTATTTTAAAGTACTGTCCTGTGCTAATTTTTTTTGTCCTAAATATGGTTTCTATGTTGTCGCATTATATGTTAAGTGTAGCTTGAGGTTGAAAATCGGTGAATAAAAATGGTACCAAAGAAACAGTGTACCTTCCAAAGAATGCCCTGCACTTTTCCTCCACTAACTGCCACCTGCATTTTAGTCTCTTCTTCCTTTTTTTGGTGAGGACATAAAATCTTCACTGCACTAAATTTTAGCAATTGTTTATTTTCCGTTGTTGTTATTAATTATATAAACTTGTTTTCATTGTTCAATTGATGTTTTTCATTGTTCAATTGGGCATCTTGGTTTAGAATGAAATAAATCATAATTTGTTGCATTAAAATTAATAGAATTAAAAAACCATTGTAATGGCTTTTCATTTCTATCAAGGTTTTCAGGGATGAATTAAAATTACCAAGAAAGATAAGTGTATTTATTTAGTTGTTTCACTGCTGTCGCCCCCATGGGCTGCCAGATTTCCATTATGAATATTAAGGAGACTAACTATCCATCCACTTTTTATTCTAAACTAGGTAACAAATCCTAGATTCTCCATATTTTCATGTCTTGCAAACTTCTTCCTATTATTATCTGTATGAGTCAGGAATTTTGCTCGCAAGAAGGGAAATCAACTCTTGTGGTCATAGCAAAAATGTGATTTTCTGGACTGATATAAGAGGTTCAGAGAATTGAATAGAACCCAGAAGCAGGAGTCAGAGCTGCGGAGTCAATCTGTCCTGGAATTACAGCCCAAAGTTCCTGGGCACAACTGCCACCACTTGATCATTGACAGCATCATTAATCCTCATCACCCCTTAGTCATTGTCTCATCTGGTCCAAATTAAAAGTAGTGGGGAAGGGGCGCGTGGGTGGTTTAGTCAGTTAAGTGTCCAACTCTTGATTTCTGCTCATGTCATGATCTTGGGGTTGTGAAATCGAGGGCCCTGCACTGGGTGTGGAACCTGCTTAGGATTCTCTCTCTCCCTCTCCTTCTGCCCCTTCCCCCCTCTTTCCTTGTCTTAAAAAAAAAAGTAGTGGGTTAGAGTCCAATGAGCTGAACTTGGATCTCGTGCCTGTGTCCTGACTACCAGTGTTTGAAGAGAAGTGTTTCCTTCCTTTGGATTCCATGGTGGGAGGTTGGGCACTGCATTTCTTCAGTATTGTACCCATGGGAGAGTCTTCTGGAAGAGAAAGGGAAAATTCATGTTGGAAATCCAAAAGAAAACACATAGCCTCTATCGTTGTCTTTATCTTAGAAGTCACGATAAACGTAGTTAAGGAAGTGAATCTCAAGGGAGATCATTTTCAATTGGAAAAGAGAAATGTAAAGTAGCACCCTATTAATAAATGAAAGGAGGCAGCTTCATAAGAGATGTTTTTTACAGGGATATCTGGTAAGCTTCTTTAGTAGGGATCCTACTGCATAAATAGTAATTTTAATTGTCAAAATCTGGTAGGAAAACAAAACAAGGGATTTAATATTCAAATAGTGATGTCATCAAGCCATGTGAAAGCCAAATGACATGACGATTCCCCGTGTGAATAAAGTTTGGAATATCAGTATAATATTCTTACTGTCTGTGGTCATTTTCCCTCAGGAAAATGATAGCATCTGCCAAACTAAACCAACTAATTAATTTAAGTTATTAATTAATGTTAATATAATTTTAATTTTAATACAACTTTCAATTAATACTAAATGTTTTATGTTTTGTTTTTACAAGGTTTTTTTGGTGTCACAGTTATATGAGAGCCATAAGAATATAGGTTTTATATCTGTTTTTATGTTTGTGCATATCTAAGTCTAAGGGGCAATACATTACCCATTTTAGAGAAACACTACTCTCTCCTCACTTTGATTAATATACACTCACGCTTATCTTTACTCCAAATGCTATTAACTGAGCCACTGGAATACTTTCTTGATATGCTCTTATCCTTATTATCATACAAATAGAAAAAAAAAAACCCTGTCATTTTGTATTGCTACTTTTGAGAAACTCCCATGTGGAAGGCAGTTCAGTTAAATGGTTAGGAATTCAAGTTTTGGATTCAGACAATTTTATGATCTTGGGGAAGAAACCGGGCCTTTGGTTTCATCATTTAGAATCCAGGGCTAGTAAATAATACATCACTGCATTGCATAGCAACTCGACAAAAAAAACCTAGTACGTAATAGGTATTTGATCAATCAGATATTACTGTGAACTTTGGAATTATATATTGAGAAAACTTCAGTATTATTTGAGGAGATATTCTCTAGGACGCTTGTACTTGTTTAATATTTATTAGGAGAAAATAGTATTTAAATTCCCAGAAATTAGAATAGCCTTCCAAAGAAAGCAGCTGATCATTCAGGGGAGATTATTAAAGGAAAGGACATGAAAGTGACAATCTTTCGTGTTCAGTCAAAATCGCTTTAGAGACACGTAATGATTTATAGCCGGGGAAACCTGGTTCTTGAATATTTATCCCCTGCACCAGCTTGTTTCTCTTCCATTTCTGTCTCATCTTACTTTCTCTCCCTCTCTCCCTCTTTTAAACACCATGAGCACTGTTATCAGACCAAAGTGGGTCGGCTCCTTGGTGAGTTACAGAAAGAGACTACGCCAAGGGGAGTTGCCTCACAAGGCCATCTGTATTTGTACAAGTAAGGAGATCACGGGGAATACTTTCCAAAGGTGTGCCTCCCCAAACAAGAGAAAGCAGGCTCCTTTCATTAAGGCTTGGAATGAATATTCAGACAAGGATTTCAATATTATAATGAGGTTGAGGCCCTTTCTGATTCCTCTGTGCGTGTATCTTCCTCATATGTTTCTTGTTCTGTTCTAGTAGTTTGCTAGTTTCTAAAAGGGTGAGATTGATAGGCACAAGCTTCTAGGGATTCTCTGAGTTCCAGAGGTCAGCTGTGAGGTCAGAGGGTCAGTCCTGAGTTCAGGAAATCAGGTGGGTGACAGACCCCTCTCTATATACTTCTATTTCTTCTGTTTCCTTCTCGAATTTTATATCACTGTTTTTAATAATGAATTTAATTAAATCTATTAAAATTCAGGGCGCCTGGGTGGCTCGGTTGGTTAAGGGTCTGCCTTTGGCTCAGGTCTTGATCAGGGTTCTGGGATCGAGCCCCGCATCAGGCTCCCTGCTCAGCGAGGAGTCTGCTTTTCCCTCTCCCCCTCCTTTTGCTCATGCTCTCTCTCCCTCTCAAATAAATAAAATCTTAAAATAAAATTATTTTTCCAGACCACAGTCATCTTTGCCATTTGTCCTTACTGCCCACACACATACCTAATATATTTTGCTTTGGCTGCTGCATGTGAGAAAAGAGACTCAAAAGCCTTTAAGCACATGGATTCACAATTCAGCCCTCTACTAGGGAACACAGAGTCTATATCCTTTGAACTCTACGACAGGGGCACTCTGGGTCAGCCCTCAAAATCCTATCGAACTTGAGCTCATGACTTGGGTTACATGTGAGAATAAGCTAAGAGAAAAAAAAAGAAAAGGAAAGAAGGAAGAAGGAAGGAAGAAAGGAAAGGAAGGAAGGAAGGAAGGAAGGAAGGAAGGAAGGAAGGAAGGAAGGAAGGAGGGACTAAAACCTGGCTTTTAATCTGCTGAGATTCTGATTTAATTTGTTTGGAGTGGAACTGGGCTTCTATCTTTTTAAAGTTCCTCAAGGTATTTTTAAAGTTCAGCTCTGGGGGTGCCTCGGTGGCTCAGTCGTTAAGCCTCTGCCTTTGGCTCAGGTCATGATCCCAGGGTCCTGGGATAGAGCCCCACATTAGGCTCCCTGCTCAGCGGGAAGCCTGCTTCTCCCTCTTCCACCCTCCTGCTTGTGTTCCCTTTCTCGCTGTGTCTCTTTCTGTCAAATAAATAAATAAATAAAATCTTAAAAAAATAAAATAAAGCCCAGCTTTGGAGACCTCTACCCAATTGGTATCTATTGCTCAATACATCATGTAATTAAACCATCGCAGAACACTTCTACCTGAGAGCTGACTATCTCACTGCGCACGCGTGGTCCTTGATAGCCGATTATCCCTTACTTGGCATTAGACATACAGCCAGGAAAGAGCAAGAACAACAACTAGGAGGGCAATGGTACTATACCTAAAGCAATACCTCACTGACTGATGAGAAAAAGGAAAATAGAGGTATTGGACAGTTATGTGAGACAGAAGATTCCTGGAGTAGGGCAGTGAGGTCTGAAGGAGTCCTTTGATGGTTAGTTTCTGTGATCCTGTGATTCTTCTAAGTTTCCGGGGCCTGAACGAACAGCACTGGGGTTAGGAGAAGGGCTCAAACCACAAAGAGAGAAAGTTTTGAAAGGAGACCATGGGTTCTGATTTCCCTCTTGTGTTTCACTGGGGGCCTTTGTCAAATATCAGAATTGATTTCTCCTGCAATTCTCTCTTCCCTTTCCTGGCAGACAAAACCTAGGTGAAAATATCTAAAGGGATTTTCCCCATTCTCCTTAACTTATTCAGATTCCTACTAAGACTGTAGTCTGCTAACAGATCTCAATGGGTTCAACTTTTCCAAATACTATTTGCCATAAGGAAGGGGTGGCATCTCTTACTTGTCTCTGGTCATTGTGGAGAAAAGTGGGAAAGGAGAGCTAGTAGGCTTCTGCATCTGACACATAAATCAAGGGGTTCAGCCCCTTTTTTTACCTAAATATCTCCTTCTCTGACTTACAGCATTTGGATATTTTCTTAAATTCCATTTCATATTTGCAACTTTTCTTTTTTCATCTTCTTACTGCCCATCTCCATCTGGAAGCACTACAGTAGAAACCTTGCCCATTAGATCCCTTTACATTTTCTCTACTTTCCCAGGACCTAAAGCTAGAAAGCTATGTGTTGTCTACATTTTTTTTTTAAACCATTGACATCTAATCCATCCCCCGTATACCTCCTCAGTGTACTAGGATCTGTACAAGTCCCACTTCTCTCTACCGCTACATGGAGGCCTTTATAGACGCCACCACTGTCTCTCTGCATTACTGGGATAGCTTCCTTACCATCTCCTTGCCCTTAGCTTACCTCTCTGCATTGTTCATGGAGACATTTTTCAGGCTGCGGTCAGAGTATTTAAAAATGCAAATCTGATAATACCACTACTCTTGTGCTAACCTTTCAATATTTCCCCATTTTTCGGGATAGAATGAAACTTCTTTACCAAGGACCTTGACACCCTTCTTAATTTGTCCCCTGATATTTCTCTGCAGCTGCACTTCTAGTCAGCATCCCTTCTCACATTCTGCACCTCAGCCAGATTGAACTGATTTTACTTCTCCAACTATTCAGTCTCCATTCCGGGTCTTTGTACACACACTATTGTCTCTATTTTAAACATCCTCTTCCTTTGCCTAATGTTTATCATCTTTCCGTCTTAGTTGGCATTTCCTCCTAGAATGCACCAGTCCTAGCATTTGTCATCAGGTAACTGCCTCTTTGTCAGCATTTCCCATGAGACTGGAAATTGCTTGAGAGTGTGGTTTGCGTATTGCTTGTCCAGCACTATATTCTCTGTTTCCAGCAGTGTGTAACACACAGTACTGCTTGTCTTTGCCGCATGAGTGAGTAAAACTTTTAATAGGGGCACTTGGCAGGTTCAGTTGGAAGAGCATGTGACTCTTGATCCCAAGGTTGTGAATTTGAGCCCCACAGTGGGCATAGAATTTACTTAAGCAAAACAAAACAAAACAAAACAGGACTCTGGAGAAATAGAGTAGTAATAAGTTCTGTTTCCTTCTTTCTCTTAATCAAATATATTTACCTCAATCATGAAACTTGTAAGTACAGGAAACCTTAAATGGATATATTGTATTAAAATCCTTTTGCAAATATTTTCCCCTTGTCTTTCTTCAGCTCATACACTGATAAGTTTGAAATATGTACGGTATTTTCCAGTATAACGTCTTTTGATACAAGAGATCCACAATACAAAGTAAACACAGTATCTAGTACTACATTTACTAGCATGAAGTCAATCTTATAACTTACATAATTATATGCGTTCAATTAACTTTATCAGAAATTGAAATTTAAGGGATGAAAAACTACTTTTACACGCTGACACACTTAATTACCATTTTAGATAAACCTATTTTGAAATATGTGATATTCTTTTCTTGGGGGGCAGGGGCAGAAGGAAAGAGGGAATCTTAAGCAGGCTCCATGCCCAGTGTAGAACCCGATGTGGGGCTTGATCTCATGACCCTAAGCTGAAATCAAGAGCCAGATGCGTAACCAACTGAGCCCCCCAGGCGCCCCTGAGTCTGTAATATTCTTGAATTTACTTACCAGTACGACCAAGACTCAGTGTGTTTACTGGCAGCAAAGTCAAGAGATCATATTAACACATTGAAATAATAATAATACTGGAAATTTGATGTTCTTCATTATGCACTTCCATCAGCATTTCTTTGTATCAAGTACACACCAGACACTAGAAATAGAAAAATCTCTGTGGGACATTAAGAATGCAGAGTAAGTAACATTGCTTTGGGACAAATACAGCAGAGTGTGGTCTGCTTTTTAATGAGGCAAATCTAGAGTCCGGTAACATGACACTGAGCCACCTCGTTGGGTGTCGGTAAAAATCATGCAAATCCCACTCCTCCAGGCAGCTACACCAGCGTGGGACTTTGGTGGGGAGATGGTGTGAATCACTAGCAGCAGTTATGATAAGGCAATTGACAAGCTTCAGAGACTTTTCCATAAAAGGCTGGGGCCAAAGGAGGAGGAGAAAGGTAGGTATCACAGCTGACATGACTTTCATATGAGGACATACAGGACACAACATGAGACTTTAAGTAATAACCAGTGTAATGTCCTATTCATTTTTCCAGTGAATATTAGAATCAAGCCAAACATATTTGTACCAGGGTTGTTACTTCACAGTTATTTCTAGGTTGTAATTCTCTGGAAAATGCAAGTTATTATTATTCTATTTTCCTAGGAGATTTTTTTCCCCTGTACTTAAATGCTTTTGATATTATATGCTGTAGATGGTTATTCTTGCCAGATCGGGTATTCTTGCCATAGTCTGAATTGGTTGGAATTGGCCAGAAATATTTGTTTTTACTTCACAGATGGAGAGATTGATATAAAGTCTTTATGTACAGTCATATAATACCTTCACCAGTCATCAATGTGGAATAAAGTCAGACTTCTCCAACTTCTGACCATATGAGGTCTTGACTATGACTATGCAGTCTGCAGACAGATCAATCAAGATCCAAAATCTTGATTGTTTGTGGTTGTGGAAATTCCCAGTAGCAAGTAGAAACATACAGGACCATGAGTCAGCAAGAAAGTTCAATTTCCACTCGTGGCCCCACTACTCTGTTGTGTGACCTTTGTCCCACAGCTACCCTGGGTTCCATTTCTTCCTTTGTGGCTAAGGTGTTTGGACCAAATCAGAGATGATTGACCTGATGTCCGTGGCTCCCTGCCCTCCACACCCCTACTGTCATATCACCCATCAATAAGTTTCAGGGAGTTGACAAATCTAAACTGCTAGGCAACATATGGAAAACCTACAGTTTTCTAAGTAGAAAAGCAGAGATCGGATCAGATTTTCAGAAAGGCTGAGATCAAAAATCACTGACAACAAATTCACAAAATAAGAATATTTAATTTCAAAGGCCCTAATTGACTTAAATACCTATGATTCCATGTACTGTAGGGTTAAATGTGATAATGTAATAAGGGAAGCCCTTTCCCAGTGCAACTTCTAAGTACTAATGGTTATAGAATTTCAAAACAAATAACCCAAAGCCAATTTTCAGAGGTATGTGAATAAATATGAGAGGACAGTCCATGACATGATTGCAACTTCATGTGTCTGGAATTCTAGTACTTTTCAGTGTCTTCATTTGCTCTTATTTCAGGTTATGTGCCTACATTTCCTCTGTGAGAATGTCTGAGGAATTGTTGAATCATCAGCAGACATGTGGGTGCTCTAAGTTCTCACAATATGTTAATGTTTTAAATTTTTTTTAAAAAGTGTTCCTAAGAAGACAAATTTGGTTGCGATCCCAATATGTAAAGTTCATGTTTTTGGTGGCAAATTCAATAATGTGCATCATGTTGAAATCATGAAATTATTCCAGAAGCTGTATATGGCTTTAGGGGAAAAATATTTTGGCAGCAAATAAGGGAGTTTCCTCAAAATTTATGAATGCTTTTATTATTCTCAGTGGGAGATTGCTAACAGGGCACTTGGAGCTTGTCCTGTCTTTGGAAAGCTAGGGAATTCTTACCATTATGCACATGGGAAAATATAGTGTTTTGTTATTCGGAGAATACAGGGACATTAATATTAGTCCATCTGGTGGTCAGAGACAGCTTACATGATTCCCGAGTTAATTTTTTTCTTTTCAGCCCTAGAATGTCTTACATGCACATTCCAGTGCAAATGCCTTCAAACCTCTCTTTCTAGGCAACAACAATACCCATGATTTTACGAGTGCCAAGACTGAAGCCACCGCTCTAAGTCATGATTCTAGCTGTTAATGGCAAATATGTCCCCTTTGTTGCTATTCTTATCTGCCCCATCACTATGTTCAACTTATTCTTTGAGCTGATGTTTTCTGGATTTCTCTTTTTCTTTTCATTCCCACAATCTAGTCTTAATTCCATTTCATCTCTATGATGGTTATCTCTCTATGCCCTAACATTTCTTTCCATAATCCTTTCTCCTGGGACTTAACTTAAACTGAGCAGTAAGAATTCTCTTTCTCATCCATTCTTGATCTGAATATACATATTATCATTATAATCTATAGTATTTTATATGTATATTTACTTATTTATTTCAGGATTCTTAGGTACTTATAAGTAAATACAATCTATAAGCAAATCTTTCATTTTTTTCTCACCCTATAAGTAATCCAGTTTTGCACAGTAAATTTGTCCATCATATATATTCTATAAGGTGCTTGACATTAAAAAGAGGAAGATGATAAAAAAGAGCCCTTGACATCGAAGGGAATCACAACTTCGTAGATTAAGTAAATGTGTAGATAATTATACTTTTTTTTCTTAGCATTTGCCGAAATGATAATTGATTTATTGTTTAATTTTACCTCTCTCACCAGGGAATAGACCATGGCTGCCAGTTTAATGTTACTCCCAACACCTAATTCAATTTTTGGCACACAGTAGGGGCAGAATGCGTATTTGTTGAACTAATTACTGAATTACAGCTAAGACGATAATATTCTAATAGTGACACGTCCAAGCTTCAGTGGAGGCAACCAGGATCTACTTACTTTTGCAGAGAAAGATCAGAAGTTTCACAAAAAGACCATATCTGAGCTGAGATTTTTAAGAATCAATAGGAGTTGAGGAAAACAGAGTTAAGTTGGATACTGCTGTAGCAAAGGATAAATACAGGAGCTGTTAGGAGATAGAGCTGGAGAGAACCGGTTTCTGTAAGCCAGCATTTCCAAAAGTGTCTTCTGAGGATACTTGTCCTGACTGTTGTTCAGAGAAAATCATTCTCTATGGGCAGTAGTGTGGTAAATGTTTAACAACTGGATTTCCTGAAAAAAATTTTAAGAAGTCCTGATTTGTAACACTTGTTGGGAAGAGATGAGCAGTGCCCCTTTCTGCAGTATGTCTACCCTACAGATACAACAGATCGAAATAACTTCAAGAACATAGATGGGAATAGCATGTAGTAATTGGAGCGGAGGAAAAATAATTTTGTCCTCTACCCTCTGAGTAATAAAACAGAAATAATAGTATTTAATCTTTTCTATTACTTTCCTTTATTCTTTATAGTTATTTAAAAGACAGAGAGAGAGAGAGAGAAAAATGCATAAGTTGGGGGAGGGGCAGAGGGAAAGGGAGAAGCAGGGAGCCTGACATGGGGCTCAATCCCAGGCTTCTAGGATCATGATCTGAGCTGAAGGCAGACACTTAACTGACTGAGCCACCCAGGCGCCACTTCTTTATTCCTTATAAAAGTAGCATATCCTCTAAGGAATGCCTACTCCAAATCATATTCTACCTTTTTTGATTTCTGCTTGAGCCGCACATTTTTCCACATTTTCCAAGTTTTTTGTTGTTGTTGTTTATTTTCAAATAATTGTCAAATGGCTGTAATTATGCATATTACTCAGTTTTCCATTTTTTAGTCTTCCCTATTTCTTACTCTCTAGTTTCTAATTTATTTGGTTTCTTTCCCTATCACACCATTTCTATTGAAGAACTATAGTTGTAAACACAATGTAGTTTAACATAGATTTGTGTTCATGCTTTTCTCACTTCTGCTATAGATTATAGTTTCATGGAGTAGCCTCTCTGCCTTCCATATTTTTATACTTCTAATAATGCCTGAACAGAATTCCATAGAGTGTTTGCCCATTAAAATACTATATTTCCAGTTTAAGAAACTGATAATTATAGAGAAGAGATACTAAAGTACACACTGTGATGCCTGGATGGCTCAGTCGGTTAAGCGTCGTGATTTCAGGGTCTTGGGATGGAGTCCCGTAATGGGCTCCTTGCTCAGCAGGGAGCTTGCTTTTCCCTCTGCCTGCTCTGCCTGCCACTCCCCCTGCTAGGCTCTCCCTCCCCACACTGCCACTGTCTCTAAAAAATAAAAAAATAAATAAATAATCTTTAAAAAATAAAAAATAAATAAATAAAGGGACACACACCTTTAGAATGTTCAGGTGTTATTTTCAGCTCACAAGCTTGTTAACCAGAGCTAGAAGCCAATACAATGGAATATTTTGACAATTTCTTGGAAATAATTCTGAATCTATATCAAGGTTAGTAGAGTACCTAATTTTTCATCTGAACCTAGGACTCTCAGGAAGTGTGCCAAAAGAACAAATAGAGAAACTTTACCCTCCTATTTACTCTTTAATCTCCTCCTCCCTCCCTTACCTTTTCTCCTCCTCCTCTTTTTTCTCTTCCTCTTCTCTTCTCCTTCCCACCTCTACTCCCTCCTTCCCTTCCTCTTTCTCTTCATCAATTTCAGTGTTGTGCTAAATGATTGTGCAATTCTAATCATACTCTAGGAATTACAGAAATAAAACCATCAATTTTAGAAATGCAAAATGGAAAGGATTACAAAGTAAAACTGAATTACCACATTGTTTGCCAGGGCCACTGAATTTCTTGCCACTGGACTTCTTGATTTATTTCCTTAGAAATTTGAGAAACATGGCCGAAAGCTCTACAGCTTGTAGTCTTACCTAACCTCTTATATATATTTTTAAAGATTTTATTTATTTATTTGACAGAGAGAGAGAGAGAGAGAGAGATCACAAGCAGGCAGAGAGGCAGGCAGAGAGAGAGGGGGAAGCAGGCTCCCTGCTGAGCAGAGACCCTCATGCGAGGCTTGATCCCAGGACCCTGAGATCATGACCTGAGCCGAAGGCAGAGGCTTTAACCCACTGAGCCACCCAGGTGCCCCTTACCCAACCTCTTAGAAGAACAGGCAATCTATATTGCTACTGCGCTTAATAATAGAGAAACAATCCAGCCTGTTCATGTTCATATGTTTTCATGTTGAATTATGTCTATTATATGTAGAATACCTTTAAGACATTTTCTTCCAGATATTATAGTATAAAACTAAATATTCATTTTATTATTAGGTAAATTTATATACTAGCTCTAGAAGAAATTAGAGAAACCATGTTGTTTAGCTGCATCTACAATATGACAAAGAGGAAAACCTTAAATGTACATAACCGGCTTCCTGAAGGTAGAAAGCAGTTGCGTTCTCTCCTGAGAGCTATGATATTTTTTGGTGACATAATTAGTGCTTTTGGAGCGCCTGGGTGGCTCAGTTGGTTAAGACTCTGCCTGCAGCTCAGGTCATGATTCTAGGGTGCTGGGGTGGAACCCTGTGTCAGGCTCCTTACTCAGCAGGGAGCCTGCTTCTCCCTCTCCCTCTGCCTGCTGCTGCCACTGCTCGTGCTCTCTCTCTGTCAAATAAATAAATTAAAAAAAAAAACTTAAAAAAAATAATATAGTGCTTTTAGGAAATATTCATTCTGTAGTCCCCAAAAGATTCCTGTGATCTCTTTGCTTGACTTTCGGAGCCATATTCCCTCATTTCACTCTCTTTCCTTTTTTTAAAAAAAAAAAAATTCCCCAAAGGAGAAGAATAGTGACTGCCTCCCCCCACCTCAGCCCTGCATGGCTTACTACAAGATGAGAGGTTGAGGTGACCTCAGGGGTGGGTGAGGAAGGACAGGAATCTGGCATGTTCCACAGAGAGAAAATACTCCCGAGGAAATCACTTTAGAATGAGATGTCTTCTCAGTCCTGCCTTCCCTTTTCTGTCATCTTTTCCTTCATGCCTGGTGGTCTTAAAACCATTTGGCAGACTTCTCCCATGAGGAAGTATCAGTACTCATGGAGAATCGACCATTCTAGAAGGTGATGCCTTGACATCCTGTTCCACCAGTGTCAAGAGACTGGTCAAAAATAAGCACTGAAATTCCCATTGCTCTTTCAAAATTTCATTGAATACTTGATGGTTAAGAAAGAATGCTAACTGAGTCCTATTCAAAATTCCTTTCTTTTTTTTCTTTTTAAGGCAATCTGTTAATACAGGAGGCCCAGAGAACAATTGTAGCTAGATGGTAGATTCTCACAACGGAGGAAACGAACATGGCAACAATGCTGGTCAAGAAGTCCTCACATGATAGAAAGAGGACATCCAAAAGACACCCCAAGTTAAAGGAATTCTGATTGCCCTCATTGAGTAATTGGCCTTGATTTTGCCCTCCAGCTGGCAAAATTTATTAAACAACTGTTTTGACACATTGGAAATAGGCAGCACAGGACACCAATCTTCGAGAAAGAGAGCAATAAGGTGAGTCCTGCAATCGTTTTTATCGTTTTGCCTTTCAGGATTGCTTCAGTGGAAAAGGAACCCAAGCAGAGGCAGTAGTTTCAGATTCCACAGAAGAGACAGACATAGCATTCACATAGGGCGAGGGCTTCAATTTATGTGTGCAAAGCACTAGTGAAAAAACAGAAGAAGGGCTACAGAATCTCATATACCAGTCCCCTTGAGTCTATTGCTGAATCTTAAGCTGAGTGTAAATAGGGCGAAACTTCAAGAGGTCAGGCAAAGGACTATCAGGAAGCTAATACATTTCTACAACTGACTAGAGTAGAGTAGAAAGAGTAGACTAGAAAGACTTCATTAAGAAGATCAATAGACAGAAGGGACAAACTGCTAATATCAAAAATAAAAGAGAAGTTATCACCCTAAATCTTATTAACATTTTATTTATTTATTTATTTATTTATTTATTTATTTGAGAGAGTGCAAGCACATGGCGGTAGGAGCAGAGGGAGAGGGAGAGAGAGAGAGAGAGTCTTAAGCAAGCTATAGGCCCAGCGTGGAGCCCAATGTGGGGCTTGATCTCACAACTCTGAGATCATGACCTGAGTCAAAATCAAGAGTCAGACGCTCAACCAGCTGAGCCACGCAAACACCCTTAAATCCTATGAACAATGGGATGCCAATACATCTGGTAACTTTAATTCAATGGACAAATTCCTTGAATGGCACAAACTACCATCAACCAAGAAAGGAAGTAAAGTGGAAAAAGAATAAGGACCTTTATTTGTGGTCTCAGAATTGTAATTCAGGAAGCACAAATCCTAGCAGAAATCAGAAAAGGGTTTTGCCTGTAGGGTGAAAGCAAGAGATTTTTTATGAGAAAGAAGGAGGGGGGCAATTATATAACCTGGATAAAAAAGAAAACTAATTGTCAATTGGTACTAAAAGGCTGAACTGCTTTTTGTCACACATCGATTGACTATTCTATTGGTGTTAACAAATGAAACTGTTCCTGGTAAGCGTTAGTTAACTATTCTGTCCTCAGGAAGTCCACAATCAACAGTCTTATGAAAATTAGGATGTCTGCTTTCCTGTTGACTTTTTACAGATAATTGCTTATAAAACAGTTGTCACTTCAGGCCCAGCCAAAGGATCTTTTCGCTCAGTTCAAGTTCATTAGTCATTTGCTTTAGAAAGGCAAGTGGAGAATTTTTCTCAAAATAGAGTCTCTTAGGTCCACAAGTTTTATACAATTCCACATCACTAAAACTGACACAGATGAAGTAGAAAATCTGAATAGCTGTGAAGCTACCCCATCTTGAGATGACACTTTAGGCTTTCTATTCTTCCCGGTTCAGGATGTTCTGACCTAAGGTAGGGTGGCTCTCCTTAACAAAGCTCAATGTAAAGACCATAGCAACTTATTCAGAAGTATATAAAACAGAGTGTCTAGACATGAAGACACCAACATAGAGAATGCAGAAAGATACTAATGCAAACAAAATCCCCTCAGAAATCTGTCAGTGAAGAGTCAAAATGGTAAAGCTTATGGGGAGGGGGGGGAGACCGCGGAATAACATTCAGAGAGACTAAAACTGGGGCAGTGTAGTAGCTTGGAATTAAGCCATGGGGAGGAATTTGCTTGAAATTCAGGAGATGTTTCATCAAATAAAGATGGAGAAGAGTCAGATGAAAATGAGATTCTCAGGACAGGTAAAATGGTTTTTTTTGAAAATAAGAGCAGGGTATTCCTTTGTGACAACAGTGAAGTGGACAGGAGGAAATAGGGTAAATTTGTCAGATAAGAAAATAAGGAAGTCAATAAAATTTACTGTTAATGGCATAAGTCTTTTCAGTGAAATAGCCTCTGGGTTTGAGTGTAAGGTCTAGGATTCCACTCAAAGAATGTGGAAATTATTTAATCTAGCTTCTAGGGTAAATAGAAGAAAAAGGTTGCCAATTAGTTCAACCTAGTTGGATTTACTTAGCATGCCCTTTGAATGAGAACAATCAGCAATAGGGGGTACGAGAATAATGGAAACCATAGCATTAACCCAAGAAAAGGCACTTCCCTTGCCTGTATCACAAAATGTTAGGAAATAAAGGATTCTAAGTTGATCTATGGACATTACTGAAAGGACTTGCCATAAAGTCTAGGCTGGGACAATAAGAATGGCACTGAAATATGAAAGGACATAAGAGCTTAGAGAGGAAGTTCTTTGAGATATATTACCTTCTCTCCATGAGGGAAGATATTCTGGTTTATCTTCTTGTGCTGTCATTTAATGTATGTTCCAACCACATAATCTTGTTTTTAACTAAAAATTAACATTTGTTACTTTAGAATATTCTGTTGCCACACAAAAATATTTAATCATGCTTAATACCTTCAAGAAAGTTAGCCAATTAAAATAATTAAGATCCTTCACTCTCAGAGAGATACTCCTTATTATAAATGTAAAAAGTAAAGTTACTTTATCTTAAGGACTGACCCAAGTTTTTCTTTAATGCTCTCAATGGACAGTTTGTGTAGAAAAGACCAATATTTCTCCCTCAATGCATGTAGGACTTACTGTGATAGTAGAGACACATGTAATATAATAAAAAGGTCTTGGGGCGCCTGGGTGGCTCAGTGGGTTAAAGCCTCTGCCTTCGGCTCGGGTCATGATCTCAGGGTCCTGGGATCAAGCCCCCAATGGGGCTCTCTGCTCAGCAGGGAGCCTGCTTCCCCTCTCCTCTCTCACTGTCTGCCTCTCTGCCTACTTGTGATCTATCTCTCTCTCTGTCAAATAAATAAATAAAAGTCTTTAAAAAAAATAATAAAAAGGTCTACCAGTTCAATCACTATTCAGCTTTCTCTTTGCCAAGATTAGTTATGTGGTCATAGCCATGTAATATTTTTAATACTCCCCTAACAATATATTAAGTTGAATCATATGAAACTGCCATTTTTATAGATCATAAATGGTTATGCATTCACAGTTTCATCTGCTTCAACCTAGTACTTCATATTTTATTTCTTTAACTTTGAAAATACTAGAAAACAATAGAGTCTGGATATTAGTGAATGAAGAATTAGTTTGCATATAACATAAACTATTTTTAATATTAAACTTTTTTTCAATATTAAACTTTTAATAATATAATATTAGCATTACTGACTTTATATTTACTTATTTACTTATTTGTTTGTTTGTTTATTTATTTAACACAGAGATAAAGAGAGCCAGAAAGCATAAGCAGGGGGAATGGCAGAGGAAGAAAGAATGGCTCCCCACTCAGTAGGGAGCCTGATGCGGGGCTCAATCCCAAGACCCTGGGATCATGATCTGAGCCGAAGGCAGATGCTTAACTGACTGAGCCACCCAGACACCCCTGTGCATCAACTTTTAGATCAACTTTTCAAATCCTTCAAAAAAAATTAGTATTTTCTTTCTTTTTTATCATGTAACATGTTTCTCTAATATCTTTCACAGTTAATCTGAGGTGCATTACAGAAGAAATATTCTTTTCTATGCAAACTATCTCTTTTATTTTGACTTTGTACTTATAACTCATGCTCTCAGACATCACTAATGCCAATGAAGTCAAAGACCATTTGGATTTCTTTTTTCTTATTTCCTATCTATTAGTAGCTTATGAACATGAAGTTATATTTCCCTGTTTCCGTTGTTAATTTTTCTACCTGTTTCTTTCAGACCAAATTTTTTTATGTTGGATAAAAATGCGAGGTTGAACTCAGCTAAATTTTACTGATAACCTTCTGAGTGCTTAGTAACTTACACGATCCCTTTCTATAATAAAGATGTCAATATAATTGATGTTATAAACATCAGTTATAAAATTAATACGGTTTCTCGGTTTAACAACATTTTATATTACTTGCTTTTGCATAGATGGATAAAACAGAAAAGGTGTTACTTTTCCACTTTTTTGTAGTAAAGGGATGAGTTTCGAATTTTTGATTTAGAAAGTCCCGTCGTTAGATACCTTTAAGAATTTGATTTGTACAACTATTTGTCGCTTTGATTTGCCATGTATATAATTCAATCATCTGGATATTGTGCAAACATCTCCAAAACTTGGCAAGAAAGCACTACTTTCCATATCCAATATGTTAGCCAAGTCCCTGAATTAGTATTGTTTAGAAATATCTGTCTTCCCGAGACAACTCTGACTAAAACGAAACGTTTTCCGGTGAACAATTTTCCAAGCTTTGAGGCATCTGTGCACCCTGTTCAGTTCATCAAAAACAGTGACTCCAAGGATTTGGTGTTAGGGAAATGATTGTAAAATATGTAGATCATGCACTAAAACTTTTTTTTTTTTTTTTGGAAGTAGCCACAGAAATGGCAATATCTCTGCTGTGAGTGAACTCAGTGAGTGAACACTGAGTTTATTCCACCTGCCAAAGATATAAATATTTACCTCTTTGAAAATGGAAGAATGTGTAGGTTAAATAAATTTAAAAATATTCTTTATCTTGTAAGATCACTCACATAGCCCTGGGGAGAGTCTTCTCTTAAAGATGTTCCTGGGTCGTCTCTCACTATTTCCCTTGCTAGGTGACGAATCTCTCTGTGATGTTTCCTGGATTTTCGTCCTTCTGTGCCTCTATCTGGATGTTTTTATCATGTCTCAGTCTTAGGAATGTGGGATGTATGTGTGTGTTGGGGGGTGGGGGTGGTAAAAATTCCAGCAGCAATCTTGTTTTGCAAATTGTATGCAATTATCAATTGTATTCGGCTTAATATCTCTGAAACGTATGATGACGAGTTACAGTTTCATAAGAAACAAATTGATTTTATTCCACTAATTTTCTTAGGGGGCAATTAAATCTCTATTGCTTGAGTTTTATATTATCATTCCACCAAAAATTTGGCTTCTGTTTTCTGGTTGGAAATAAGAAATACTATGCTCCACTTAATTAAATCAGGTAATAATGGGAGAAGTGATGTCCACCCCCAGCAAGGAATGGGGTGACCAGAAGTTGAGCAGATAGAGAGCTAAAATGACTTTCCAGCTTTCTGACTCAGGTCTCTATGGTCTACTTTTATTACTTTGTCTGAAATGTAAATTCTCAGAATGCCAGACACACCCATATTTCAATGAAAGTACAAAAACAAAATTAGGAGCCAACCACAGTTGAGTTTTTCATTGTCTGTCACTTTGATTGGTCTTATTCCTTCCGCCTTCCTTTCCACACCAACCAACCTGAATAATCAAAAGTTGTCTCTTTTTAATAGGAAAAATGCCTGTCCTAAGAGGGTAATTCACACAGAGAACTTTCTTCTGTAAATAGATACTCAATTGATCATACGTGAGCCCCTTCCTCTTTCTGATGACTCTGAATACTACCAGATATTATTGATGTGCTGTTGCTAGGTGGTACCACTGACCTTTACTGGGGAAAGTAATACAGAGAAGGACTTTCATATCCAGCCCCTATTGCTGTTGGGCCTGTTTTCTCTTCTCACACAAGATTAAGGGGTAGGCTTACTTGAAAGTCTGTGTTCTGGCAAGCCTTGTTGCTGAACTTGGCAGGAGCATTAAAATATCTTTATTAGAAACCATAAATCAAGTTCCATCACAGAATTCATAACCTTCCAGATTTGGCTGCCTTCTTTTGTCAAACCTCACCGAAAGGTGTGGCTTAAAATAAAGTTTATTTTAGGGTGCAAAGATCCAATGATAATGGTAAAATTTCCTCCATAGCATATACAGGAAGTCTTCATTTAAAGCAAAACACATCAACTTGTGATTTTAAAATGTGCCACAGAGTTTCCAAATATAATCCAGAGAATTTTGCCAATAAAAAGGTCGACTATAAAGACTATGATGCGTTTTGAAAAGCACCAGTATTTTCTTTGAGCCTGAGGAAAATTTGGATTTGGTGTTTTAAAGATGCATATTGAAATCATTTATAATAGGAAATTCTGTTAGTACTTTCTTAAAGCAAAGGTATGAAATTGCTCTCTTAAAATTGCTCCCAAGTTCTAGAAGTCCAGTTTGAAGGAGTCTAAACTCTCAGAAATCTACAAGACTTAACCTGCCAGTCAGGCATGGGCCCAGTTATCAAGAAAAGCTATACACAATGAGAAGAGTTTTAAAATATTGGTGAGAGAAGAAAGGTTAGCCGGTGTACAGGCTCTCATAAATCTGAGTCTTTTTTTTTTTCCAGTATAAATTGCAGCCTGGAGGTCTCTCACCAGTGATAGATGATATATAATAGACCAATCTGCAGAATGGGCCACAGGGAATCCCAAACACATCTTCAATCCAAGAAATGGTGATGGGGGAAGGGCAGAGAAGAAGCCAGTCTCTTTATCAAGGTGGGAGAAGTTAGAACATCGGTCTACAGAGATTAATAAAGGTAAGATGGGATCTTTAAGAATTGCTTTAGTGTGCCTCGAACTAATAATACACTATATGTTAAGTAACTTAAATTTAAATTAAAAAAATAAAATTCCTTTGATGTGTACTATCATTCTGTATGAGTGACAGGGGATAGGCTAGAATAAAAAAAATTTTTAAAGGTTTATTTATTTGAGAAAGAGGGACAACATGAGCGGGAGGGGCTGATGGAGAAAGAGAGAGAAACTCAAGCAGACTCCATGTGAGCATGGAGCCCAACACAGGGTTCAGGGTTCAATCCTACGACCTGAGCTGAAACCAAGAGTTGGATGCCTAGCCGACTGAGCCACCCATGCACCCCTAGAATAAAAATTCTGAGTCAACTGTGTGAATAATAGAATTGTCCAGATAAACAGGGCCTAATGGCAGTTTAGGACTATTAAGTAGCCAAATCATTGTCTGTGTATGCTATGGGTGTAGATGTGAATGCTTTCTCAACCTAGTGCTTTGGATAAAGTAAAACTACGCTGTTTCATAATTTTTGAAAATGTTGGTGAATCGGAGGCATTAGCTTTGTATTAAAAATGCTGGTTTTTTTAAAAATCTTGTATGTGATGATTTCATAGAGAATAATTCTGTGTTAGAATAGAGAAGGAAAGGCACTTCCTGTTGTAGCTCCTATTACTAATTCTTTGATACTTTGATAATTGAGCTGTGGATTTAGTGGACTAAACGATTAATGTATATTATGTCCCTTTAAGTCTCAGATTACCCAAGGATGCATTTTTTTTTCAACTGTGTAATAGCAGCTGACTGAAGCTGATTAGATCCTATTGTCTTCTCAGGGTCTACCCTACAGCTCTTAATTGTTCAGAAGCACTGTACGAGGGGGGGGACTCTGTTATTCTGAGAGGTTAAATTAGGAAATGGAACACCTTAGCTCTACATGAGCACACTTTACTTGCTCCCTGGCCCATCTCATGGCCACTGTATGCTGTAAATACGCTTTGTTTGTGAAGCCTTACAATACAAACTTGACTGAATGACTTTGGAAAGAAGAAACCACTGTTTTCCCCCTCAGTTGCCATCTGTGAAGAACATTTTGGCTTGGAAGCTTATGCTTCACTTCCTATGTATCTGGAGGCTCTGTCAAAAATTAAATGGAGCAAATAGAGCAAATTTTCAAAGATCTGGGAGGTGTTTGATGAAACTCTGGGTTTTTGTTGTTGTTGTTGTTGTTGTTTTGTAATCACTATGCCTTTCCTCCCTGGTACAAGTGGTCCTTCACAGAACTCCCCATAAATTAAATTTCTTTCCATGAGGTGGAGAGATGAGGAAAGAATCTCTGTTTTAGTTTCCTCCATAGAATAATGCATATTTGCTTTATATCATGAGAAGCTGACAGGTTTAGAATCTGCTTCCAGATGTCCAGATGGTTTAATAAAGAAAAGAATAATAATACATGACATATTTTCTTTTTCTGATCCAGAAAGAAACAGCTTCATGTCAAGTTAACTTGGAAGTTTTAAGTTGAAGGAAACTGCTATGTAAATAAAGAAGACTGATAAAACAGAAGAAAACAGGGCAAGTAAAGACACCCTGCCCAGGAAAAACCAAGAAGGCATATAATAAAAATTACCTTTTTAAACAAAGACTGAAATGTTTATCTGATTTATCCCAGTCTGAATTATATGTAGCTCTAGCTCCTGAGGTAATCTTAAGTCCAATATATTTGCAAACAAACGTGTCCTAGAGTCTTTACCGTACAATACAATAAAGCCACGTTTCAAGTCAAAACTAAAATAAAAAGGAAATTATGAATAAGCAAATTAAGACTCTGAAAGCTTACCTAAGGTAGACATTCATCAACATCCAGACATGTGACTATTTGGAATAAACCTGATTTATATGTATAAATATAAAACTCTACAACCCTTAAAAATTAAAACTTTTCTTTCCTATATGAAGTTTAGTATTTTTAAAGCCTCTTCACTTCATCTTGCAGAAGAGTGGATATGTAGTTTGTAGACTTGCTTTTTTGTTTTATAGTTTTTATTTTAAACTAGGTAGATTGAAAGAATTCTTAATTAAAGATTTTGCAATACCATCTTGGCTGCATCAACATCTTAAAACAACAAACCAGTATTCTGAGAGAAAAAATGGAATGGAAAAATATTAAAGATATGGATTGTGGAAGGAGGACTAAAAAGTTTAGTATCATATGCTGTACCTGTTTGTGAAGCCATATTTAGAACTGAAATACTGAAAGGAAATCCATTTAACCCTTGGGAAAATGTCTCTTTCCTTTTATGATCATCTTCTGAGTGCAGTAATTTAAACATATTCATTATATATTATTACTGAACATTCTTAATACTTGACAATTTAATACATAAAGTTGTATTCCACATTTTTCATTGAATGTATATACACATGTATTACATACACATATTATATACACACATATAATACATATATCCATACATATGAATATATACATATATATTCACATAATTTTTAAACATCAGGGAATATTCTGAAAATTCAGTTGAAAAATTCATAAATGAGTTTTACAAAGTTTATATATATTTAGATTAAGGAATGACCAGGCTATTCAGATATTTTCAGCTTTGAGTAAATGTACTAAGATGATCAAAGTAATTCTGCTAAATTTTCCTAATCTTTTTTGGGAAGACTGGGATGGAGGTGAGACTAAAGGCCCAGACAAGCTGGTCTAGGGACCTGACAAGTGCTCACAGCTGGTTGATGTTTCTGAGCTCAACATCAGATATGTTGGGATAATAATCGTTAACAGAGTACGGATAAAAATAAAATGCTACAAACTGAAAAATAAGAATAGAGTATTTCCCAAACACACAGATTGTATTATGTGCAATACAAGTATAGTTAGGCATAATATATTGTGTATATTTTATATATGATTATTATATATATTATATATAATATCCGCAGGTCTCCTTAAAACAGCAATCCTGTGAGATAGTTGCTATTTCATTGTCCCAATTTATTAATTTATTGCCCCAGTTAAGAAGTACATTACTTATTGTACCTGGAAATCCATCTATTCATAATTATTCAGATCTGGCTTCCTGATTGAGATTTTGATAAGGTTCTCTCTCTCACGTGGCAGGCTCAAAGGCCATGTAAGCAAATGACTGGACCTAAATTTAAACTCAAAGGCAGCAGCTCAGACAGTTCCTTCCTTAAGTAATAATTGTGTTGGAAAAAGCAAGGAGCTGATTTTAAAAATCAAAGTTAGCTCTATCACAAAGCAACAGAGCTCACACCCAGAGGAAAAGTAACTTTAATTGGTATGACCTTCCACTGTTATTCAGAGACCTTTGGGCTCTGTTATCTAGGTGGGTGCCTCATGAATTGGCCAGTATATAATCTAGTGGAATGAACTTTAGACATATATGTGAAAGGCTTTGGTTCTAGTCTGAGCTCTACCAATGAGTCAAGTGGTTTCAAGTATTTCAAGGGAACACTGGGTAATGTGTTAACAACAAAAACAAAAGCAATATGCCCACATACTTGAAAAGAAAGACATTTTAAATTCCAGATATTATTATTTTTACTACAATAAGAAAATAAAACCTATCACTATAGTCCTATGATATTTCTCCTAGAGCTTAATTTTTCTAATGTTCAATGCATGTTTTGGTCCCTTTCCCTGAAACTATGTGGGAGAGGCGGAGGGGAAACAGAACGAGGTGGGTCCATGGGTCATCAAAGAACTGCTCTGATGCAAAGCAGGAAAAGGAAAGATCACGTGTCTATTTCATTTCTCTTATACCTTATATCAAAACCTAAAGCTTGAGGTCATGCTACCTATGTATATTATTTATAAAAGTTATTGAATTTTAGAAGTTGTCTACTGGTGTCTGGGTAGCTAGAAAGATACAAATAAGAAACTATGATGAATCCTTTAATGTCGAAAACTTTGACATTAAAAATGTAAGTATATTCGGTATTTTTTTCTGTGTAGATTCTTGTGGTTTCTGTTGTTTTGTTTAATTTTCCCTCTTGAAAATATTCCAGGATACTGAAGGTTAAGAGTCATACTGAGTAATGTACTTTAAGATTTTAGGAAACACCGTATTCTAACGCCATCATTTAGATAACCACAGCTGTCTTTGACGCAGAGATTTTCAGAGATAAGAAGTAAGATTCTTTCTGATGACCATTTCACATATTTTCTAGGCATTGGATTCAAATTCTTTGGTTATAAGAATGAAGTATAATTATCAACTGGTCACGGGGGCCGTTGTGAGAATGGTGTGTAAGAAAACTTTCTCAGTTTTCATTTTTTGGCATCATACTCACAGATATTTTATTAGCGATTTATAAACAAATTTAAATCGATTTTTCTTCTGAGTCTAGGATTCTTGGCTATACTCTATTCAATTTAGTAGCGCCCATGTTTCTTTCTGGATTGTGTTACTAATTTCTAGGGTGGGACTGGGTGTGTGGGATGCAAAGTAATGAGAAAAATTAAGACTTTGTAGATCCTGTGGCTTGATAAACTTTGGTATTCTACCAGGCTTCTGCCAGAACCCCTATGGAGGAGGACAGGCTGCGGGCAAATGAGCTGATGTGAAACGTAGAAGCCTAAACAGTGTAATTTTAAATATTTCCTGATTAAACAAAATAAAAGGTCAGAATCTCAAAAATAGCAGAATTTGACATTAATCTACTGGTAAATCGGTACCACGGGTCAAATGAGGCTCAAATGGTGTTTTATTTTCCCGAGAGCAAACCATAAACTAGACGTATAGAGCAGGATTTTTTCACTTCAAAAAATTTGTACAGAGCATTGGTTTCTCTTAATATTTTGATTTTATACCCCAAAGAGTTTTCTTAATAATTTTTTATAAAATATTAGCTCACTACCAAGTGGTCAAGTGGTAGTTTTACATGTTAATACCTCTCTCTCTTTCTCTCTCCCTCCGTTAGAAAGAAATCAAAACATATTTTTAAGGTCTTTTTTTTATAGGAAGAACAAAATATTTTTTTCTAAATTTTTTTTTTAAAGATTTTATTTATTTACTCGAGAGAGAGAGACTGAAAATGAGAGGGGAGAAGGTCAGAGGGAGAAGCAGACTTCCCGCAGAGCCGGGAGTCCGATATGGGACTCCATTCCGGGACTCCGGGATCATGACCCGAGCCGAAGGCAGTCGCTTAACCAACTGAGCCACCCAGGCGCTCTAAAATGGTTTTATAAAGACTTTCTTTCAAGCTCTTCCATAAATAATTAGAAATGTCCCTCAAAGTGAACAATCTTATATTTAATGTGCAGGGGAAAATATGTCAGTTAAAGATATAGTCGATAGCAGAACTGGAGGAAGAAGGATTCCATTTCTTTTGGAAAAGCAGAGCATATTAACTAAAAGCTACACCAGCTTCAGTTATGTGTGGCTGCAGTTCTAGAAGTTAATCTTTGGTTTTTTTCCAGTGAGACAAGTAGAAGTTTTTCACAAAATTGGTTCCTTTCCATGTTGGATGGAAAGTGGAGCGAAGGCATACAAATATCTTATAAGCACAGAGTGCCAGGAAAGTCATTGATTGGCAGGATCAGGGAGAGAGAAGGGGGCTAGGGAAGGTAGTACAAGGGCAAATTGTGAAGTCTGAAATGTAGCATCCATTCAGTTTGTTTATTGCAGGCTTCTGGCTTGAACCACTTCTAGTTCTAGGACATGTTCTTACAACTGTGCCAATTGTTGGTGTCAGGGTTCATACTCATATAAATAAGTAATCCAAACATTAAGATATAATTTATCAGCATTCTCTACATAGACTGGCTCTGGAGGAAATTAAAGTGAGGTTAGTTTTTAGAATAGTATTTGTCACATTACCACTCTTTCCTTACCCACACCTGTCTTTCGTCTGTAGGCAGAACTCTCTTCTTTCATGCCTTTCCTCTGCCTAATAAAATGTGTATTCCATATCGTGAGGGTTCTTATTTCTGATGGAGCAAATCTGATAAACTAATGCCTGATGAGTTGTTTAATAAAAAAGGATTTCTCTTATCTTGCCCATCTAAGATTATGATTTTGAATATTAAGAACTTTCAAAGGCTTCTTTTGTAAGAATGACGAGTTTGGGGTATTTTTTATAATTAGTAGAGAAAATTTTTAGACCAAGAAAACTCCAGATGGCTCACTCCCCTTTTTGGGCATATTTTTCTAATAGGACTGAAGCAACTATATATATAGTTGATATATATATATATTATATATGTATGCATGTATATATAATTAAAAGAGTGCTTGGTCTTGATTAACTTTCAATTTTTTACATCTGATATTCTTGAGTCCATGAAATGCCACAGTGAATTAGAATAAATAGTGATGAATTTAATCTTCATTATGTCCTAGTATTCATTTTCTAGATAAGTCCACCTTCCCAGATGCTTTATATATTAGTTGAGATGTTTTTGGTTATGAATAACAGAACTCTAACTCAAATTAGAATAAATGATAAACCAGATTTATTGGTTCACATATCTGAAAAGTCCAGGCATGTTTGGATTAATGCAGTCTCTCAGTTTTCTATGATTCTCTTGGCTGTGTGCTTCTCTGTATTCTGGCTCCATCCTCAGATTGGCTTCCATCATAGCCACAAAATGGCTGCCAATAGCAACCAGGGCAACATGTTATTTGATTCATATCCAAGGGGAGAGAGACAGTCACATTTTATAATCGTTTAACAAGTCTTGAGATTCACTCTGATTGAGCCAGTCACTGGGCCCAGAGAGAAACCAAATGCTGGTTTATCTGGGCTTTGGTGACAGTCCCTGCTGAAACAATCTTTGTTTTAACTGGGATAGAATAATATGGCTTGGAGCTGGGATGGAGTCAATCCATCCAGAGTTCATGGCTCTCGCACAACAAGGGAAGGACATTTCCAAAGAAAAATCTGAGTGCAGTTAGTAAAGGTGGAATAAATTCTAAGTATGTAACCAAATATCATCCACCAAGCTCCTTTAAGTGGAGTTTATGCTTTCAGCCTTTGAAAAATGTACAGAAAAACAGAGGAATAGCCTTCATTGCCAAACAGAAAAATTGTATGTGACTCATATCTAGCTTGGCAGTTTCCTTTTACTCTAGAGTAATCAAAACTTTACTCATTTCTTAGAACTGGATATATACACTTAGCCATGTGAGAGATTCTAAGCACTATATGACTAAATACCACTTGTAGCCCCCAGTCACATAGGGAAGTTCTGAGATAACACATATAACTAATTTAAGAGGAAAAGGACCAAGATGATACCTAGCCAAAGTGATGAACATCAAGTGGTTTGGTGTAAGGTTTACAGAGCTCATCCTGATACTGAGGAGAAGGCATGTATGAATATCCAATTAAAAAATAGAATTCTGAGGAGAGAAACCATTCAGTGTTTGAGGAGTTATCTAGGAATTGGTTTCCTTTAGTTTCATCTCTATTCTTGATTCTGTTGTTATTATGTCTTCCAACAGTCAATAATTAAGAGTTTTATTCTGATGTTCTTGTGTAGCTCCTGCTTCATTACAGTGGTTTTCTTTAGGTGTTGTCCATTTTTTCACTGCCAGATCATTATGTTCAAATACTTAGAGATACCCCAAGTGGCACAAGGCTGCAAATAACTATTTTCCTGCTTGCTTTTTTTTTTTTGAGATTTTATTTATTTATTTGAGAGAGAGAGAGAGATCACAAGTAGGCAGAGAGGCAGGCAGGGGTGAGGGTGGGGGAAGCAGGCTCCCCGATAAGCAGAGAGCCCGATGCGGGGCTCGATCCCAGGACCCTGAGATCATGACCTGAGCCCAAGGCAATGGCTTTAAAGCACTGAGCCACTCAGGAACCCTTCTCTGCTTGGTTTTGACATATGGGCCTATAACAACCATGCTCCAACCTCCAATTTGATTGCTATCAGAGTCGCTATATCCAAAAATATTTCCTCTGGTGCTTAGAATTCTTATATATAGGAATATACCCCATTTGCATTCAGACATGGTCCCTGAAAGTTACTTTTTAGAATGCTTAAAATGGCTTACGTATAAGAACATGCTGCTAAAATGCAAATTAAATCACTGTGTGAAGTCTAGAATGTGTAAGAGTTGGCCCTTGCCTTTCTGGCCCTGGCTGTGTGTCTTTTTTCACCCACATGTTGCAAAATTCCAGTTTTGAAAAAGCAGAAAGGACATGAAGCTCTACTTGCTACCTCCAAAGGGCGGGTCCGGGTGAGACATTGTGAAGGTGTGGAAATAAAGGTGTAATAGCGGCCCTTGCGGAGAAGTCTGGCAGGTAAGAAACTGGGAAGAGGGTTACTATGAAATCTTTCCCTTTGAAAGCTGAGCATGCAGATTTTTTTGTTCATCAACTTAAAGCAGTATACATGTAATATCATGAGTTTTAATGCCTGTGCACTGGAAATCGAGGGGATTGTCTGCCTAGCACCTCTCATTCTCATGGGTGCGGTAGGGCCTTCTCTATAATCCCTCTCTCACAAGACTGTCTGGTCTAGAGACAGACACCATATCTGAACTGGACCAGCTGGAATCTTTCTAGGAGTTTTAGATATGGAAACCAAGAAATGAACGTCAATATCTTTTAGAATGCCATGTATAAAGGTGGAAGTGTGGGAGCAATTAGTAGTCATGTTTTCTACTCTGGATAGGAGAAGCCAGAGTATACTCACTAACGTGATATTTGAGTTAAACAAAGTTATGAAAAATATGTAAACACCAATAGATGCTATTTAAATTTACAAGGAAACATAAAAAAAAGAATACAAAATCTAATTAAGTGGTTAAAAAAAAGAAAAAGTTAGCTGAAATCCCAGGTGGCAGAATTCCATTTACTCGACTCAGGTGGAAATATTCGATAAAAGAATGTTTTGAACCCTGTTGTCAGTGGCAGGATTGATGTTAGTCTGTATGTTCACTGTTCCAGGTCTTTCATTCTGTCCCTAAATGACAGGTCAATAGAAATTTTAACACACTGCAATGGTGATACCAATTCTTCTTTGAAGAATAAAATTGTCTCCTTGAGGAGGTTTAAAATTAAATACAGAGAATGTTCACTACATCACATTAAGATTTTAGTGTTAGGATAAGAATGATATGTTCATATTTGGTGTTAAGTAGTTATAATATTTAATATTTATTAATTATCTATTGATGTTATGATGATTGATTTATGTGTCAACTTGGTTAGGCCATGGTGCCCAGTTTGGTTAAATGCCAGTCCAGTTATTGCTGTAAAGGTAAGTTTTAGATGTGATTACTATTTACTGGTAGATTTTGAGTAAAGCAGATTAGCTTCTCTAAAGTGGATGGCCCTCATCCAAGCAGTTGAAAACCTTAAGAGAAAAGACTGAGGTTCCTCAAAGAGGAGTGAGTTCCGCCACTCTCCCTCCCTCCCTACCCCTCCCCCATGCCCACAAATTGCCTTTGGACTCAAGGTTGCAACAACAACTCTTGCTGGAATTGACGGCCTGTCAGCCTACTCAGCAGATTTTGGACTTGCCAGCTCTCCATTCTCTCTCCTTCTGTACACACAACCACACCCCCACACCCACACACATTGGTTTGTTTTTCTGGAGAATCCTGCCTATACGTACTTATGACAAAGACTCCAAAAATTATTGACTTGAGGCAACAGACATTTATTATCTCACAATCTCTGTAGATGAGGAATCAAGGTGCAACTTTGCTGAATGCTTCTGCCTTAATGTCTCTTCAAGGCTGTAATCAAGGTGTTAGTTGGAGATGCAGTCTCATCTGAAGGCCCAGGTGGGGGGTGGATCTGCTTCTATATTCACTCACCTGGTGGGGGGCAGGATTCATTTCCTCATGGCTTGTTGAATTGAATGCCCCAGTTCCTCACTGGCTGTTTCCTCATTTCCTTGCCACATGGGTGCTCCATAAGAAAACTCACAATGTGGAAGCTGGTTACATGAGAGCAAGCAACCAAGGGAGGAAGAGAGATCACTGAAGACAGAAGTCAGATTTTTTATAACCTAAGAGAGCGTCATTTCTCATGGAAATTCACTAGAAGTCACAAAACACCAGCCCTCCAAAGGGAAGGTATTACATAGGAGTGCCTGGGTGGCTCAGTTGGTTAAGCATCTGCCTTCTGCTCAGGTCATAATCCCAGAGTCCTGGGATTGAGTCTTGCATCAGGCTTCCTGCTCAGAGGGGAGCCTGCTTCTCCCTGGGCCCTCTGCCCCCCACTCCTTGTGTGCACTCCTGTGGGCGTGTTCTCTCTCTTGTGCTCTCTCAAATAAATAAAATCTTTAAAAAAAAAGTATAATTGAATGATTGATTTGAACTTATAATTTAGTTGGAAATCAGGAGATAATTTTTCTAAGTTTGTAAACACTGCTAAAATGCATGAGAGAACTTCATATTTAGCATATTTATCAATTTAATTTTTGAGATTTACTAGAGCAATTTAAATAGCTGAGAAAGTACATGAGAAAATTTTGCTTCTCACATCAGGTCAGATCAAGCAACAAATATGTTAATTATAAATGCAGTCTAAAAATGCTAAAGGCAATTAAATTCATTAATTAGTAAGAAGCCTGATTGTTTAGTGAGTTCTGCAACCTGAGTTATTCAGACAGCAGCAACCATTCTGAAAGTGATAGTTAAATTTTACTAATTTGAACATAGAATTACCTGATATATATGTAAAATAAAGTTAAAAGCTTATGGGAAACTAAATTCTAGAATTTTTTCACTTTAGTAAATTGAATATTAATTTTAAAAAATCCCAGTAACTAAGATCTGTCCTCTCTTTCCAAAATAAAATAAAAAAAAAAAAGACCAGAGAAAAAATAAAATCTTACATTGACAAAAGCCAGTCTGTGGAGAGAGAAAGAGAAAATTCAAATAAGTGAGAAGAAAAGGGCTGTGGTGATACTTTGGAGATCTTTCCAGGTGCTCCTGCATCCCTGTCCTTCAGTTCTTAGTGTGCTTAGAATTACTTTCACTCGAAACTAAGAGTGTGAACTCAGATACGTTTTTTTTTCGTATGGCAGAAATGTCATTTATGAAATACAAACTGGACACAGTGTCTTCTCCAGGAATAGTAACTTTCTGAGAGCCAGAAATGCTCTCCAACGTGGGAACCCCGAGACCCAGAGCTGGGTCCTGAGCCACCATCATTTCTTTCCAGATCAATTTCCTGTTTATTAAGATAACGTGAATTTAATATTTGCCCGCTGCCTCATATGACTATCAAGAAAATAAATAACAAACTTCGACATGTGTTGAAAAGAATATTCAAGTTCCATGTCCGCGGTCTCCCCAAGGTAGTTTAAATTTCATGTATTTTGTAGTATTGGGATAATAATGGCATCTGTCTTAGAAGATTGTTACGAGATTGGAAGCGAAGAGCTTGACATGGTGTCTGGAACAGCCTAAGCCCTCAATAAATGTCACTAATGATGTTGATGCCACTTTTTTAAACTTTGCACATGGCACACAGAAAATCTGTCAGTGGTCCCGGGGCTCTCCCTCCTTTCCATTGCTCGTTCTCCATGCAGCGTGGCCGATTCTGATCTGTGATTGTGCTTCTGTCTGTGCTCACGTCTTCACCTCCATTATTATTATATTTATTAAGACCTTGTCATCTCTCCTGTAGGATTTGCAATCTTTTCCCATTTAGTTATCTGGACATCCGGGACAGCTTTTGTCTATACCATTCAAATGTATAGACATTTGGGATGTCTATACACATCCCCAAAATATCTTTTCAAACACAACCCTTTTCATACTTTTCCTTATTAACATCCATGAAACATTCTTTATTGCCGACACAAAGCACAAACCTCTCAGAATAACACACAGGATGCTTTACACTAGCTTCCAATCCTCAATTTTATGCTAAACTCATAAAGAACTGATTATAGTTTGCTAAACTAATTACCAGAACATCTTCCACACAAACTCTTAAAAATCTTTTGAGGCTGGGCTCAAAATTTTCCTTTTTTATGAAGCTTCCTCTTCCCTGACTCACTCAAGCAAAGTTTCCATTATAATTTTCCCCATCAGCCTTCGACATAAAGCCATTACAATCTTTATGTGTGTTTCCCAAACATAATTGAAGGCAAGCATGTGACTTACTTACTCATCGTTGGCTCTTTGATGTCTAGTACTGCTCTTGAACCAAGGTGATTATTCAGTAAATGTACGTAAAGTGGAAAGGTAGATCTATTGATATTCTTGGAATGGATAATATTAAATGAAATTTAAATTGAAAATTAAATTTAAAAATTCACTCAGTAAATATCCTACTTAAGAGATCTAAGAAAATTGTTTTTTTATTTTTATTATTTTTTTATTTAGTGATTCATCAGTTAACATATAACACCCAGTACTCATCACAAGTCCTCTCCTTAATGTCTATCACCCATCTAGCCCATCCCCCACCCACCTCCCTCCATTACCCCTCAGTTTGTTCTCTATAGTTAAGAATCTTTTTTTTTTTAATTTATTTATTATTTGACAGAGAGAGATCACAAGTAGGCAGAGAGGCAGGCAGAGAGAGAAGGGGAAGCAGGCTCCCTGCTGAGCAGAGACCCTGATGTGGGGCTAGATCCCAGGACCCTGAGATCATTATCTGAGCCAAAGGCAGATGCTTTAACCCACTGAACCAACCAGGCACCCCTCTATACTTAAGAATCTTTTATGGTTTGCTTCCCTCTCTCTCTGTCTCTCTTTTTTCTTCCTATAGGTTCATCTGTTTTGTTTCTTAAATTCCACATGAGTGAGATAAGATAATTATTTAACTTTCCCTCCCATTGGGGAAAGGACTGCTTTAGACTATAATACAGAAGTAAATTAGTAAAGCAAGTTTGTGGGACGCCTGGGTAGCTCAGCAGGTTAAGCGTCTGCCTTCGGCTCAGGTCATGATCATATGTCATGGTCCTGGAATTGAGTTCCACATCCTTCCTCAGCAGGGAGCCTGCTTCTCCTTCTACCTGCTGCTCTCCTTGCCTGTGCTCTCTTTCTCTTGACAAATAAATAAATAAATAAAATCTTTTAAAAAAATCAAGTAAATTAGGTTTATCTCTTTACGTAGTGGAAGAGGGAAGAACAGGAAAGTGTTTCATTCCTTGCTTTTGCATGCAGGTTAAGATGTAGTTAAAGGAAGCTTTGTCACAAACCGCAATACGACAGAGTTGATGGACTACATTTAAGTGAAGCAGGAGGGAGCTTTAAGAAGGCTTACTATTTATTTACTTTTTGTTTCCATGTTAAGGGGGCGAACAGCAAAACAGATGGATTCAGGGAAGCTTGTGACTGAGAATTAGTGCGAGGATTCAGCCTCTTCTCTCTACTCTAAAATGCTTAAGAAGCCAAGAAGAGGTAAATGAAAAAACACATTGCCTTAGAAACCTTTAAAAATCAGTAGCTTTTTATTTTTTTAAAGATTTTATTTATTTATTTAACAGAGAGAGAACACAAGCAGGCAGAGAGGCAGGCAGAGGCAGAGAGAGGAGCAGGCTCCCTGCGGAGCAAGGAGCCCTATGCGGGACTCGATCCCAAGACTCCGGGATCATGACCTGAGCCAAAGGCAGCTGCTTAACCAACTGAGCCACCCAGGCGTCCCAATCAGTAGCTTTTTAAAAGAGAAAGTTTTATTGGAGATTGCCATTTCTATCCTTTCTGGCTTTCGAATCATCAAGTTGTGTTGTGTTTTATGTGTGGTGTGTGTGTGTGTGTGTGTGTGTGTGTAAGAAGACCTCCAGAAAGTGTTATTGTGTTGATTTATTTATTTACGTATTTTTAAGTTTCGAATGTTTTATAGCAATGACAGAAAACAGGATTGTTTGGAGTTCAGCAGTTCCTCATTACCTACTCACCGTAATTTGCAATAAGATGAACAAAGATAATGGGAAGCAGAGATCAGTCCCTTCTCTCTTGTACTGTGCGTGAAGTGATATTGAGAGGCAGCAACCCAGCAACCCTGGGGACTGACTGGTGATGTTTTAGAACACATGAAAAAAGAATTGTCCGGGATCCAGTCCTGCGGTGGACAAGATGGGTTGGGATCCTGGCTGACGTCCACCCTGCCCCCCCAACCCACTAAACAGTTCAAGTCAACTAGCCAGTAATGAGCACTTAACTTGAACCAGTGGGGGTTTGGGGAGCCATGGAAAGGCCTGCTTTTCTGTCTTAGGTGCTCCGATTATAATATGAAAAGCTTATTCATTGTTCAGTTGAATCTGAATCAACGCTGATTACAAACATCTGTATGCAGGCAATTAAATTCAGAAATCTATTCCTTATGCTTTTGTACAGGCTAAATCTGAAAAACATATTTCTCTAAAGTTTATCTAAATCTCTTTCTAGTATCTTTAGCCTAAAATTCCCTTCACCGCCATCCCCTACCCCCTCAATTTTAATTCTCTTCCATTTGCAGGAATCCTATCCTTACCATCCCCCCTTGCAGATACTCCTATGCCCTGGGACAGATGCAGAGACAGGATAAAAGAGAAACAGAATAAGTGAAAGCCAGAGGTGGGGTTTGGGGAAGCCTGTCATTTGATAAGGATTAGCTCAGATAAGGCAGGATTGGCAAATTGTGGTCTGATTGTGAAAGGTCTGGAATGTCTGGCTGGAGTTCCAGTTTTCATGCCTCTGGAAATAGGAGGCAGGAAGTTTTGAGCTGGAGAGTGACCTGATTAGATTATACAAACACAATATTTAGGGTTAATTGACGAGGACAGACACGGGAGGCTTGAGAGTAATTATGAGAAAAATAAAAGTATATTAGCACATGTAAGATGTTATGAGAACCCAATCTTAGGCAGTAGAAGTGGGTCAGAGAAAAAAGGATAGGAAAAACAAAAAGACCCCAGGCTAGAAAGATCGAATTTTCTGTCTCAGTTTTATAACGATAGCTTGTTCACTATCAAGAAACCCTAGGTGTCTGCTTGTGCGATCCCATAAATATAAAACACCCCTTAATTGATAAGATACGGGAAGAGGATACAACAACAACAAAAGAGATCAATTTTATCATTATCACCTAGCAAGTCAGATAAGGGTGATAAAATTTCTTTAAGAAAACTGATGCTCAAAGCATTCTCCCTGCCAAAGAAACCTCCCCACCCCCACCCCCGTGGGCAGGAAGAATGAAGCAGTCGTGAATCAAGTAACATTTTGTAAACCCTTTACAACAATGCTCAATAAAATAAATATTGATTTCTCCAAAATTAGATGGCCACTGTGATTCATTTAAAAAGGTCTTTGCCAGAGCCTGCAGGTAAGCTAGGAAGTGAGGCCATTCGGTGCTGGAAAGTCTCCTACCAAACACTTTGCTATTAAATAGATATGAGAAACCAGACATTAAGGAAAGTTAGAAAGGAAGCAGAATAATACGTGAATACCATAGTGACCCTTTATGATAAAGAAAAGTGTGACCAAAAAAAAAAGACAAGTGTGACCATAAATGGTATTTACTTTGTATAAACTTAACTGCAAAGACCGTTATGTAGTATTATAGAATAGACCTGAAGTTCAAAGTGATTTAAAGCTCTTTTGGCCAACTTCTCACTTGAGCAGAGATGCTGTGTTTAGGATCCCTAGCAGGTGCTTAGTATTAGCCTTCACCCATGTCAATGATCAACACATTTTCTGCTTTCAGGACCAATGTATTTCATTTGGAGTATCCTCATTCTGATGGTACCTTATACCATATCCCTTACATCTCTACTTAGTTACAGTCCTGTTCCCTGGAGAAAATTGTGTCTATTCTACCTTCCTTAAAACAATGGTATTTCTCCCATTGCACTTAAGATAAAAATCCAAACTCCAGATTTCCAAAGTCCTCTTAAAATGTAGTACTTTGACTCCAACCCAGTATCCTAGAAGTCACCTGATCAATACAAAGAATGGAAATGTTAACTTCTGGTGTTTGGAAAACTTATATTTTTAAAGACAGTCTAGAATAGCCATTTAACAGACATTTCATTCTTCAATTCAATAATCTCTATTTGATGCACATCATGTTCCATGTATTGGTTTTTTTTTGATTTTTGGTTTTTTTAAAGATTTTATTTATTTATTCAGAGAGGGAGAGAGAGTGCATGAGTGGGAGGGGCAAAAGGGGAGGGAGAGAGAGAATCCGAAACAGAGCTCTCACTAAGCCCAGAGCCCGATGTGGGGCTCCATCTCACGACTCCGAGATCATGACCTGAGCCAAAGTCAAGAGTGAGATACTGAACTGACTGAAACCTCTCAGGTGCCCTCCTATGCATTCTTTTATACGCTGGGATTAGACGGAGAACAGAAACCGATCACGTTCTTGTTTCTATAGAGGTGGTATTAGAGCATAAAAACCATAATGGAGCAAAAAAATAAATGACCAAGACAAATTCATCGACAATCAAAGCTATGAAGGTAAAAACTAAAACAAGTGTGATGTGATGGCCTAGGGTAGGAGAGCTGAACCGTTAAGTTAGAGTGGCGGCCATAACGGGGCACTGACTCTTACTGTTTTCTTCCCCACATGGGATGCTGGCCAAAACAACGTTTCGTTTTCCAGTCTCTTAGCAGCCACTTTCTATTAGCTTGTCCACCTCTCAAACCAAGCTGCTTATGGGCTGTCGAATGGCATGTGCTGAAACTGGCTCCCAGCTTTGGGCTTTCCTTTCTATACTTCCTTTTTCTCTATAACTCTGCTCTCTCAAATCCTTGCTACTTAGTTGTCCTAAGCTCCAATATTTTTCCTCCAGCCATTCACCGTTTTTTTAAATACTCTTTTTTTTTTTAAAAGATTTTATTTATTTATTTGAGAGACAGAGAAAGTGAGAGAGAGAGCATGAGAGGAGAGAAGGTTAGAGGAAGAGGAGGACTCCCTGTGGAGCTAGGAGCCTGATGTGGGACTCGATCCCGGAACTCAAGGATCATGATCTGAGCCGAAGGCAGTTGCTCAACCAACTGAGCCACCCAGGCGCCCTACATACTCTTTTAAAAGATGTATTTATTTACTTTCGAGAGAGAGAGCGAGTGACTGAGTGAGAGAGTAGGAGGAGGAGGAGAGGGAGAGGGGGAGAGAATCTCAAGCAGACTCCCCACTGAGTGTGGATCCTGATGTACGGCTCAGTCTTGTGACTCTCAGATTGTGACCTGAACTGAAATCGCAGGTTGGACAGACATCCTTGCTGTCTGTCCAATTGACTAAGCTACCCAATCGCCCCCGTGTAACATTTTACTTCTGTTCCATTTTGCTTCTCTGCATCTTAGTAGCCATTAGCCGTCGTCTACTGTTTTTCAGCACTCTTGAGGACTTAAAAATTGTCTAGTGTCTCCAAGGAGAAGTAGGAAAAACACCACACTCATTTCGGTGAGTTTCTCTTCTCTCCAGCATCTTGGGCCTTCAAAATTCTGACTTTTTGGATAGCTTTCCTTTGCCATCAATCAGATGTGTTTTATTATTATTATTCAATCAAGATTTTTTAGTTTTCTTCTTTTTTTTTTTTTTTAAAGATTTTATTTATTTGAGAGAGAGAGAGCATGAGATGGGGAAGAAGCTGACTTACCACTGAGTGGGCAGCCCCATGTGGGACTTGATCCTAGGACTCCAGGATCATGCCCTGAGCCAAAAGCAGACACTTAGCTAATTGAGTCACCCAGGCACCCCATTAGCTTTCTTTTTATTTATCTCCCCCTTTCTTTCTTTCTTCTCTTCTCTCCTCCTTCTTTCCCTTCTTTTTTTTTTTCTTTTTCTTTGTCTCTCCCTCCCTTCCTCTCTTCCTTCTTTCCTTTCTTTCTTCCTTGAAGCCCATCAGGACCAAGGCTACTTGGCAATTTTTGTTATTGAGCATACTGTATTCTAAATATTTTTTCATGTTTTCAGATTTTCACATATTTTCTATACCATCTTTTTCAGAGCCTTCTCATACCAGTCAGCATTTGCCACATAACAAATAACTCACACATTAGTGGATTGAAACAACAATTTATTTATCTCACAATTCTGTGGTTTGGCAATTTGGGCTGGGCTCAGTTGAGTGGTTCTGCTTTATGAGTTAGGGTTGGCTAATCTTGGATGGCTCACTCACACATCTGCCGCAAGCTACTGAAGTGGCTGGGAACTGGCAAATTAGCATGGGTTGGTTCTCCTCCATGTGGTTTCTCATCTATCAACAGGTTAATATCAGGCTTGCTTATGAGGAGGCAGGATTCCATGCACAAAAGTAGAAACAAGCAAAACCCTCCTCAGATATCACACAATATTGATTCTCCTGCACTGTTTTGACAAAGGAGGTCACAAGATGAGCCCACATTGGGGTACAGAAACAGACTCCAGCTGTTGTTGAAAGAAACTGCAAAGAATTGTGACCATTTTTTTTTTTACAGTCTACATGCTTGATAAATATCATTAATTCTAATAATTTAAGTTTCTTGGACTTTTGTACATTGATAGTCACATTCACAGAAAATAATGATAGTTTTATTTTTTCCTTTCCAATTTTTATAATGCCTTTTCATTGCCTGATTGTACTGGATAGATCATTCAATTTTGGATGAAAGCTGAGATAGTGAACATTCCTGATTTGTTCCCAATTACAGAGGGAAAGACTTTTTAAAACATTTCACTGTTAATGTCCTTTACTTTTTTGGTGGATACTTTTCATGAGACTAAGAAATCACTCTTCTATTATTAGTTTTTTATACACATTTGTTATCATAATTAAGAATAAATGTTGAGTTTCATCAAATATTTATTCTGCATCTGTCAAGATAATCATATGATTTTCCTTTTTAATTTGTTAGTATGATCATTTTCACTGACTATATTTGAAAGTTGGACCAAATTCAATTACTATAGCAACCCAACTTGTTTTCTGTTATTTTTTTGATGTGGAAGAATTTTTTTGTGTTTTAACTTTCAGGATTTTTATACTTATATTCATTATGGGAAAAGTGTGATTGGTCTATTTTTTTTTAAATAATGTCTTTGGCAGGTTTTGAAATCAAGGTTATAAGCTGTGAATTGGCCTCTTTTTCTGTACTCTGGGGGAGTGGATATAAAGTTGGAATGGCTTCTTCTTCAAATATTTGGGAGGATTAACCAGTGAAGAAATCCAGGCAAAAAAACCTTCTTCTTAGTCTATTGTCCTCCATTTTGTGGGGCAGGGGATTGATGGTACCAAATCTCCTGGGAAGTTGTATCATTTTTACACATTCTGTCCTGTCAATTCAAGTTTCATAACCCAAGGTTTATTTTAAGTCTTAAGCACTTAAAGGCTGTTTCAGTCTGGTTTGTAATTTCTTTAGCTGAGCAATTCTCTAAAAAATTTTGATCTATTTACTCTAGTCAATTTTGTTTGCCTGGAAAAAATCTCAAATATCTGTAATTGTCATAGTAGTCATAATTCTCAAGCCTGATATGTTTCTCTACACCCCCCTCCCCTCATTCTTCTCTTCTTTCAACATAAGGGCAGCTACGTTGAGATAAGCAGGCTTGGATGGAACTCTATACTCGCAACTTGTGACAGACTTTTTTTTAAGTTTTATTTTAATTCCAGTTAGTGTAATATTAGTAATATTAGTTTCAGGTGTACAATATAGTAGTTCAACAGTTATCCACAACAGCCGGTGCTCATCACTGCAAGTGCCTCCTTAATCTCCATCTCCTACTTCACCCATCCCCCCACACACCTCCCTGCTGGTGACCATCAGTGTGTGTTCTCTATAGTTAGGCGTCTGTTTCTTGGTTTGCCTCTCTCTTTTTTTCTCTTTGCTCATTTGTTTTGTTTCTTAAATTATATACATAAATGAAATCATATGGTATGTCTTCCTCTGACTGATTGACTTTGCTTAGCATCATCCTCTTTAGTTCCATCAATGTAGTTGCAAAATGGCAAGATTTCATTCTTTTTATGGCTGAGCAATATTCTTTTGTGTATATATACCACATCTTTATTCACTTGTCAATTGATGGACACTTGGGCTGTTTCCAAAATTTGGCTATTACAGATAATGCTACTATAAACATTGGGGATGGACCTATACTTTAATGTATTTTTAACATATCTTTAATGCAGAAAACACTTCTTAGTCTTACCTTTTTGTGTTTGGAGTCTAAAGCCAGTTATATTTTCCAACCCAAAAGGCTCCAAATTTCTGGATTCTTTATTCACCTTCCCCCCCCTCCACCCCATTTTTGTTGCAAACTAGCCAGTTCCAGCCTGAGCTCACCTCTGGTTCCTAGACCTTGCTAAACGTAATCAGAAAATACCAAAACACACCGCTAGCATTCTGTCTTCCAACCTCTTCACCTAGAAATCAACCTCAGTAGGCACAGAAGCAATATCATTACCAAATGTTTTGTTTTTGCTTAACATAGTCCTCCATTTTTCTAGCCTCACCACCCAGTACCCACCTACTAAGCCAAGAGCACATAGGTTGGGCTTGGCCATTGTTTGGCAGCATTCCACTCCTGTATCAACTGTATTAGCTAAGGTAATGTTTAGTGCTGTAGGAGATAAATCCCCAAATTACAGGAACTTAACAAAATCGCATTATTCCTGTCAGGCACAAGAATGCAAAGTAGGTATAGAGTGGGCAGCATTCCAAGAGGGCGAGTTAAGGATTCAGGTTCCTTCTATCTTGCAGCTCTACCGTCATTCAGAGCCCTAGAGTTTAGTCCGAGAGTGGACAAGGAAATTCCTCACTTTTAGGAGAGAGACCTCACAATGCTTACTTGTAGGATTGTTATCACTGCTATTGACCAGTGATCCTGGTCTCCCCTTTTCCAAGTGATATTTTATTGTAGATTTTCTCCTTCTGGTCCTTATGATACAGGGTGTGTGTACACAAGTTAGATATATTGTCTTTTGAGGTCATAGGTCACTAGCTCATGAGAAGCCACATGTCCTAATGGAGAGGACTGTGTATCTACTAGAGATCTGGATTTGAGTTGCATGTGGCAACTGCATGGTATTTTAGGATGCTTCCCTTGAGCAGGAGTGTGTATATTCAGTGTGAGGAACAAGGGCTTTATAGAGATTGCTAGGTGTGGCAAAAACACAACAATGCATTTGCTCATCAAAAATGTGTGCTCCTTTTCTATTGTGTGGAGTTTTTTTGGGAAGCTTCCGTCTACAGATTCTACATTTCCCAGCATTGCTTGCATTTGGATAGGGTCATGGGACTAGATCTCACCAATGGGCTATGAGTAAAAATAATTCGTGTCACTTGCAGGCTGAAATGTTTAAGAAGCAGATACACCTTCTCCAATTTCTTCCCCAGTCTACTGCTGAAAGTAAATTACTCCAAACCCTAGACAGTGGAGCTTTAAGGCAGAAGGATCCCGAAACACTTCTGGAAAGCTGCTCACCAAATACCAGCATTGGATTCCTGTGTGAGCCAAGAAAAAAATTTGATTCTGTTAAGACATGAATCTCCAGGTTTATCTGAATCTTTTGCTAGTCTTACTCAATGACTACAAAGTATACATAGTTTTAAAGATTCATTTGTGATCACAGGAGGAAAACATTTGGAAGCCACACATCTATTCTAGTTCTTCCATTCTATCTATCTATCTATCTATCTATCTATCTATCTACCATCTATCATCTATCTATCATCTATCATCTATCTATCTATCATCTATCAATCCTCTACTTATCTATTTACCTATATCATCTATCTCTTCATGTGTATGTAATTTATGTATTCATATGCACATATATGAACTTAAGGGCAGATAAATAAAAATTTATTTACACTTATACATTTAAGTTTTAGATAATGGTGTCTGATTAGCATGCAATTGCTTTAGGGCAACCTAAATCTGGGAATTTACCACCTCATCCTCTTACAATTTAAACTCAATCAGTTGAGCTCCAAAATGATAAGATTTACTACTATGGTCAACATGTTTTAGTATCACTGAATCCTTTTTTAGCTCTATGCAGTGATGGTGAGACAGTATTTCTTTTTATATTTTTGCAACAGAACTTCTTAAGTATATAGCTAAAGTCACAGCATAAAACAAGACAAATGATCTCAAGGATGAGTGGCAGGAATTAGTAATAAATCCGTATTATCTCTATGCACAAGTGCATGGGCTGTTACTTATCTACAAGATGTCTGCAGGGTCATTAGCTATTGTGCAACTAGATCCCAGACCACTGCACCATTTTATTCTTATGGAGTTAGAATGCTATCTTTACTCATGTCTCTTAAAAATAAGCTTTAGTGGGTGCTAAGTAGCAAGCTCAAATCTATGATTGCAGCAGGATAAATATCAAATGTATGTTGTGTCTGTTACTTGTCTGTTTATTCTCAAATCCATTCCCATCCATTAGACTACTCAGCCCTGTATCACAAGGGGCAGACCCTGCAAACTCCATTTTCCTTACTCAAGAACAGAACCCTGAAGGGCCAGCAGATAGGAAATTTCAGGATCATTTCCTCCCTCTCCCCTCTCTTAAGGCGGCATGTCTGGCGGTGGCTGCCTCCTCCAGGGTCCGAGCTCCCACCCTGTAGCCCTGGTTTTGCTTGGCAGCCTCCCCAGTTGCTTCCGGGTGCTGGCAATATCCTGAGTCCAACTGTTTGGAGGCGATAGTGTCTTCCTGCCCGTTGCTTTATCATCCTATCCTTTTTCTTTGGCTCTTCAGTTCTCCTAATACCTTTGAAACTATTTCCCCATATTAGATTCCTCAGACTTGGATGCTCTTTGCCAGATCAGGCCTTAATTAGTGCATTAATATCTGCACTAATATCCACATAGAACACAATTAATTGAAATATGTACATATAAATGTATCAACAAAATAACCGTTCGGGGGCAATTATTTGTTGAATGAGAGAATTAATGTGTGAAAGTGTCACTTGAAATCTGGGTAAAAGAAGATATTTTAATGGTTTAAAATCAAACATAAAAATTTCTGTTGAAGAGGTGCCTGGGTGGCTCAGTTGGTGGAGGATCTGACTTTGGCTCAGGTCATGAACTTGGAGTCTTGAGATCCAGCCCTGCATCTGGCTCTGTACACAGCAGAGAGTCTGCTTCTCTGTCTCCCTCTGCCCCTCCCCCTGCTTGTGCGCGCTCTCTCTCTCTCTCTCTGTCTCTAAAAAAATCTGTTAAAATTCAGTGTAACTATTAATGATGAAATTTTAGTAAGAATTAGAAGTTGTGCTAAAACATTTGAATGGAACCACAGGATCAAAATGGTAGTGTAGTCAGAAACTCAAAAATAGTTAGAGGCAATGCTTGCAGTCAATATTAAAACAAGTAGCTTTTGAACCTTTTTGAAACTTACTGTGATGCACAATAATAAAGATCTTAGATCGAGCATGAGTACATTACATATGCATGAGATAACTGCTGCATTTTCTAATCATTTTCTTCCCTTCTCTTTCACCATATCCTATTCAATGTGACCCGCAGAGTTTTGAAAACATGGTTCTAGGTATGTTATAGGAATCCTAATAGTCTTCACAGATTTATCCAAGAGATTAATATATTACCAATCCTTGTCTTCCTCTATTGCTTTTGTTAGCTCAGCGTGTTTACCCACATTCTGGTAATGGCAGCATAATTTTCCTCTTGGAATTATTCCCACCCACCTCTCCTGTCCCCCACTGCTTTTTCTTCACTACCTCTGGGATAGGCACGCCATCTGGTGCTGGTCAAGCAGAATGACCTTTGACCACAAGGACTATCTCAGTACTCAGTACATAACTTACACAAGGTCAATGAGATCTGCTGTCAGAAACAAGTTCTTCTGCCAGACTGGAAGCTGGCGAAAATCTGGCTGTCAATCCTGAAGCCATAATATGGACACAGCTGCTAGGAGGGAAGCTAACAAAAGGAAAGAGATGGAAGACTGATGCCAGCGTTTGTGACCCTGCAGCCAGGCACCTTTTCCCCATGCATGAGTAAATGTGCCTTTAGAAATTCCAATGTAAGAAAGAAGCTCCCCTTCAAATGATATTTAGTACGTGAAATGACTGAATTTTATTAAAAATTTACATTCTCAGGTCTCTTTAGTATCCTAAACTTATGAACAGATAGAACAAAAATAGAAATCATCAAGGAATCACTTATATTTTAAATGGCACAGTCTCTGAAATTATTTGGATACAAAAATTAAGTTTGTTGGACATTTCAATGCCATTACAAGTCTTAATCTTATTTCAGTGTCCACATACTATTAGTATGTAGGCTATTCTGGGACTCTCCCCCCATTTATTAAGAAAAGTACATTTAAAAAAAATACATATTATTTACATTAGGATTTTCACTGAAAAAATACAGTTAAAGAAATTAAGGCTTCCCCTCCCCCAAATTTAATGTTTATTTTAAACATTACCCATATACAGAGATATCGTGTAACAGTATATATTTATTTAAAGCTATTTATAGCAGATACATTTTAATGTAAAATAAACTTTTACAACGTAACTCTCTTTTTTTCAGTTCTACTCAGTATTTGATTTTAAATATCTGCAGAGTTCACTAATTTGAAACAAATTCCATTCAAAGCACAGAATATACTGAAGGCTGCCCGTACAAAAAATTATCCATAAATGAGACGTTTTAGCGACAGCACTGAACATTACAGTAGGAAAATACATAAGGTAAGTGACATGTCTGTATTATTCCCTGACTAGTTACTGCCACAATGTATGAACAAGCTCTCTTCTCTATCAGACATCCATGGATGCTGATGGCTTGTTGTTTTTCAAATATGTTATGTGAAACTCTGGACGAGAATTATTCCTATTGAGATTACTCCTTAAAAGTGAAGGCAATAGTTCCCTATGGCAGAATGAAAACAGAGCAAGATATGATAACACTCCGGTGTCTCTCGAAAATCCTCATCAATCTCTCACATGGATGGCATTTGCTCCAAGCTGGGAGCTTTGGACTTGGGAGGCAGAGTGAATCACTTATACGATATTCTATGAAAAAATGATTGATTCAGAAATCTTGTGCTTTCACTATTAGTGGCATTAATTATTGCTTGCAAATAATGTTACCCAAAGCAGTTGCATTTACTGATCCTATCTGAAAATACTTGACAGGGAAAACAGCAAAACATCACAGGCTATCTTTATCTCTTGTTATTATGACTTTGAGCACACAAAAACATTTACAACTGAAGCGGTAGCAAAATTGGTTTCTCTCCTCAGTAGCTATGCATAGAATGCTAATTAAATTCTGGAGATTAGAAAAAGAAAAGAGTTCTATTAAAAATTAGGCACTATGGAAATTGGTTCAAATGAAGTAACCTGAAAATGTGACATTTGTATTCTTTTTCCTTAATGAGGTGATCTTAAATATAATATCTTAGGAGCACTGACTATCATTTTTGCTATAACTACTACATATTTCATTCCTGAGATTTCTGGAGGAAAATAAATTTCTTAAAGTAAGCAAACAGGAAAGAAATGATTTTCCTAGGTGGGAGGCTGAACTGTGGATCAATAGCCAGTTACTTTGTCATTTTCCCATACATCAGATTTTTCATTTGGGGCATATTCACACTGTAGTTTATTCTTTAACTACTGGCCCCAAAATATGCCACATCGATAAAGAGCTGAAATGTTCAGCTAAAAGATGGCATATAGTAAAATTTATTGTTACTAAAAATTTGCCATTGTAGGTAGCTTCTCTTTTTTCAAGTGAATACATAAAAACAAAATGAGATTTTTACATCTTGCTTGATTTAAATAACAATTCAAGTATCTCCTTTAAAATGATATTCTGAAAAACATCAATATTTATGTACCACAAATTTAAATACATTTTCTGAAAGGCAGAATATTCCTTGGATATTCTTTGTTTTAATCATCACATAGACTATAAAGATCAAAAGTTAGCTTTGGTTCACATCCTTATTTTTGATAGTTCCTGATTGTTTTTATCCAAATACCTAACTAATCATTTAGAAATAAAGTTAATATCAAATGCATGGAGGAAAGCTTCAGACAATAACACAACTACATTTCATTTGAAAAGCTATATTCTAATGAAGATATGGTCTAATTGAAGGCATTTGTTCTTATTTTCAGTTATGGCTGATATATAAGATGTTCACTGAGTTTTTGCATGAAATGGAGTTGTTTCATAGTCTTGAAAATGAATTCCCTTAGAAGTTGTGATCTTCATAATAGCGCCATTCAAGGCGTCATCTTCAATAAGTGTTATTAATCCACTTGCAATCATTGATGGGCTAAAAATAAAGGAAACATTGATTTTTTAAAATTCAATATGAGACATAATTATCACTACACTTTGAATTGTTTTTGGAAAATCTACTACCTTTAAGATGTAATAGGGAAATATATAGCATGAAGCTATGGCTACCTCTGTATTTTATTCAGTTACATATCAACTAAATCAGATGATAAATTGAGTGGAAGATTTCCATGCCAAATCTTCTGTCATTCTGACAGGAAGAATTTATGAATTTGTATTTATTGCTCAGAAAATGATTATTTTCTTATCTTTATGTTATAGTCGATCTTAGACTTACCAGATAAAAATGGTAAAAGTAGAAAAATGGTAAAAGTAGAAAATGGTAAAAGTAGAAAAAAAGTGAGGAATTATAGATAACATTTACAGAACATCTATTATCTACGTGTTGCTCTTTTAAAAACCTTCCACGTATCAATGTATTCATGGGCTTTCCAAAAACGCTATTTTAGCATTATTTCTATTCTACAGGTGAGAAAGTTGAGATATCCAACAGTTGACGGATAAGTTTATGGTGGGGTGGAGGCAGGATTCGATCCTGGTGCTTTGATTCCTTTTTTCAGGACAGTTATGACTCCGGGTTGTGAAACCAACTGCTTGAACTCAGACACTGTTCAACAAACGTGTGTTGAGCAACTGTTTCTTAGGAACATGGTCGAAGCTAGGGGGCCGTATGAAATTTCACAAAAGGTAAATGTGCGTATTGCTTGGAATTTGGTCAAATTAGGTATCATAACTTCTATAGGCAACTAAACACCATGCTTTTTTTTTTAAAAAAAAATCTGATTATCACCATAGACATTATGATACGATGCTCTGTTTCTTGGAATTCATAATGTGTAAGCATTCTATTCAGACCCCCCCCAAAAAATAATTTGAAGGACCCTCACTTTCTCAAATTTAAAGGGCTATTTTTTCCCATTTTATTGCTTATGTTTGGACATTACTTTCTCCATCGTATAAAGGAAGATTGGTATAGTTTTACTTACTCCAAAATTCCATAGAACTTCATCATATCCTTAATATGATCCTTATATTCTATGTATTGTCCCATGTTTTCTTCTTTCTCAATGGATTCGAGGATGGGTGTATTAACAAAGCCTGGGCAAATGGCATTCAGTCTAACACCACTGTTCATGAGATTAGCTGCCATCTGCAGATCAGAAGTAGAAGGTTGCAGGTTTCAGTTGCTTTGTGAATGTATATCCCGGGACACGCTGATAATTAAAACCATTTCAAAGACTCTGATGTGAAAAATACTAGCCAGATATCCTTCTAGCGATCTAACAAAGGCAATGTTAAGGTTGACTGGTAGCAGAAAATAAAAGAATACATGCCCAAAGTGTTAAATTAATTCCTGAAAGGCTCAGCTAATTAATTCTTAAAAAATCAATATTACTGGGGAAACTCCTGAAAACACTTGATTTTCTTAGCCGCTCTTATCTATTGAACTCTGCAGGAAGCGAAACGTAAAAAGCCCAGGCTCAGAATTAATATCTTAGGTTTGCCTTTAAAGATTGTATAACAAGAGAATATTTCTTTAAAAAATACTGTTAGGGGAAAGTTTGGGACTTTGATTGATTCTAAAGATACTCTTGACAATATGCACTATGTGGAAGGCAATTTAAGTTTCTTCAGACTAGCATTCCTTGGCCCAATTGCAACCTATTGATTTTATTTGAGCTATTTATAAAACAAAATGTAGTCAATTATTTTTGGATTCCATTTACTTACTTGCTAAAGTTTATTTGTAACCCCTAAAATCAACAGTCCTGGAGCTCTTGGGGTTGTTTATGGACAAGCAGAGAGCAAATGTTCCAACTACCATCGAAAAGATGTTCTTGTTCCAGCTCTTACACTATAAACAAATGTCCTCTTTGTGATATATTTACTCTATGTTTTTCCCATTTTTGTGCCTTTCGTTGGTGACTTTGCTAACCAACAAAGTTCGTTTAAAACGCCTCCCAAGCATAGTGGTGAAGTGCTATTCAGTGTTTCCGAGTGAGGGAAGGTTGTGATGTGCCTTACAGAGAAAATTCATGTGTTAGATAAGGTTCCTTCAGGCATGAGGTGTAACTACTGTTGCTCATGTTAATATATTACATAGTGAACACGACACATGTTAAATAACATGTCTTTACGTAGAAATATACATAAAACTACTCTCTGTATGGATTGATTGGTTAAAATGCTGTGACCAGAGGCTCAAAGGAACCAAACAAACCCCATATTTCCCTGAGGAACAACAGTTCCGTATTCTCTAAAGCAGTGTTTGTGGTTTTATAGCACTAACTACCACAAATAATGAGAATTGACTGTACGGATTTACATTCTTGTCCTTGTAAATAGGAAATTTCTGGTACTTAAAAATTGTTTATTTTTTAAATTTAAATTCAATTAGCCAACATACGGTACATCGTTAGTTTTTGGTGTAGTGTTCAGTGATACACTAGTTGCGTGTAACACCCAGGGCTCATCAGAATTATTTTGTTTTGTAATAGCTTTATGTGTTCATTAAAAGTTGAATTAAAGATTAAATCTCTGCAAAGTCAATAAACATTTCCCATCAATTTGAATTAAGAGCATGAGAGCTGCTTATCTTCCCTTTTGACTGAACATTCGCCATTCATGCATCTAGTTTCTCTATCGCCATCTCTTCTCTATCTATGCCTGGCCCTTCTCTTTGTCTCACCTAGATTAATCACAGCAGAGATTCCCCTAACTGTTCTTTCCTCTTCTACACCAGTCCTAATACATTCTCTAAACAATAGCCAGAACGGTCTTCTGAAAATGGAAACCTGATCTGGTCACTCCTTTGCATAAGAGACTTGCTGATGGCTGAAATTAGAATCCATCTAAGGTCATTCCTGTGGCCCATAAGCTGCTTTTTGTCTAGCTTCTGCTTCTGATTTTCCCCTTGCTCCTCAGGTTCCATCCAAAATGCCCCTTTTCAGTTAATAAAAAGACAAGCATTCTTACTTCATGCCACCAAGGCATGTAGTCAATTAGGCCTAAGATAATCTCCATAGTTCGGCACACCTGTCACCCTCGGCCCCGTGGAGACATCATCCTTGACTACTCTCTCCGGTAAATTCCCATCCCACCCCTCCGTGCTAGCCTTTTTATCTCGTCTCTTAGCAATAAGTAATATCTAGATCACACTACATATGCTAATCAAGGAGGCCTAAAGTTAACAATTTTTAAATTTGGAGTCAATTTTAAAAATAAGGAGTGTCTTCCCCCCTCCCTTTTTTTTTTGCCCCAAGGAAACTTTTCAATAATGCATCTATGTTTAGGATTGACTTCATTTTTAAAAGATCTCTTCTTCATTTGCTCCTTGATGAGATCTGAAAACCATCTTTTATAATAACGATTAAAGGATAACTTATTTTTCTCTCTTTAAACCAGAGGCACTGAATTCTGAAATTATTCCCCTCTGCTTTCTGGAACTCATGTTTCACATATGCACAGAAAAAGAACAAGAGATATTGCGGTTGTTAGATCCTCACCGCTGCAGAGCGTGTGAATCCAATTATGCCATGCTTCGAAGCACAATAAACAGGCTGTTGTGCCACAGGCATGAGCCCTGAAACAAACAAAACATTTAAGGAATTTCACTAAAAAGTAAACAGACAAAAATCCAATAATTGCTACGCGATTGAGTAATTTGTGCCTGTGAAGCTTATTCTACAAAATACACAAAAATAATTATCAATTTTCCTTCCATGATCTCTACTGTACTGGCCAGAATTGATGGTATGTAAGTTACAGCCTAGGAACGAAGCCAAGAGTGATATGTAAGTCCTTCTGTCTCCCTGACCCTCTGTCAAGACAAATAAGTGTTATCTGAAACATAAACAGAATCACCCTGAAACCCAGTAAGTTACCACCAATTTTCAGTTTTTAAGCCTTGATTTTTAAAAAAGTATCTATTCGACATTTTGTAAGGCTTCTAAATGGCTGAAGTGTAAATTTCTGAAGTGAGACTTGGAGATAACTTGTCTTTGCTATAAATTAGTGGGCATTTTCCCATCGCTGGTTGGACTGAACGATGCCTCTAAAGAATTTAAGAAAAGTCAAAGTAACTGCTTTTGATTCTGATCTGTAATAGATGCCTAGTTCTTCTTGCCTGTGACTCAGGTAAAGAAAGCCAGAAATTAAAAAATGGAAACAAAATCAGAAATACAAATGTATGATGCCATTCTATTTCATTTCATAATTATGTACTCTAACAAAATTCAAGCAATTTCAGAATTGGTTTAATTTTCCACATATATACATATTCGAATGTATGATTAAATTCATGGCCTGCAGAAACAGTAATATTGTAGCACATGTAGCAGCTTTTCTCCCCTACCTCCTGGCCCAACCCCCCAAAAGAAACAAAACAACAGGAAAAGCCTTTTACTGAACTGTTACAATCGAGTTTATTTCTCATCATTGTCAAGTCTCTGATCAACAGCCTCCCTTTAAACTAGAGCCATTTGTATATTTCAGTTTTTAACAAATTTCCCCCATTAACTCATTTTAACATTTTTCCACTTGGTGATTTCTGAGTCAAGAAACAGTGATCTCTGATTACTATAATGTTATTAATATCTAATGTCACGCTAATAAGACTAAATTATTCTGCTGAGGCATGTTCATCTCCACCCAGCTAACCAGTCCCAGAGCACCACCAATCAGTTGTTGAGCATGTTATGCCAAAGTTCAGCAATAAATGCAGACCTTAACCACTCCCTGAGTGCCCGCCAGGTCTCAATTTATAAAGTATGTTTGCTCAAGAGCACTTTAAATCCCTGAGGATGGTAGATCACACATAGCGCGTCCACCCAGTGATCTCAAAGGACTGTACTATGTGGCTTTCTTGTTGTTGTTGTTTCTTATGTTAAGTAAAATGTGTGAGTTAATTAAGTTCATCGAGGTCTGTCAGCAAGAATTTATGATGCCTCCACAGGGTACACAGGTGTGTTAGGGGTTGGGGACAAAGGAAGTAAGTAGATGCAGCCAGGCACTGGGGCTGCGTGCTCTTCTAAGTGAGTTGCTGTTTTTGCCTCTCCATAAAACTTTACGAGACACAGGCAGTTGGATGGAGAATGGTGTTCACAGACCGCAGGAAATGCAGAATGAACCTTCATCAGAGATAAGCTGATGCAGCCACAGAAACAAAAAGCGTAAGGACGCCGTTCATAAATGCTGTCAAAGATGAATTTGGGATGAATTTTTGTTACTTGTGTGAAGGTGCTGAACTTCTGAACCCCAAGCTAGTTCAAAGTGTCACAAAAGTGAAATAAATCAAATAAGATGGTTCCATTTAAGAAGCAAGCACAAAACAGACGTTCCTCTAAAGGTACAATTGGAGAGGCGACCAGAATGCGAAAAATTTGTTTGCATTTTTAAAGTGGCATTTGCCTTTATGAATCGTGTTAACATTATAATGACATATTCACTGCTATCCTGCAAAATGTCTACTTGGGCATTGCTTTCCCTTTCTGGTATTAGATCAAAGGCCATAAAAATCAATATCAGACATTCAGAAATCGTGTCCTTTTTAATTTTTTTACAGTTTTACTGAGGTATAATGGACACACAATAAACTCTATATATTTAAAGCATTCAGTTTAATAAATTCTGACATATGTATACACCCACGAAACTATGACCACAATCAAGATAATGAACATATCCATCACCTAAAGTCTCCTCTTGCCCCTTTGTCATCTCTTCCTTCTGCTTTTCCCCTCCCTCTAAGCAAACACTGATCTGCTTTGTATCACTGTAGTTTGCCTTTTCTAGAAGTTTATACAAATGTAATCATATATTATAAACACTTTTGGTCTGACTTCTTTCACTCGGGATAATTATTATGAGCTTTATCCATGCTGTAGTGTATATCAATAGCTCATTTTCCTTTTTTTTTCCTGAATAGTATTCCACTTTAAGGATATACCCATCAATTGCATATACATTCACCTGTTGATAGATATCTGGATTGTTTCTACTTTTAGGGTATTATAAATTAAGAGAATTCTTTTTTTCAATTACTTAAGCAAGTCGTAGTTAACTTAGTTAAATAGAGATTTTTTTTTGTCTTCCCATACATACAGATTTTCACTGTTGCTTCTTATGTTTCAAACAGGGAGGATGGGTTAGCGATCTGCAGTGCTCTCCCCCCAACTTGCCAATAGACAGTCCAGGTGGAAATTTACCATCTACACCTCAGTTTGCTATTGTGAAAAAAAGACCAAATGGGTAGAGAAAGGCTTTTTTTTTTTTAAGGCTTTTGTTTTTCTTTTTAACGATGATTTTGTTCTGAATATTTCAGAAATCCAACATTTTCTATTAGATCTCGAGAGCCACTTTTCTTTTACACACAATGTTATTGCTATTGTGGTTTAGCTTCGGTATTGGTTAACCCTACTTCTGGTACTTAACCTTAGCCCTACAATAGTAATATATGTTGTTTCTGCGTGCTTCAAATAAAAATATATTCTGAGGCTGGGAATCAGGGTCAGCACATAGAATTGTGCAGGGTGTGTATGTTATGACTCTGGAAACACCTTTAACTTGGTAGTGTAAATTGTGCCCTCCTCCAGCCCCACCCACCAAATTCCTGCAGTTTACAACCTGCGCAACTATACATGGCACCATATCTTGTAGAGGAGGATGCCTGAACAAAAGAGACTGCGAAGAAAGAACCAGTGGAGGTAGGAAGAAAACAAGCTAAGCACCGTGTCATAGAAATTAAAGATAGTATTCTAAGAAGCCTACAGTGGTCACTGTTATCAAGGACAGAATCAAACGAGAGTCATGCCCCTTGAGATATGAACATGTCTCAAGATCACTTATCTATAAGTAACACCCTTGGTCTCACATTTTCCTCCAGCTCCAATTCCAAATCTCTTGACAACACAAAGTACTGAAAAGAGTTTCTCTACTCATTGTCTCTACTTTCCTTGCTTCCCTTTTGCTGCCCAATTCACTCTACTTGGGCTTTCATTTCACTGCTCCAATCAAACAGATCTCATGACCAACACTTATACTATTTAACCACTCAAAAATCTCCTTTTAATTAAAGTCATCAAGAGGGACTGTTGCACAGTGGTTTGGACTTTGAGTGCTAGGCTGGATGAGTTAAGAAAAAAAATTTTTTTTTTCAGTGAGAACATTTTATTTTTAAGATTTTTTTAAAAACTTATTTCAGAGAAAGAATGCATGAGAGCACAAGCGGAGGAGTGGCAGAGGGAGAGGGAGAAGCAGATTTCCCCGATGAACAGGAAGCCCGATGCAGGACTCGATTCCAGGACCCTGGGATCATGACCTGAGCCGAAGGCAGATGTTTAACTGACTGAGCCATCCAGGTGTCCCCAAGTTCAAATTTTGAATCCACCACAATGAGCAATGTGGCCTCTGAAGAAGTGCGGGCTACCAAGGTGTTTTTCTTCTGTGAACTACAGCTTTTATACTAACTGCTGAGTCTCAAATGAGCTAATTTACACAAAATACTTTAAGCAGCACCTGGCACATAATAAACACTACTATTTGCTATTATTTTATATAAATATTTTTCCTTAGGTTGAAACATCTCCAAATCTTATTTTATAGACTTATGTATCCACATTACATCTTTTTGTCAGAATGTACACTTGGAACTAAAAATGCCACAAATCTGGTCCGGTGTCCTAATTCACTTTGGTTTCTGAACTCTGGCAAACCGTGAGCTGTTGTTAATCCTAATTAGGATTTACAGAAGTACATTCATTTAAGATCTGTGTGTTTAGTATCTTTCAGTACAAGCTATAGTGAAGTAGTAGTGTTTATAATATACTCTATTGAGGTGTGCCTGAGTGGCTCTGTCAGTTGAGCATCCGCCTTCAGCTCAGGTCATGATCTCGGGGTTCCTGGAATCAAGCCCTGCATCAGGCTCCCTGCTCAGTGGGGAGTCTGCTTCTCCCTCTGCCTTTGCCCCTGCTCTTGTATTCTCTCTCTCTCTCTTTCAAATAAATAAAAACATTAAATACTCTATTGAAATGTGTCAGACTAATGGAAGACCCCTGGTGCAGGTAGAGAGTAAAATTTCATAGGTTGAGCAGCGAGATGAGTGCCATCTTCTGACTTCAAGGGACTTTTGCTAGTATTAGGACTCCAGGACCAGCTGCTGGAATTAATTTGGGTTTTTAACATCTTGCAAATTAATACCTATAGGCACAGGCTCTTCATGTTAAAGGACTTAAGAACAACAACAAAACAGGATTGTGGCAATGAGATGGCAGTCTCCAAAGAACTGACTTTTTTAAATATCGTGAGATATTTTTATTTGTGTTTAAAAATGGCTACCTTATGGGAATGCAAGCTGGTACAGCCACTCTGGAAAACTGTATGGAGGTTCCTCAAAATGTTGAAAATAGAGCTACCTTACGACCCAGCAATCGTACTACTGGGTATTTACCCTCAAGATACAAATGTAGTGATCCGAAGGGTCACATGCACC
>CM052800.1:130128305-130149820 GCA_028533885.1 Nasua narica
GAGAAATAGGAACAAATCTGAGGAAAGAAAGTTGAGAAAACACTTTTGGAAAACACAAAGGAAGCAAGCATTAGAAATATCTTTCCTAAATTTTGTCATGTATACCTCAATAAAGCTGAGGGGAAAAAAAATGCTTTGACTTTGGTCAACTCCTCAAAGACTTTTTGGTCATCTGGCCTCTCCCAACAGGCTATGATTTCAAGGGTAAAAAATGGTTGGTAACATTTCTGAGGAAAACGGGAAGCCAGAGAGGTTCTCACGGATCTTTTTCTACTATTACAAAATCCTGAGTGTTTATCGAACTCATCTTATTGTGGGAAGAAGAGATGCTCTTGGTGATTGGAAAGACTACAAGGCAATGCATCTTCATCCTCTTTGTGAGATGAAAGGACCTTACTGCCAAAGCCCAGGGTGGGAAGAAAGGTGGCAAAGCCTGTCCAGGTTGGCCAGTGACAAAAAAATAAACAGTATAAAGGCTTCAGGTATGGAGGTCGGGCATTACGGGGGAAGGGTATGTCCTTACATAAGGATGAAGGCACCAAATTAAACAGAATGGACAAAGATAAGCTACGTCACCATTATAAGTAGAGTTACCCTGCTGGCTGGGAGGAATATTAGGCAGAGAAGGAGTCTGGAATGCTATGATATTCATTAAATTGTAAGAGTGCCAGAAAACTAATTTGAAACCAAAATGATCTTATCGCTGAATTTGTATTTATTCACTGTTTCATCTGCATGATTAGAGAACGATCCACACTTGGTTCCAAATGTTGACTATGAAACAGGTAAGAAGCGAATGAATACAAGGGTAAGATAGTGCGATAAAGCAAGCTCTCAGCCAAGAAAGCAAAGTGGACGTCTAATTGTAATCCTTAAATTGCGCTTCTCAATGACGTGTTTTGACTTGTGCCTTTGGTAAGTTCCTCAGATGTTTTCAGGGCTTTACCCTGTGTGTCAAATGGGGCAAAAGCTCGAGATATCACCGAAGTTTAGTCATGTGGTCTTGAGATTAAAGCAGTGCCCAGAAGGCCTGAAGATAACTAGCACATTTTACTGATTTAATCGAGTTATAGGAATTCAGTTTCTTTTACCTCACAGTTGGGCTAAACTTGTCATGGATGGAGAGCCCAATCAACAATTTCAGGGACAGAAGAGTTAGATAACCTGGTGGTTAAGACTGAAGAGGTCCTGGATCAGGTTGCTTACAGAGAATTCTAGCTTTACTGCTTCCTGACTCTGTAAGCCTGTGCAAGATACTCAAATTCTCCTACCTTGATTTTCTTCTCTGCGAAATAGAGATTACAAAATCTACTTCATGGGGTGGTTGTATTAAATAAGGTAATGCATATACGGTGTTTAAAATTGTAACGTGTAAACAGTAAGTGCTCAATGAATGTTAAGTGTGATGACACCTTTAAATATTTTTATTGGCTAAAAGGCAGTACTAAATTGTATACTTTTATTCATGCTCTGAGGCAAATAAGCCTTTTTTTTTTTTAAGCCTCCTCTTATGGTACAGAATGTCTCAAACAGAGTCCTAAATTGATCCAACCCTGAGGCTTCCCGACTTCCTGGGAATGAAAGAAGTGCTTCCAGTGACAGAAGGGCAAGGGGCTCCCTGGACAGGGTTCATGTTTCTCCAATCCCTGTTTGCCCTTTAGCTTCATGCACACCCCATGGGATTATCTTTTGATCACCACCCCAGGTTTTTCTACATTTCTATTTTTATTAAGATATCAAATACTTCCTGTTAATTCTCTAATCATTTATGTATTTTTTTTCTTTATAATTTCATTTCAAAATAGTGCAGATATAGCCATGGCAATTTGGCTCTAGGGTTTCAAACTCCCAGAATCTAAAATGTGGCTCTCTCTTAGGCCAAATATCTAAGTCCTTCCCATGCTCTCACCTTTTGCCACATCCTCAGAATTGAAATCTTATCATTTATAAGTAGATATTACATCAGGAAAAATAACCAAGTTACCCTGAAAAACTTGTAGAATTGGTTCTATAATAACTCTAAGGATGTCATTTTGTCCGTAAGCAACCCAGAAATGGAAATGCTCATTTGTTTTTTGAGAACTTCTCAAGAAGGAGATTTCTAAGCCTCCCCATCTGACAGTGATGCACGTAGGAAGAAGAAAGAACAATGCTGAGAAGCAGATCTCTGGTGTGGTCACAGGTGCCTCCACACCTGGCCCCTGAAATACAACTGGAACTGGGAGGTGGGGCAGGGCAGAGGGGGAGAGGCGGGGAGCACCTGTTCCAAACACCTGTTTTGAAATTACCACGTGACTGAAACCAGATAATGTAAGGAAGTCTCTTTACTTTGGGACAAGCAGAGTTTAGACCACTCGCTGTCTATACTGGTCAGACTTCTAAAATGTCATAACTTCATTCGAACTACTGAAAAAGCATTGGTGATTTTTTTTTCCCCCCAGAATTCTAGAAGTCAAGTCATCTGAGTTGCTCCAAAGTTCCTGCCAAAGACTTAGAGCCACTATTGAGTAATATGGTATCAAGTGGTACTAAATCCTACTGGCCTGACTAAAACTGAGTTTGAATGGCACATTGTGGCAAAGATGGTTAGCCATCCACCGGAATCCATTCCTTCCTTAGGCACAGAGCTAGACTACATTCTCAGACCCTCTTGTAGTTAGGTGGGCCATGAGATCAAATTCTATTCTGGAACCTCAATAGGAGTGAGGTTTGCCATTACTGGGCTGGGGGTAGAAAGATTTAGAAAAGCAGCTTTGCCCTCTACCCTCAGCGCTCTCTATTTCTGTTGCAGAGAAAGGAGTCCCGTACCCCACCATACCCCATCCCCACCAGCATAACTATGGAAGTCAAACAGCTCGGCCAGCCAGTCTTCCTAATGACTGCCAGAAGAGGCTCCTAGTAACAAGTACCTTGCCTGGGACTGATATATGAGTGAGAAATGAGCTTATATTATATTTAAGCCATGACATGTTTGGGTCTATGTATTACAGCAGTTTAGCATTGAAGGATGGCAGAATAGGTCACCCCAAAATGTGTCACTTTGGCATAAGGATTATCTGGAACTAAAGGCACTTGAAAAACAGCAGGTGCAAGAAGGGCACTCTGACCTCTCCTTTTCCTCCTGAAAGGAGGTGATAAAACTCCCATGTAAAATATGTCCTTCTAAACCAGTAGGAAAGAAACATTCATATCATCTCTGATGATATGAACGGAGGTGAACGGAAATCTGTACAGACCTTGTTAAAATAACTCTCATCTTCCTTTAGGTCCCCTATATATTTTAGTGGCTTTCCCACAATTACCTCTCTTTGTTCAACCTTGTTTATAAACGCTTAGGCTTAGTCCTTCTTGGGTCTTGGTTTTCCTATGGGGACTCTCATGTACATGTAAAAATCCAAACACTTTTTTCCTGTTCATCTGTCTTATGTCAATTTAACTCTCAGGCCCAGACAGAGACCCTAAGAAACTACAGGTAAAGTCTGGCCTCCCTTACAACAGATCCCAACCACTATACATGCCCTATTTTTAAATTATATACTCTTTCTAAAGTCAAATGGGAGTAGAGATACCTTACTGGGTATTTAGCACTTTTTTACTTTGTCAAAGATGCTTTCATATGCATTACTTTCATATGCATATGAATGTATATGCTTTCATATGCATTACTGCTCAGTGCCACAGTAAAAAGTCACAATTTAAAGTAGCAGAAGTAAACTTATACTTCACACTCCTGATATTATGCAATAGAAAAGTCCACAGAGCCAGGAAAAACAAAACAAAGTAATTAAATGAGTTTTCAATTCCTAACCAGAGTTGATAATAAATATACTTTGAATATTTACTTTTGTGATCCAAATTACCAGTAGGAACTTATTATTAATGAAGATTTATTGTTGTGGGCCAAAGTACCAATAGGAAATTGTTATGAATGTCATACTTGTCCTTACCTGCTAAAGAGGACATATTGATAATGATGCCACCTTCACCTCCGTTTTGCTTACTCATGTAATCCAAGCCAAGGTAGGTTCCGCTGATAACAGAAACCTAATCCAGACACACAAACGGGAAAAGCAACATAGACATTATATTTTATTACATATCACAGACTGAAGTTTTTATGGTGATCGCAGACCCAGGGAGATTTCTGCAAATACCATCTCTGAAAGATTTTCAAGTGGCTGCTTGCTTTTTTTTTTAAAGCCAGTCATTGCGGTAGCTTTTCTTTGTTTGCCTACAATTGCTGAGCTTCTCACATCTCTGCAAAAGTTCACTTAGTTGCCCAATCTCAGACGTTACGAAAAATATTGTATTCCCATAGTGCTTCGTCACTTGACCTCAAATCTCAGCACCTTTGAGAACTGTATATGCAGTATTTTTTCTTCTCTAAATATTGGGCCAAATATTGGGCCAAAATTTATTTACCCTACTTAGCATATGGTTCTCAGATCAGATCTTTCACATACATCCATCTGCTCTGTTTAATCCTTTTGGATCGTAGGATATATAATAGTGGAAACCCTTGATTTCCTATACTGTTTTCATGTCTTTTTTTTTAAATTTCTAATAAAAAGTCTATTTGGCATTTGTATCTACTTCTTCCCCATGTAACACAGAGGAAGGTGATCTCCCCAGGTTTAGTGTGGACACTGATTAATTTCATTCAGTTGCAGAAATCCCTTTCTCTTTGCTAGTGACTGGTTTAGGAGCCCACATGTGACCCATTTCTAGCCAGTGAGACCTGAGGAGCGGTCCGCTGGAAGTGGTCCAGGTCGGGGAAGGGCAGTGGGAGAAAATGTGGCTGAAAAGACTGTTGCTTTTAAGAAAACCAGAAAGAAATGGTTACATTAGTCTTTTTCCATCCCTCTGTATGGGTGTGATGGCTGGAATACACAGTTACATTGTTAATACCTTTAAGAGGAAAGCTCTGTGAAAGGAGGCAGACTGGAGAGATGCAAAGAAACTGGGTTCTTGGATCACTGTGTTGCAATAATAAACACTCTTGACCTCTGATTTATGTGACATCACATGACTCTTTTACTCACTTCCAAGACTCCAACTTCTCAGTCACCTGGACACAGGGGTCTTCTGTAGTGTCTGTCCCTTAATCTTGTTCATCACTCTTGCACCATCTTTTTGAGAGTTTACTGATTGGTTACTCACCTCCCCAGGTAGGCAACCTATTGTATTCTCTTTTTTTTTTAAGGTTTTGTTTCATGATTTGAAAGAGAGGGGGAGAGAGAGAGAGAGAGAGAGAGAGAGAATGCTCACACACAAGCAGGGGGAGTGCAGACAGAGGGAGAAGCTGAGCAAGGAGCCCAATGCGGGACTCAATCCCAGGGCGCTGTGATCATGACCTGAGCCTAAGCCAGTCGCTTAACTGATGGAGCTCCCCAGGCATCCCTGTTGTATTCTAATTTTGGAGGATTTACCACTACCAAAAACAACTTGTGGTACAAAACTTCCACTTGAAGCCTTATTTTCTCTTTTAGATTTAAGAACTCTTCCTTCCAACTCAGAATTTGAGAAGGTGAACATTTTCCTTTGACATCTTAATTCCTACTTTTTGCATTCTTTACAGTACCGCAAAGAAAATGACATGAGAGTAATGAGTCTGAAACAGAAGTATATAGTAGTGGTTAGCTTCTTTTTATTTTAAAAAGTCCATTTGGAGGGGCACCTGGGTGGCTCAGTGGGTTGAGCCTCTGCCTTTCGCTCAGGTCATGATCTCAGGGACCTGGGTTGGAGACCTGGGATCAAGCCCCACATCAGGCTCTCTGCTCAGCAGGGAGCCTGCTTCCCCCTCTCTCTCTGCCTGCCTCTCTGCCTACTTGTAATCTCTATCTCTGTCAAATAAATAAAAAGAATCTTTTTTTAAAAAGTCCACTTGGAGTTTTCCTGACACACATTCAATGTTGCCACTCTACCTAATACTAGTTCTAGAACAAAAAAGTAAATTGAAGATTTTATTCACTTAAGCCACATGTCAGTATGATTAAGTAGGCTTAGGGAGAATGAGTAAAATCTCCACGTTATTCCCTTTACGAAGAAAAAAATACAAAACATTAAATGATTTATAGAAGAAGGAAAAAAATGTACATGGCTGAAATAACTGAAGTCAGTTAGATTCTGGTAGTTTCTGCTTAAGTCTCTAGCATGTCTGGACAGAATTCCTGTTTACGCATATTGGCGCTATGCTTTTATTCTCAGGTATTTACAGCTTTGCTGACACCCTGCTTTTGTGTTTTCAAGATCTACTAGATGCAGCCAGATAGAAAGTTTGGGAATATTTCAGCTTTAATATTTTAAAAAAGGAAGTTTTATTTCCAGGTCTTTGGTGGAGGAGGATAAAGGATTATTTTCCCGTCCATTATCAAGTTAAGAATTGAGTAACTTTTCAAATGAAAGCCTTCTCTGAATAAATCTACAAAACAGGGTTTAATACTTTGGCTGGGGCATATGTGATATTTTCACCTCCTCTCCTACAACAATCTCTTCCTTATCCCAGGGAATATAGTCAGGGAAATGTTAAGAAACCACAGAACAAAATGTTTTTGTTAATATTCTAAATATATTTCTTATCCCTTGGCAATATTTATATATCACATAGATTGGGTAATAAAAATATCAAGCATCTAGGGGGAAAAAAAGAAAATGAAAATTATAGGCGTGTTCTAGCTACAAACACAAAATGGTGGGGATCTATAGTATTACTTTAGTCTATGCTAAGGGCCTCTCAATTTTGTGTTTGACCTTCAAAAAATTTTGTATTTGAATCTCAAAAAAAGAAAATCCTATGGCTAATTTCACATAGGGTGAATAAAAATTCACTTACTGACAAAATGATCTAATTAATACATGCTTACTCAATAGTTTTGATTATGAGTAATTTCTAAATATAATGCCAAAATTATAATTGTATTCCAAATCTTAAATTAGCTTTTTCCACAGATTAAAGTGCCCTATAAGTTAAAACCACTCATAAATTCCCTTGTACTGGGAATAATTCTTAAATAACAAAGGTAAATGGATAAATGGTAATAGCATATTTGTTCAACTCTTATCAGATATCATGTCCTCTTAACATATATATATATAATATTGTTATATATAATATGTTATGTATTATATATATTTCCATAACCTATATACAAAAAGCACACAAATTAGAAAAATTTCCTAATCTATATTTTCCTTGTCTTATCTCTCTCCTTTCTGAGGTTCCTTTTAGTTTATTTCTGGTTCTTGTGCTACACTCTAATCTTAAAAATTCTGTCATCTAAATCATGAAACATTGCCTTTAAGGTTTCTTTTCTTTTCTCCAGCCCAATCCTCGAGGAGTACTAATATAGATGACCACTTTTTTTTTTCTGAAATCCTTCTTCAGCTTTTGTTTCTCTGTTTAGTCTTTTTCCATTTTTTATGTGATAAATATTATTGTATTCCACCTTGCAGAGCTACTTAAAATTTAGCAAGTTCTGCCTAACTATAATAGTTCGACTAGATCTTTAAACATTATGGAGTAGGAGTAACAAAGCAGAGAGAAGTTATTAATTTAATTTGTAATCAACATCCTTAGGAGCCAAGAAAAAGGAGTACATTTGACAACATTTGTACCCATCTCCTCAACTCTTCCTTGGAGGTAGAGTAGGACAGAGGAATCCACTTCATACACAAACGAGATTGTGAGAATGAGGAAAATGTAAGTTTGGACACTCTGCGGGAGAAATATAATTTATTAAGTTATACTACATAGTAGCACTTGCTGGATACTTCATGTAAGTTAAGGTTTATTTAAGTTTAACCATCCTTCCGGGTAAGGAAATTATCTTCATTCTTTTACAAGTGGGAAATTGAAGACCAGAGACATGAAATAAAAGTTCATGAATTCTAAATTCAGGACTGTCATCTAGTTGTTTTTTTTTGTTTTTTGTTTTTTTAAGATTTTATTTATTTATTTAAGAGAGAGAGACAGAACATGAGAGGTGAGAAGGTCAGAGGGAGAAGCAGACTCCCGATGGAGCTGAGAGCCCGATGCGGGACTCGATCCCAGGAATCTGGGATCATACCAGAGCTGAAGGCAGTTGCTCAACCAACTGAGACACCCAGGCACCCTGTCATCTAGTTTTGATGGAATCTAAATGTATGCCCTTACTAGTACAAATCTTTTGTCAACCCTTATATTTCTGAAAAACATAATCAACCACAATAAGCCCTCTATTTTGTTTAGTTTAGTTTTTATTTGAGGGAACTAAGTGATTCAATATATGTTAGTTACATATCCAAATTAGATTATAAATCCCACCTGAGTAGGAATGAATTGTTTAGGCTTATTAAAGATCAGAAAGAAAAGAAGTTTATTACAGAATGGCCTTATCAATATTCAAAGTTAAGTTTACCTCCACCCACCCAATTGCTAGAATAACCTTTGATAGTTGTGCAAAGATTCAGTCTTTCCTGAACATTCCTAATGAGCTCTGGGTAGCTATAAATAAAGTTACTGCCTTTGGCTTCAGACTAAGGCGGAAGCACAGACTAGCCTAATGGAAACAAAAGAATGGGAAGAGGTTTGGTGTATCTCTTATGTGGGAAGACTGATGAGATCTGCTGAGTTAAGGATAAGGAAATAGTAAATTTGGTAAGGAGTAAAAGTAGATCAACAGATGATATCAGCTTTGGCAACACTGATGTATTAGAATATAATCCAAATATTTATTAAAATACAAAAATGAATATCCATGTATGTAAAATATCATAGAATGGCAGCTTTTTTATGATTTTTTTTTAGATTTTATTTATTTATTTGACAGAGAGAGAGATCACAAGTAGGCAGAAAGGCAGGCAGAGGGAGAGGAGGAAGCAGGCTCCCCGCTAAGCAGAGAGCCCGATGCAAGGCTCGATCTTAGGACCCCGAGATCATGTCCTGAGCCGAAGGCAGAGGCTTAACCCACTGAGTCATCCAGGTGCCCGAGAATGGCAGTTTATATATCCAATAAATACAAATTGAACATCTACTCTACACAAAACAAAAATTTTAAGCCTTGAAAGAGCTTATAGCATACTGGCATAAACTGCACAGGTATAAAAATAATTCCAATAAAATTTTAAACTTTGTAAGCCCTATAAGAATGGTATCCTTAGGGTGTACAAGATTCCAGAAAAGGAAAAGATTTATGGTGATATATTGTCCTTTAACTAAGTGGTTACTCTGATAGGGACAGGAACACAGAAGAACGTGCAAAAGAACACACATGGTCTCCTAAAAGGAGGCAAATTACATCTAGAGTCTAAAAAAAATGTATAAACCAAACACAAATATTTGCATTATACTAACAAGATAATCAAGTTGGAAAGATAATGATAGGTCAGACTCTAATCTACTCCTGAACTGGGTGTTGCAGGTAAGAGGGCAACTAGCATGTTTTCAATTTATATATAGGTAACGAAGGTTATATCTTGCTCTCTAGATGTAAAATTAAATAAATGGCATTAGTTCCTGGAGTTAAACTAAGGAGTGGCCTATGTCAGCAGAGTCCGAAGAAAAATAAAGGCCAGATAATTTCAATGAGGAAGAATCCAAGAGAGTGAGTTGTAACCAAAGGAGTCAAATAAAATTCTCCCGGTCTTCTAGAATTTTCTATTTGCAGATAATGTAAGAATTTCTAGCCTACAGCAAGTGTTTATTCACCCAGGCCCTGTTAGAGCAAATATGCCCTCTCAGCCAGGTGAAGATTGATAATTCCAATCCTATTACCTTTGTGATAATCTCTTCACATTTTCATGTTCTTTGTATTAACTCAAATCATTGCAGCTTTCTGAGAGTTGATTTGTCTTTTTTTTTTTTTTTAAGATTTTATTTGTTTATTTCAGAAAGAGAGAGAGAGACAGCACGAGTTGGGAGAGGGGCCGTGGGAGAGGGAGAAGCAGACTCCCTGCTGAGCAGGGAGCCTAATGTGGAACTCAATCCCAGGACCCTGGGATCAGGACCCAAGCCTAAGGCAAATGCTTAATCTCTTAACTGACTGAGCTACATAGGTGCCCTGACAGCTGATTTCTTAGAGAAAAGACATAGTAGGTGTCTATTATGAATGCAACAAATATAGGAACTTTATAACCTAGTGATCTTTGGCTATGAAATATCTGTAGATATTATAGCTGACACTATTAAAAATATCAGTAGTGAGAAAATTGCTGTGATTTGTGCTTTTTTACTAGTAGAGCTTGATGCAAAGAAATTCTTGTCACTTTATGTGGTTGTGGAAAGTGCCATTAAGTTTATAAAAATATATGCTTAAATCTTCCTGAGGTTTTCAATTGGTTATATATTCATTTTTTGTTTTTGTTTTTTTTTTTCCAATCTGGCAACCAAAGGATGCAATGATTAGTCAGGGACAACCACCAAAGATTAATAAAATGTATAATTTTCAGGGCACTTAGGTGGCTCAATCAGTTAAGCATCTGCCTTTGGCTCTGGTCATGATTCCAGAGCCCTGGATCCAGCCCTGAGTCAGGCTCCCTGCTTAGTGGGAAATCTGCTTCTCCTTTACCGCCTGCCCCTCCCCCCCAATTCATGTGCATGCTCTCGTTCTCTCTCTCAAATGAATAAATAAAATCTTAATAAATAAATAAATTAATTAATTAAATAAAATGCTCAGTTTTCTTTCTTTTTTTTTTTTAAAGATTTTATTTATTTGACAGAGAGAGATCACAAGTAGCCAGAAAGGCAGGTAGGGGGGAAGCAGGCTTCCTGCTGAGCAGAGAGCCCAACTCGGGACTCGATTCCAGGACCCTCAGATCATGACCTGAGACAAAGGCAGGGGCTTTAACCCACGGAGCCACCCAGGCGCCCCTAAAATGCTCAGTTTTCTTACCAGCAGAAAAGAATTAAAGGTATCCAGTTGAATTTAAGAAAGGAATGGGAAAAGATCAAAAGCCAAAAAAAAGAGAACTTAGTAAACTTAGTAAATTCAAAATATGAACTGAAGGGGTGCCTGGGTGGCTCAGTTGGTTAAGCATTCAACTTAGGTCATGAGTACTTAGGATGTAAGAGTCTGTTTCTCTTTCTCTCTCCCTCTCCCACTGCACCTCCCCTTACTCATTCTCTTTCTCTCTAAAATAAATCTTTAAAGATAAAAATAAAATATGAACAAAAGTATAAGACATAAATCCCAATAAAGGGTAATGACAAATATAAGTGGCTTAAATCCACAAATATAAAATGCAGATATGCTCAGATGTGACTTAAAAAAATAAGAGCTCACGTTATACTGTCAGCAAGAGACAAGTTTAACATAAATACTGACAGGTCAGGTCTCTAAACACACACACCTATCTCAGTAAGACTTTGGGGGAAACTTGACACATATGTTTTAAGTTTATTTTGAAAACTGATGATATCTAGGAACACTGGAGACAAATTTTAAAAAGAACTGCAAGGCGTACCTTTCATTCTCGATTAAGGGACTTTGGGCATCTGTCAAGTTTGGGGAGAAACTTTACCCTTATCAAAGTGATTCAGCTCTTTGGTGAAGTAGTGTAATTCTCCTTACTCCCATCAAGTCACTAGAGTTAAGAAATTATTCGTGGGAATGTAGATTCAAGTCAAACATTTATTGACTAAGCACTATCTTCAAGATATCATATTGATTACTGAGAAAGAAAGAAAAAAATAACACTTCCTGTTTTTAAGGAGTTTATCATGAAGTAGGGGCCCACTCCCTATATGTTTATACACACACAGTGGTCCGTCTGTACTTGACACATCCCTGCTTCGCAAGACCAGTAGAATGACCTTAGCAAGGGCAGGGTGACCCCACGCGCAGCCTAGCTCTTACAACTTCCCTTTGGCTAAGGCTCAAGTTTTACTAAACCCCAATACCTTATGTCAAGTATGTTAATAAAATGGGAGAACCAACCAACTTGTGATACAGAGGATAAAACAGAAATTTTATTTCCTAATTCTACAGTTTTGTATGTTAAGAGCTAATCGATCATCAAACATTGTAGAAATTATACATACACACACACACACACACACACACACACAGCGACTTTCAGGATAAAGATCCTAATAATTATAAAGTCCAACAGTCACATTAGTGCTGCTTTCTGGTACATTTCTGGAATTAAATTAAGACTTAGTTTTTAAGCAAGTTAAGCCAGGATTGACAAATACTTTTTTGTAAGGGCCAGCTGGTAAATTGTTTAGTCAGTGCACATCATGGGGGCCTTGTCACAACTATTCAACTCTGCTGCTGCAGCAAAAAGTAGCCACAAACAATACATAGACAGATGACTGGAGCTGTGCTCCAATCAAACTACAGACACTGAAATTTGAGTTTCATATATTCATGTATTTCACATTCTTTTTATATTTTTTCGACCATTAAAAAATGTAAGACCCATTTTTAGCTTGTAAGTCATACAAAAACAAGTGGCAGGCTAGTTTCACCTGTGGACCATAGTTTGCTAACTCCTAAGTTATGCAGTAAACTATGGGTTTTTTTTCCCATATTTCCTTTTAAGATTTTTAAGACAGATTTATTTGCACAATTAGAAGCCTCAAGTGTCTTCTCATTTGTAAAAGGAAATGCTTCTTTTCCAGCATTTCTGTGACTTCCCTTTTCCTATGTTGTTAGTCATTATATTGATTCCATGAATGTAAGAACCTTTTCTTCTTTAAAAGCATCATTTTATTACATAAGTTTAGACAATAAATATGGTGAAGATAGCTTACCAAATTAATCTGCACAGTTTTTTCCCAGTTTTTCTCATTATTCACGCCAGCATTATTGACCAAAATGTCCAATCTTCCAAAGTGGTCTACAACTTTTCTAAAGGTATCTAAGTAAAAAAAAAGAAGACATTATAGATAGAGTCTTGTGTTCCATACGTACATTTCAATCCTACCCTGTGCCCTGAAATTAATTTTCATTTATCTATATAATGGCTTTATATAGATAAATGAAATAAACTTATAAAGATAAATGAAATAAATGTATAAAGAAGAATATAAAGATAAATTTGTAAATTAATTATATATTTATAATTATATAATAATGACACAATAATCTTTGTAATAAAAATTATGCTCTTAGACTGAGACTTAATGCCTTGCTTCTCAAAGTGTGGCTTGTGAGCCAACAGCATCCACGGCATTACCTGGAAACCAGTTAGAAACACATAATCTGGGGTGCCTGGGTGGTTAGGCTGGTTAAACATCTGACTCTTGGTTTGGGTTCAGGTCACGTGAGATTGAGCCGCCCTGAGGGCTCTGTGCTCAGTGGAGAGTCTGCTTGAAGATTCTCTCCCTTTGCCTGTACCCCAACTCATGTGCACTCACACGCGCTAAAATTCTGTCCTGAAGAAATTACTGAAGTTCTGTGGCTTAGACTATGACAAAAATATTTTTTAATAAGCCATATTATCTTTATAAAGTGTTATATTAAACACAAGTTATCTTGTGTATTCATACACATTAACTTGTGTATTGTGTATACACAAGTTATCTTGTGTATCAGAGAGTCTGATACCCCAGCAAGTAAAAGTGTACTTTTTGTTCAGTTGATTTGTATACTAGAACTTCAATATTGACTGTTCATTCTTTTCTCTTTCTCACTATTATTGCTACTTTGTATTACTCGTTTGTGTAAAAACTATGTTTGACCAGGGTAAAGACTTCCTAGATCCTCAGGTCTGAAGTTCATTCATTATATTGTCCAACATCCACATACCCAGTCCGGTCCTTGTAAATCCTCCTTAGGCAGTTCATATTTGGCTTTACCACTTTTGTATCAGGAAACACATGATTTCTTAAAGCAGCCTTTGACAAGAATTCTACAGATTTAAACTCTTTCGTTGGGACTTTTACCATTGGTTCTAGCTCTATTACTTGAGACTATAGATAACAATCATGGCTGTTCTTCCAAATAACAGAAATGTATTCTCTGGTCTTAGGGCCAATATATGAGTTCCTTGGAAACAGTAAATCCACACAAACTTTATTTTGATTGAATGAAATCTAGAATTATTAACAACTACCAAGCATATTGAAGAGGGCATGGATTCATCAGTTCCCAAATGGATAAATTACTATGCAAGTTAACTGCCAAGAATATTGCAAAGGCCATTATTTACAGTATTCTACCATACTGGAATAGAAAACATCAAAATAAAAATTGTTTACTTTTTCATGGAATTTTTCAAGTGTTTAAAATCTCAAATTGATTCCAAAAACATCCTCTAGCAGAAAACATTTAAGGAATACTTTTTTTTTGCATTCCACCCGAAGCATGTTCTTCAAAACTCACATCCATCTTATAGGAAATTAGGTTGTTAAATTCACAGATCTAATTCCTTCTTTAATTTTCGTTCCTCATTCTGGTCTTTATTGCATTCCTTATACTCTGCCTTTATCAATATTTAATACATCATCTTCTCTCTGGCATATCACTGAATTTTGGGCTCAAATAGTTTACAATCCATTTCTGCTGACATTTAGAAGCTTGGGGGACTCTGTAATTTACCTACACTCTCAACGTTGTATTTTTTTTAATTTATAATATGAATTATGTCAAGATCATCTCTAAGAAATTTTTCACTTCTGTATTTACGTGATTTCAAAGAAGTCTTCCTTTGCCACAGCCTAAACAGTTTCAAAAGCTGTAGATGGCATAAAATCCTGAAATTGTTAGATTCAAGGCCATGTCTTTCTTAAATGCAAATAAGTGCTAATGTCCAGACAACATGTGGATTTCTCATGACCAATATGCCTTCTCCTGGTCACTCATGATGTGTCTGAATTTCCTCCTCCACAATCACTTATCCTTAAGGAATGTGTTTACAGCCAAGATACTAATTTTAAATACTGGGAGGCAAAACAATTAAGGTTAAATGTCACATGTGAAACTACATAAGTTCAGGCAGAAATAGCTTTCAGATGATCTATACTGTTTCCTATTTCATCAGCAGGGATGTTGGAATTTGGCATGACTTTATCCTTGATCCAAAATATCATGCCCAATCAGCAAAACTTTATCCTCTGGCAAAATATATTCCACTAGCACTGTGGTTCTTCTAGCTGTGCTTGTAATTCATATTATAGGTCTTTATTAGCATTTTCAGATTTAATTACATAATTTCCTTTAAAACAATTACCTTTAGCTGTAGGGGAACACCCTCTTCTAAGGTACCACTCCATCTTCATCCCTTATGGAATATCCCAATATTTCAAAGAAATTCACATTTTCAGTGTTCGTTTAAGAATAGGAGTACTAGAAGGGCTTTTATGGAAGATTTTTAGCCTCTTGATTAAAGATGTGCCTAACAATTTAGTCTTTCAGTAAAATCTTGTGAAATACATATATTTTATTTTTCTACTTTTTTTCCAGAAAAAAAATTTTTTATACAAATCTATCAGGGTTCCATATGACCAAATCTCTTTATTGTTCACACCAATATTGCCCTTGATATCTCACAAGTAGATTGTTCTATTTTAAGGGAGGAGACCGGAAACAGGAAAGCATTGAGGAAAGTCTGATAGAAACTTTTCTTCTGCAATTCTAACACTGCAGTACAGCTATTATTATTTTTAAAGTACCGTATCAGAGGGGGAAAACCAGAGAGAACATTTGGTTGAAAGCATCTAGCACGTCTGTGATGATGATACTTGATCTTGCATTCTAGTATGTTTAAAAGGAAACATTGCCACATTTGGTTGTCATTGAACTCCGCATCTTCCAGCGTCATGGGAGTTGTTTGTCACAGTCCCTCAGCCTACTTCAACTTTCCAAGCTCCATCTGCAATTTCAATCATTTAGTAATTACTGCAGCAGCACGGTCTTTGAATACACAAGGGAATTTTGATTACATTATGTGCTGCCAAATGACTAAAATAAAAGATTTCTCAAGCAGTCTTGGTTTTCCCCCCTTAGTTTTTATGGCTATCGGGATGTCAGTAGGAAACATAACAGTCCAAGCTATCTGTTGGAGTTTGTAAGTGGCTGCTCTCCAGGAGGTAGCCGATCTGCCTGCACAGAGGTTGGCCCTCTGGCCCGGGCTGCCTTCAGGTCCTTGCTTGTTCAAGGCATGTTCGGTGTTGATGGATTGATTCCCCTCTCTTACCTCTCAGTTGTTCCTGGTCAGCCACATCGCACTGGATGAAGAGAGTCTTCTGAGGTTCAAACTGCTCATCCAAGACAGCTTTACATTTTACACCTGCTTCAAGATTCCAATCCACCAGCGCTACCTATGGACAAGAGGAGAGGGAGGCATCGAGGTCCTGCGCAGCTCCTGAGGCAGAGGAACAGTAAATAAACACCAGGACGCTCCCCTCTTGGACCTCAGATTCTGCAGTTAAAGTTCGGGGTCTCTCTCCAGCCACTTTGGAGGTCTGCTCGAGACGGTCAGCCTCGGCAGCTTTTGAAAGCGGCAAGGTGCGCACCCCCGGGCGCGCCCCCCTGGCTCCCCCAGGAGTCCAGTGGTTGGTGGGCGAGTCTCGGGGTGGGAAGACAAGTTTCCGCGGTCGCGCGCCACTCTTACCTTGGCGCCCTTGTGCAGGAGCGCCTCCGCAAAGGCTCTGCCGATGCCCTGCGCCGCGCCGGTCACCAGCGCCACTTTGCCGTTCACGTGCATGGTGCGGCGGCTGCTCCGGGACGGTGGGCGAGCTCGGCGTCTCGGCGCGGCCGCAGCTTTTATGGCCCCCTGCGCGCGCGCGTGCAGCCCTGCCGGGCGCTCTCCTGCCAGTGGGCGGGGATGAAACTGTCAAGCCCGCGCCGGGGAACCCACGGCTGTGTCACCTGGCCTTGAGCGCTCCGAGAAGCCAAGCTTCGCGATCTTTGCCTTCCTGACTCGCAGCCCGGGTCAGAGCCTCCCTTTGGCCTCTGGCTGAGTGGCTGACAGGGCCCTGACAGGAAAAACAGAAAGGTTATTTCTAAGAGAGGGAGAGAGCGAGAGATTACCTTCAGTGCGCTGAAGACCACCCCGTTAAGTGGAGGACAGAGGAGGGGCTTGGGAGCTTGGTTTCCTCCTCTTACTCTAATGTCTTCCCCTCTCTCGCGCCCCCACCCCCCAAAATTAAAAAAAAAGAAAGAAAGAAAAAAAAAAACAAACAGCAAAATCTTAGGGAGGTTGCTCTTTGTCTCAAGCTAAGTTTATGTCTGAAATCTCATGTCTTGGCGACTAGAGTGTCAGTTGTGTGTCATCTTGAGAGGGCTCCACAAGGACGGTAATCATTTACTTGCACGGGACTTCCAGAGTCGCTGTTCAGCCTGGTGCACTGTTGGCTCAATGGAATGCTTACTCATTGAAACATACTAGCTTTGGAGGCTCAGAGTTGCCAGTGTGGGAAAGAGGTTCTCAGTCCTCCAGGAACTTGCGAACAAGCTGAGTATCCAAGATGTGCTGTTCTTCTGACCTAACCACTTCTTTTCTTGTTATCACCTGCAGGCTTCAATTTTAATTCTGTAAGCTTAATACTTGGTTGGCAAGTATGATGAACAAAGAAACTTAAGCATTTGGGGAGATGAAAGTCAGGCAAAAGGCTTAACTAACAGCAGAATGAATCCTTTGTGTAAGTCTTTGCTGTTTATTGGAGATGTGGTTGAAGGTGACTGGGTCAGCAGTGAAGGCGTCTGGGAGGGCTGTGTGAAATACGTGTTATTGGTAAGCTACAGAAGAAAGAGTTCCAAGTTGATTTGAAATTGGGTCTTCAAAAAATGCTGAGAAATTAAGACAGGAAAAGAGATTTACCTTGTATCATGATAACTAAAAGTCATAATGTAAAGAGTACGTTGAGGGATCATACTGAAAGAGAACAGCAGAGGACAAAAAAAAAAAAAAAGGGAAATAAACAAAAACCCGATACTTCTATTGGCATGCACAGAACAGAGAAGAAAAGGAACAAGCTCCTCAGAAGAAGTACTAACAGAGAGGGAACCGCTAGAAGAACATTGGACCATGCTGGGGGAGCAAAGTGTTGCAGTACATATGGGGAAAAATAGCTTCAAGAAGGAAGGAGTGGTTAATTATACAGACTAAGGAGCACAAAGGAAAAACAGATGGAGGAATGCTTTGAATTTTGCAAGAAAAGAATCAGTGTGAATAAATTTACAAGGCACAAATATAGTCTGTATTCTTGTATCTTCAGTATATAATATAACATATTATATAATGGCAGATGCTCAGTCATTATCATTTGTTGTTGGGTTGCCTTTAAATTAAACTAAGTACTATTGAAAAAAAAATTTACAAGGCACAGAAATGAAATGGCTGAAATTTAAGGAGAAAAAGGCTGGGGAGAAGATGGGTATCACAGGAGTTCAAGACATTGAATGCAAAGAAATAGATTGAACAGTAGTCGGAAAGATGGGAGGGAAGGACAAGAGGACTGATTCAGCTTAAAATACAAGCAGTCCGTGAGAGGGAGAGGAACCCGAAGCAGTCTGCAGGTGCAGAAGAGCTTCAGCTTCAGACTCACACAGAATGGGTTTGGCTCTTACCTCTGCTTCTGACCAGCGGTGAGACCTTGGGCAACGGGCTTCAACTCTCTGTGCCTCAGACTTCTTAGTAGAGTAGCAGTTGCTATAAGAATTTGATGAAAATTAAGTTAGGTAATACATATAAAGCACTCTTCCAGTGTCTGGGGCAAAGTCATGCAACAAATATCTGTTCTAAATAATTACTTCTGGATTATGCATAAATAATACATGTGAGATAGAAAAGAAAATGTGAGAAACAGTTTTTGTTTGTTTGTTTGGGTATTTATTTATTATTCGGGCATTTATTTATTTATTTATTTATTTATAGTACATAGGAATAATTGGGATCTAGGGCAGTGAGTGCCTTTTAATCCCTTTCCTCTCAGCTTCCATTGTCACTGTCTTTGTTCAGACCCTTAACTTTCTCCTGTCATAGCCATAGCAGTTAACATCCTGAATTACTTTGCCCATGGATTTCCTAAATCCAACTCAGCTTCCACACTCCTTCCAGGAAAAGTTCTAACGGATAGATCTCGTCATGTTTGGACATTCTGACTTTCAAAATCCGTGAACTATCCACTATCCACTGCATGGGAGGGGGCACGGCTTAGCCTTCCCACGCTCCGTGTCTTTCTTATAGTCCCTCTTTAGAGCCTAGGAAGTGGAATCAGTTAACCTACCCCACTCTCCAAGCCTCAGGTCTTTGCCATCTTCTGTCTTCTCACCTGAGGATGCTTCCCTTCCTACTTTCTTCACTTGTTTTCCAACTCAGCTATGAAAATTCTACAGTAGAAACTGTAGAATCGCACTATTCTGATGATCTATCTCTGCGTGTCCTGCTTTCCTTGAAGGGATAACTGGGTCTTTTTTCCTGGCTATCTCCAGCATGCAGCACAGGACCCCCCGAAGTATGTGCTTGTACATGTTGTACATGTTGAATTAAGAAAAGTACAGAGAAACAGGAGATTGTGTTTGAGAGAAGATGGAAAATTTGAACTAGATGGTGAGATCCCCCATATATTGTGATTACCTTTTTACACGATTTACAAGTTAAGACTAGAAAAAATACTTTGGTATGGTGTTTCTTGAAGCAGAGTGTCTTGATATTTTTTCAAATTTTATATTAAATGTACATTTTGGCTTAAAAATACCTCCAGGACATTATATATGTATATTCTAAAACCAAAAAATGTCTTCTTTACCCAGTAAAACACACCCCTGTGGTTTCTGATATACATTTCTCAGCTTATGTGCTGATAGCATTATTCAGTTTCATTGACACTAGCTATACAATTTTACCACCAATGTAATTTGTGTAAATAAAAAAAGAATTCTTAGGTGAAACTAAGTTAAATCTGGAACAAACCATCATTCATGTAATTTTGGGAAGCATCCCTATTTACTGTTATACTTTATTAAATAACTGAACAAAATTCTCCTTAAAAATTAAATAGTAGACTAAAAGGGATGGTTTTTCTCTCAATACAATTGCAAGTATTGGGTATTGAACATTTACTCATCTCATAAAGGTTAAAAGCATAGCTTCAGCAATCAAAGTGCCTGCCTCTGAATTCAGCTCCTTTGCCTCTTTGCTGTGTGACCTTGAATAAATTACTCAACTTCACTGAATCTCAGCTTCTTCATCAGTTAAATGAGGATGAAATAGTACCTATTTCACAAAGTTGTTGTAAAGACTGTACCGAGATAAATAAATTCAAGTGAAGTGCTTGGTCCAGTGACCGACACATAACACATGCTCTAAATATGTTATTATCACTAAGCACTACACATATATAATTGCATTTATTATTTACAACTGAATCATGACATCATTATTATTGTGGTCATTTTACAAATGAGGAAAACAGGGTTAAGGACATTAGGGAATTTGGCCAAGGTCACTGATCTAGAAAAAGGAAGGAGGTGGTTTTGAGTCAAGGTGTGGTACTGAATGGTACTTCTTTTTATTTTTTTTTTTAATTAAACTTTTTGAGATAACTGTAGCTGAGCAGTAGTTTTAGCTGTGATGGAATAGTGATTTCTTTAAGAAAGGCAAGGTAAAAATAGACTTAAATTCAAGTCAGACTTCCTAAACAAATATAGGTTTTCATACACACACTAGTTTTTGTTGGCTCAGTTCTTACCTGTTAAATCACTCTTAACTTGATTTTTCTTCAACCCATGCCCCGGGTGCGCATAGATATCCCAAGATGCAACTCGTCATGGGCCGAGTTAAAGATCGAGAGATCAGTCACCTGATAGAGATGAGCTTGTTTAATTTTTAAATGACCACATATAAATCAATATGGAAATAGACTTTTTCTTTGTAAAACCAAAAAGCCCTGCTGAAATAAGGCAGTTTCTACAAATGTTGGGGTCGAGGCTTCTTATTTTGGCTTTGCCTGCGTGAGCTAGAACAAAGGGCCTCTCTATGTTTGAATCTCTATTATTTTCTTATTATTTTGTAAATGTGTTATCACATTTAATCCTACAAGATACATAGTATTATCCTCCTTTTACAGTTGAAGACACTGAGGCTCATGGAAGGAGAGTGACCTGTCCCAAAGTCACACTCTGCCATTGAGCAGCAAACCTGAGTTCAAACCCAAATCATGTTTGACTTGAGTTCAAACCAAGTCAAAGAGCCTTCGCTCTTTTTGTTCCACTCGGCTGTTTCAGACAGATGTATGCTCAAAAATTCAGTTTCTTCCTCTTTGCTAATGGTATGATCCCTGGCCGATTACAGGTATTCGACCTCTGTAGTCCTGAGTTCCCTGAGCTGTGAGGTGGAGAAAATATTGACAGACCACAGAGCTCCTGGGACAGTGCCTGGCCATACTTAGTGACCCATGAATCATTACTATTAGGTTCTTCTTCCTTAATGTTCACATTTCTTTCTGGACTTAGATATAAAGACTTTGTTCAAAATGGGAAAACAGTGATGATAAGGATAGAGTTTCAGCTCCAGAATACAGGCATGAAGCATTGAACTTTTGTAGTATATTAAGTCTGCAAGGGTCCCCGTAACAAAATACCGCAGTC
>CM052800.1:130150320-130190602 GCA_028533885.1 Nasua narica
GAGAAGGAGAGGAGAGAAGGTCAGAGGGAGAAGCAGACCTCCCGCAGAGCCGGGAGTCCGATATGGGACTCGATCCCGGGACTCCAGGACCATGACCTGAGCCGAAGGCAGTCGCTCAACCAACTGAGCCACCCAGGCGCCCTAGATTTTAAGATTTAAGATTAACGTAATAGATTTCACAGAGTGAGGTGAAGAAACAATCAGTGAATCCTTTTTTGGACTGAGGGATAGACTATATCATGGAAATCCAGCCTTGGAAACTTGCAGGATTTGTGACTTGGAAGTCAAGAGAATTTGCTCTCTAGTAGGCTGATGTGAATAAGCTACGTGGGTGTTTGCAGATCAAACGCTCATCTGTGACATTATGGTTTGGGTAAAGTGGAGACCATAGGCGGTAGTGGTTCACATCTGCCCATCCCACTTATCACATGCTCCCTGCTCTTGAACTATTGCTAAAGAGCAGTGTTGCTTTATAACAACATAATTAAAATCATTAGAAAGAAAACAATACGGAGGCCAGATATAACATTTACTAATACTATGAAATTTACTGTGTAGGTCTCTGCTATATTGGATCTAATAATGCAAACTGCAACAAATAATACATGTTAGGTTGTAGAGTTGGAATTGGCCATCATTATGTCAGAAGCCTATGAATAGACAGTTCTTTCTTTTCTTTCTTTCTTTCTTTCTTTCTTTCTTTCTTTCTTTCTTTCTTTCTTTCTTTCTTTCTTCCTTCTTTCCTTCCTTCCTTCCTTCCTTCCTTCCTTCCTTCCTTCCTTCCTCCCTCCCTCCCTCCCTCCCTTCCTTCCTTCCTTCCTTCAACTCTCCCCTTCATTTTCATTTGAGATTAGAAGCAACATAGTGCAGGAACTTGTTAGACACCAAGGTATTTTAAAATAATAAATAGGAGACACATTTGTTTCAAATGGGGACAACTAAGTTAACTTTCGGGTTGAGAAAAAATTATACTCAAGTTGTTGTCATTGATCTGGGACTCTCTTATATTTATGAACTGACTTCTTCAAGATAATCTGAAATGAGTAAGTAGTAATAGTTAAGTGCTTTACAATTTATTGAGTACATTTCATGAACATTTTCTAGTTGATCAGGGAACATGCTAGAATTTCTGGAGCTACAGCTGATTAAAGCAGCCTTTCACATTTCATTTGCTCCATGACTCACAAAAGACCGCAAATAATCAAGGAAGTTAGGACAAGTGTATATTTTTCCAGATACTCCTTTTAAAAAATGTTATAGTTTGTTTCATTTTGGTTTAAAATGTACTTAGACATATCTAAAGAACTCAGATTATCAGACTTTTTAATTGAATCCTGACACTGATGTTGTCTTTTCAAGATTTTTACTTTTGCATCAATATGCCAGCTTGTTTACACTCTGCTTTGGAATTTAGTTTTTCTAATTGCTGTCAACCTTTAAATCTACAAGGTGAGATCTTACATTACACTGTGTACATGAAAGTACAAGCTAACTATAGAAAAATTCCTACTGATAGGCCCTATGGGTTTTAACTGTAACTATGCAAGTAACCTGAATATTCTGTGAAATTAGGGAAATAGTCTGGCTTAGAAAGAAGAGTATGAAAGTGAGGACAGAGACAGAGACAAAGACTGAGGAAGGAAGGAAGGAAGGAAGGAGAGAGGAGAGGAGAGAGGAGAGGAGGGGAGGGAATGGAAGAATGAAGGAAGGGAGGGAGAGAAGAAGGAAGGGAAGAAGGGAGGAAGGAAAGAGAGAGGAGAGGAGAGGAGAGGAGGGGAGGGAAGGGAGGAATGAAGGAAGGAAGGAAGAAGGAAGGAAGGAGGAAGGAAGGAGGAAAATACAGAGAAGGAAGGGAGGGAGGGAAACATTAGCACAGAGCTGCCTGAATGGGTGTCTCAGCCCCTTGCTTGGGAATCAAGTCCTCTCTGCTGTGAAGCACAGTGATTGTCTGGGAAGGACAGCTCTCAATAACAGGAGCATTACAAATGACTAGTTTAACAGTCAGATTAGATCAGATGTCTTCCCAGTGACTCACTGTGAAGAAAAGTTCAGGTTTTGCACACTTTCACTATTCACTATGTCTTATTGAAGACAAGAGCACTATTAGTGGTCTTCTTTTAGAAGAACTGACACTTTGGAAATTTGCCTGATCTGGGTTTTGGGGGAAGTATAGACTTGAATAAAGGAAGGAAAATGATCTTTCCTTTCCCTATATTTCTCATCTATTTATCTCACTATTTCTCATCTTCCTTAGGTACGCTAGAATGGAAGCTCACAAATTCAGTTTCTTCTTCCAGATTTCTCCTCAATGTTATGGGAAAATTTAGGCAAAATATGCAAATTTCTCATTTTATATACAGGTGGGTTTTATTTTTCTCCTTCCTAAGCAGAAATATTTCTGCTATATGCTACTTAAGTAATTTATAGGGATTTTGTACGAGTTGAGGTAATAGATCACGGCAGGCGACTGTACATATTCTAAAGAATGCACCACTATATCTAGTTGGCATTGCATTGATTTTGGGGGAGTAAATACTTTATTAATCTCCACTAGAGAGAAATGCCTTTGTGTCATTTTTGAGTTAAAATGATGTGATAATTCTCTCTGAGAGCTAGAAATCAATTTGGTGAACTGGGACTGGAGAATAATTTATTCTTTGCTACCGCAGATGTTAATTATTTATCATAAAATGGAGCGGGCCAAGAGCTAATCTCAGAACTTTGCTTTGGATGGAGTTTTTGCTATTTATTATATGTTCCAAGTCCTTGATGTTCTCTATGAGTAGATTAAAGCAATAAGGTAAGTGTCTTTTTTTTGGTCACACAGCTCTCATTGGTTGGGTCATATCTGAAAGCCAGATCAACTGTTCCAGCGAGCGCATTTTGTATTACACAGCTATCTTCCTAAAGAAGACAATTATAGGATTTACAGGTACTGACAATTACCCGGAACCCCACATTAGAATAAGAGGAGTTTGTTACAATGTTTAGGGTTACAGTGACTTGTTTTGGTTAAATACATGTGCATTGTTTTCCTGGAGCGTGTTTCCAAAATACTGATGATGATGATGATGATGGTGGTGGTGGTAGTTAACATGCAATAAGTTAATAAATTAACTTTTCTCACTAATGGCATTATATTTAGATGTTTACACACATTATTTCATTTATTCCTTAAAATGGTGCTGTTATTGGAATCTGTTATTTTTCTGGTTGGAGGTGGGAATCTGTTACTTTTCTGATTTACAGAAGAGGAAAGTGAGTCTTAGAGATGTTCAGTAAATTGTATGACTTGACACCATTAGAAATAGCGTAGCTGGGGTGCCTGGGGGACTCAGATGGTTGCACGTCTGCCTTTGGCTCAGGTCATGACCTCCAGGTCCTGGGATCGAGCCCCACGTTGGGCTCCCAGCTCAGCAGGAAGTCTGCTTCTCCCTCTCTCTGCCTCCCCCTCCCACCCGCTGTGCTCTCTCTCCTTCTCTCTCAAATGAATAAATAAAATCTTTAAAAAAAAAATGTCATAGCTGACCCATGTGACACCATCCCATATGCCTTGTCACTTATTGTTCAGATATACAGTTGCAAGTCTGTCAAATTTCATGAAGATCATTTATATACTACTATTTTTTTTTCTGACTTGTGTTGAAATGAATGACATTTCTAGCACGCACTGTTGACATATTTTAGGCAAATTTTATAATTGTAGAGTAGGACTAAGATACTGGGCATTGGGTAACTGTGTATTTCAGTGGTGCTGAGTACCAAGATCCTTCTGGACTGAGAAAGAAGATTGGGAAGGGAAGCCTTCCAAAGGGGAAAGAGCAGTAGACACATATCTCCCTTTACCACTTACCGGCTGTTTAACCAGAGGCAAGTTACTTAATCTTTCTCAGTTCAGTTATATAAAATCTGAGATGAGGATAACAGTTTTTCTAATGATATCAACAGGAAAGTCAAGTGATAAGATATATCTTAGCACAGTACTAGGTAGATGATTAAATGTTAATTGATCCCAGGGAGTTCCTGGCAAAGTTGGAACACATTTCAAGGGACTGGATTTTAGCAAAACAGTTAGAGGAAGGGGGAAATGATTAGATAAAATGAAAACCCAGATACTTTGAGATGGTTTCCTGGTAATTCTTAAATGAAAACAGGAGGAGAAAGAATTAAGAAATATAAGTGATTGTGAATAATGAGTAAAATGAAGTTTAAATTTAACTGTAAATAGATGAACATCTTCTTAATTGTTTCTATGAACCAGTGAGATGGCAGAAATAGATCTGAGAGCAGGGACAGGGGAGTACAAAGCATATGTGCCGTTGCAATTCCAAGAATCTAAAAGAGAAATTAGTTGAGCCAAGAAAGAGGGAACAAGAGAAGCATGACATTATTAATTTTATGTAGTGCGTACTGAACCCAGTTTGTGTGAATAATAAGGTATATGCAACCCTATTTGACTTAAAGTTACTGCCACCACTTCTAGTCAAAGTCTGATGCTGGATTTTGAAGGGATTTTTAAAAATGAAGAAATGAGGGCTCCTGGGTGGCTCAGTTGGTTAAGCGACTGCCTTCGGCTCAGGTCATGATCCCGGAGTGCCGGGATCGAGTCCCATATCGGGCTCCCGGCTCTGCGGGAAGTCTGCTTCTCCCTCTGACCTTCTCCCCTCTCATTCTCAGTCTCTCTCTCTCTAAAAAAAAAAAAAAAGAAAGAAAAAGAAAAAAAAAATCTTTAAAAAAAAAATGAAGAAATGAGTCTTGACTTTAAACAATTTATTACCGGGTGGATGTGAGTAGAGCCGGTGGACTGCCCTTGGCACACAGGGAAGGCTCCCTAGTGAGGAGACTGGTATATTTTGTCTTTTTTCAACAGAAAGAGCAAAGCATGTGAAAAATACTTGAGATACTTTACTGTCAGTTTGGAGTTTCTGAAGGTAGATGAAATGCAAAGAGGACAGTACAACTGTGCCAAATTCCAATCCAAAAGGAAGAACCGATTTGTATCCTGAGACTTTGATAATAAATTCTGCGTCTTGGTGTTTCTATTGGCGGAAAGAAGAAATGCTGGACTTAGTCTTTCAAAAGCCAGATTATGGAAAATGGAGAAAACATGAGAGAGATTGCATGACTACAGCTCAATATAAAGAAATATTGTTGGAAATGTTTGTGAGGCTTGCAATAATCAAGTTCTGCTTTACAACCCGGAGCGATCACTGTGACCGGCATAGATTTGGAAAGTGTTCTAAAGAAGGTGATGGGACAGTAGCAGTACATTCCTGACGGGAGACGAATGACATAAGCTTAGATTCATTTATTCATTTCACTAAGGTTAATATTCAGTCTGTGCCCTCCGCGAGCAACTCCAGTTGTTCGCACCTGGCGTCTAACTGTTGCGTTTTGTATCGCGTTGTTGGTGTTTTGAGTGTTAGCGCTGTATTCGACAGCTTATTTAATATTTACTCTGTGCGTGGGTCCCTGATAAGCCCTCGGGTGACAGTCGTATTCCTGCCTTCACGGAGCAGGTGAAGGAGATAGAAACAAGTATCACAGGTAGTGATGAGGGGGAACGAAAAACAATAAAACAGGACTGGGGTAGAGGGACATGGGGGCGGGGGGAGGGGAGGAGAAAGACTCCCATGAGATCCGATGGTGATCAGAGGCCTCTGAGGAATCAGCGACACTGGAGCTGAGAGGGGAACAAGAAAGGTCAGCTGTGTGAGGACTGGTCGAAGGTTGACAAGAAAGCAGACTTGAAGCAGAGAATTAAGATCAAAGCTTTCTAATGGACTGAGATTTCTAAATCATGGGGAAGTAATAAAAATGCTTTATAAAATATGTGAAACAAGAGGCAGCTGGGAGGCTCAGTGGTTAAACGTCCTACTCTTGATTTCAGCTCAGGTGATGATCTCAGGGTTGTGAAATCAAACCCCTTGTTGGGCTCCTATTAGGGCTCTGTGCTGAGCATGGAGGCTGCTTAAGATTCTCTCTCTCCCTCTCCCTCTGCCCTTTCTCTCTCTCAGGTCATGATCCAGGGTCCTGGGATCCAGCCCCACGTTGGGACCTCTGCTCAGTGGAGAGCCTGCGTTTCCCTCTCCATCTGCTGTTTTGTTGTGTTCTTCTTTATCCGGGAGAACACTTTGATTTGAAAGAACAAAGTAAACATGGTCTGAAGATCACAAGAGACTTAGAGGATTGAAAAATATCACCTGAATACTTTTAACATGAGTCAATTATTGGGGCACCTGGGTGGCTCAGTGGGTTAAAGCCTCTGCCTTTGGCTCAGGTCCTGATCTCAGGGTCCTGGGATGGAGCCCCGCATGGGCTCTCTGCTCAGCAGGGAGCCTGCTTCCCCTCTCTCCCTGTCTGTCCCTCTGCCTGCTTGTGATCTCTCTCTCTGTCAAATAAATAAATAAAATCTTAAAAAAAAGGGTCAATTATTAACCCAAATACTGACATTCTTCAGCGTCTAAGCATTTTCTTTTGTGATTGAAGACCTGCCATGAACAAATGTGGAGGAGCATGTGACAGGTGCCGGAAGACCAGAAATGCACAAATGGCTATATTTCCAGTCAAGGTGAGGATTGGGGGAGTGTGGCTGGGGAAAAGGTTAGCCTAGGTAAATTCCAGAAGTGTGCTGGGATGACTCTGACATTCATCTGCAGCATAATTTTATGTTTGAATATTGAACCAATTATTTTGGGACTCTTAATGAGGAAAATGATTACTGCTAGGAGCCAGCCCGGGTTCAATTAGAATTTCTCATGCCAAACTAACCTAATGGATTTCCCGGACTAAAAAGGAAAGTAGTAAAATAATCTAGATTTGAGAAAGCTGTATGAGGCAAATGTCTGGCTTAATAATTTGTTTTCTCAAGTTAACATTTTACAAATTCCATTCTGTTTCAAAAAACACACAACTACCTTAGAAGTGGCAGATGTATTTCTTGATAGTAAAATGCCATTTTTCATTATTAATAATTATCTCTTAATCTCCCTTTTTTTTTAGAAATTTTCATTCCAAGTAAAATGCGTAAGATAAATGACAAAGTGTTTTTAGTAAACAAAATATCCATTTCTGTTTTTTTAATAAACTAACAAATTCTAAATTTGCCTTTGGAGAGTATAAGACAAGATAAATCTATTCATAATGAATATGTGGTTATATTTACATCTGGTAAAACAGTATGTGACCCAAACCCTGCGTTTATTCATTCTTTGAAGGTGGAAACATAATGACAAGATGTGGAGTTAAATAATATACTTCAGTCTTCAGTCTAAGTAAAACTAGGTACAGAGGTGTAGTCTGCCAATTCTTCTACTGAGTTGTAATGTTAAACATGGGATTTATGAATGAGTTCACTTGGTAAGATTTTAAAATTACTTTTTAGTTTGAAATAATTTCAAACTTACAGAAATGTCCAAAAAAATAGTACAAGGAACTTTTTTTCACGGAACCATTTCAGAGTTGTCAACGTGATGCCCCGTCATCCCGTATTTCGTGCCAACAAGCAAAGACATTCTCCTACCTAAGTACAATAGAATCATCATATTTGAAATTTAACAGGACTAAAGGATAAGGCATCAGTTGCAGATTAATGCCAGAAAATGCTTCCTGTTGCTCCACATTAAAATACTGCATTGTCCTTATTGGGGTTGTTGTTATTCTTGACAATTTAGTTTTATACATGTTTTGGTACATGTAAATTGGTAATTTATTTTTTGGTCATAATTTCATAAACATCTATTTCAAATGTCTTTCTGTTCTATTAAATTCATGTGGTCTCCAAAGAGGAAAACGTAACTATATACCGATTGTTTGAATTATACCATCATTGACAAAATGGCACCCGTTCGTGACTTTGCTAGCAATACGAAACAGATTATTCACATTTAACATGTGAATAAATCAGTCTCAATTGTATTTACATAATGATGTGATCCACAATAAAATATTCATATATTATTCATTTTATCATTTTCGTCTATAGCAAGTAAAGTTATAAGAATTGTAAAATTCGGCACATGAATTAGAATGCATTTGCTGGCCTACTAGCAACCTTATTTTAAATGACAAAATATTATTCCGTGGAAGAAATATGGCAACATTTATTTTTATTTGCTAATATCTTATTGTTGGGCATTTAATTATTTGCATTTTTACTGTATTTTTACTTCTTAAGTTATTTCCTTAGGTTAAATTCCTAAAACTAAAATTTCTAGATTAAGAGGATATGGCAGATGAATGTTCCAAAAATGTGATACCAATGTATACTCCCACCAACCAGTATGAGACTGATCATTTCCCTGCTAATACTGTTACACTTTTAAACCTTTGCCAAATATGGGCAAACAAAATTAAACAGTTGTTGTTATTTGAATTTGTAAATCTGTATTGCTAGTGAGATTAAATGTTTTTCATGTTTTTTGATAGTTTTTATTTATTTTTTTTAGTCTATGAATTGTTTACCCATTCACCTCCTCCAATTTTTTATAATATTTTATTTTTTAAGATTTATTTATTTGAGAGAGAGGGAGGGAGAGCACACGAGCAGGCGAAGGAAGTGAAAGTCTCAAGCAGACCCCCCCTTGAGTGTGGAGCCGGATGTGGAGATCATGACCCAAGCTGAAATCAAGAGTTGGACACTTAACTGACTGTGCCACCCAGGCACACCCAATTTTTGGTCACATTTTAAGTAGTTTGTTTTGTGTGATAGTTACTAATGTTATGAAATTACGTTTTAGAAATGCATTCTGAAGAGGTTGTTCATTAATTAATATGATACCTGGGATTCTAGGTAGAATAATCCAGTAATGTGGTGGGGACAGATACAATGAGAATGGTCATGAGCTGACAGAGAATGTGGGAAAACTGGAGAAGACTTCAGGGAGCTTCGCAGGCAGTCCTCTCTGTTCTTATATACATATGAAAATATTAATTCCCAAAAGTGGCTATGTTCTTATATCAATAATTTTATATGTCACAAGGGATGGATTTAAAAGGGCAAAAAGAAACTTTTCAGTTCAAGGGTTGATGTATCAAAACACCAAACTATACGCTTTAAATATGTAGCTTTAGGGGCACCTGGGTGGCTCAGTCGGTTAAGCATCTACCTTCGGCTCAGGTCATGATCCTGGGGTCCTGGGATCGAGCCCCGCATTGCTCTGTAGGGAGCCTGCTTCTCCCTCTCCGTCTTCTGCTCTCCCTGCTTGTGCTCTGTGTGTGTGTGTGTGTGTGTGTGTGTGTCAAGTAAATAAATAAAATCTTTCAAAAAATTAAAAAATTATATACAACTTTATTTGTAATGGCCCCAAAGTGGAAAAAGCCCAAATGTCCATTAACAGATAAATGGATAAACAGATATTATATCCACCCATACAATGGGACACTATTCAGCAATAAAAATAATGAACTGTGACATTTAGGAATCTGAAAGTAATTTTATAGCATGGAGGAAACCAGAATAAAACAAAAAGCAAACACTTTGTGATCTGATCACGTAAAATTCTAGAAAATACAAACTAATTTATTGTCAAGGGAAGAAAATCAATCATTGTCCAAAGGGCTGATAAGGGCAGGGAGAGATGATAAAAAGTACTTGGTACATGTAAGGTTGATGGGTATGTTCGTTAACATGAATACAACGGTTTCACGGGTTCTTATGTATGTCAGAGGTAATCCAATCGCACACATTAAAATATGTGAGTTTACGGCACATGAGGTATACCACAACGAAACTTAAAAAAAGTTTCCATAAAAGTTTAGATCTCTTATATTCCACGTATGAGTGAAACCATATGATAATTGTCTTTCTCTGAGGAGAAGAGAGGAAAAATTGAATGGGAAGAAGTCAGAGAGGGAGACGAACCATGAGAGACTCTTGACTCAGGGAAACAAACTGAGAGTTACAGAGGGGAGGTGGGTGGGGGGATGGGTAACTGGGTGACGAATATTAAGGAGGGCACGTGATATGATGAGCACTGAGTGTTACAGGGAACTAATAAATCACTGAATACTACATCAAAAACGAATGATGTACTATTGTGTGTTGGCTAACTGAATTAGAAAAAAAAGTTTAGATCTCTCTCTCTCTTTTTTTTCCCCCCAGAAACCAGAAGGTTTGGCAACTCTATGTAATCAACTCTCTCTTCATGCTTTGGGAAGGACAGCCCTCTTTTCATGGCAAGCAATACTGGCAAGCAATAAAGATCATTTCTATGGGTCAACAAAAACTCTAGCTGAGTGAGAAAAGTCACATTTCTGGGGCGCCTGGGTGGTTGAGTGGGTTAAAGCCTTTGCCTTGCGCTCAGGTCATGATCTCAGGGTCCTGGGACCGAGCCCCGCATCGGGCTCTCTGCTCAGCGGGGAGCCTGCTTCCCCTTCTCTCTCTGCCTGCCTCTCTGCCTACTGACTGGACAGCAATGGCCTTGAGGGGAACAATCCAGATGCTACAGGAGCAAACAAACCCTTATTTGCTTGGTCAATGCCCTCAACTCCAGGAAACACACAAGAATGAAGTGGATACACTCATGTCATACAACTGTAGTCACTAGAACACCTGGGGACACATTCTCTCTAGTGTGGTGCAGTCTTCTCTGGACCCTGTTAGTTAAACACACGGTTTCAGTCTGGCCCCTGTAGTCTTATGGCAAGTGCCACCAGCAAATGGAACTCTGGACATCAGAGGACATGCTTCCTTTGCAGTACCGGGGATATGTAATGTGTCCTGGGTACAAGGGAACTCTTTTTTCTTTTCCCCTAAAGCACTGAAGGTTGTCACCACAACCTCCCCTTCTTCAAGGTGACCTCTGGACCTGCCAAAAAAAAAAAAAAATCCTTGGATCCAGGCCACAAAAGAGGACCACAAACTGTTCCTAAGTGGCCTTTGTCAGGTATGCAAATTAAATCAAAACTAAAAGACCCAAGAGTTTTTTTGCAAGTTGCCAGTGTTGTCCAGACTGAGTCTTCTTGGGCAAAATTGTGTCAGGACTATGCCTTAACTGGGCAGAGAAAAGAGAAGGAGGCCCCCTAAGGGCTCCGACTATTCATGGTTTTCTCCAGGGCATGGGAGAGAGAGAAGAAACATCTGCCTTCCCTTACTACATTGGGGTGACTAAAACACACTTTGGGGACCTGCGTGGTAGAGGTGGAATGGCATATGCCATAGAAACTGTGACATTAATCTGGCAGGTGCCCTGGCCTGGGCAGGTTAGAAAGTATGGTGCAGCTCTTTAGAGCTTTCCCCATTCCTAGAATTTATGGGGCCACTCCCATGTGCATGTTCAGATATATGGGATTCAATTCAGGAAGATGGCTCTCTCACAAAGGCCTGTGTTCTTACACTGAACACGGAAACTTTTCTCCAGTGTGAACTCTTTTGTTGAATGACATCAAATTTATGATTAAAGGATTTCCCGTATTCAGTGCATGTATAAAGCCTTTCTCAAATATGAACTCTGAAGTATCAAATGAGACCACAGTTTGCCCAGACGATTTCATACTTTTGGCACATTCACCAGCCCTCGCTCCATGGAACTCTCTGGCGATTGCTTGGGATGGAGCTGAAGCTGAAAGATTCCCCGCATTCACTATAGTAGGAACCCCTGACTCCAGGGGGATGCATAACGTTGGAATTTTAGCTAAAGAATTTCTCACACTCATGAGGACTTTTCTCTGTCATGAATTCACGGATGCTAAACAAGCTTGTATTTGTAGCCAAAAACTTTCCCCAGTTTGCTGCACTTGTCATGATTTCTTTCATTGTGAAAGACCTCCTCACACTTGGGGCTGCTGGATGGCATCTGTCCGGTTGGGAGCAGCTGGCACTACAGAAAGCTGGTGTTGCCAAGAAGCCCTTCCCACAGGTGAGGGAGGACCCGTCCACCTCCCTTCTTCACTGTGCTCCTTCTGGTGCTGGTGAAGACGTGGGCTGAGCCAGAATTATTTTCCACAGCTTCACAAGTGCTCAGCCGTGGCACAAAATGTGTCTTACCACCAGGACCCACATCTCACAGAGATGAGCTTTCTGGAAGGATAGACCTAGCTGTGTCATTCTGCCCTGTGACATTATTCTTCTGAAACACTCTATACCGAAGGCTTCCTCTGGTATATGAGGATGTCCTCATCCTCTGGTCGATACCAACCACCTAGGAGGTTCTGAGTGCAAAATTCTCTGGCATCACATGGTATGGCCATATCAGACCCTCCTCAAGGAAACCCTATTCCTCTTAGGAGATGTCACTAAAGGTTAACCACACTCTTAAAATAGTCACACGGGGGGCAGTTTCTGCTACAGGATTCCATGGATAGAGCAGGCTGGTAGCTGTGCTAACCAGGGAGGGGACCCCGGAACCAGAACCTCTGTCCCCAACTGGTCCAGAAGTCTGGTCACCACAGAAGAGAGAGGCAAAAAACCCAGAATAGCCAACACAATGTTAAAGAAGAACAAAGTTGGAGGACTGACATTATCCAACTTCAAAGTTTACTATAGAGCTAGACTAGTCTAGACAGGGTAGTATTTATGAAAGAAAGACAAATTAAATAAATAGAACAGGGGAGAGAGACCTGGAATAGACCCACCTAGACATAGTTAACTGGTATTTGGCAAAGGAGCAAAGACAAGACAATAAAGCAAAGAAAATTTGAACAAATGGTGCTAGAACAACTAGATCACCACAAGCAAAAAAAAAAAAAAAAAATCTAGACACAGATCTTCACAATATCTTTCACAAAAAATCAACTCAAAATGGGTCACTGACATAAATGTATGATGCAAAATTATAAAATTCCTGGAAGATAATATAGAAGAAAATCTAGATGAACTTGGGTTTGGCAAGGACTCTGTAGATCCAACACCAAAGCTACAATCCATGAAAGAAAGAATTGATATACTAGATTTGATTAAACTTACAAATAACTTCTCTATACAAGACACTTTTAAGAAAATGAGAATACAAGCCACAAACTGGGAGAAAATATTTGCAAAAGATACCTCTGATAAAGTGTTACTGTTTGAAAGAACTCTTAAAACTCAACAATAGGAAAACAAATGACCTGAATTAAAAATGGGCCAAAGGCCCTACTGGACACCTCCCCACAAGAGATACAGGGAAAAAGAAACATATAGTGATCCACATCACGTATCATTAGAGATATGCAAATTAAAACAACGATGAGCTAACCACTGAATACCTATTAGATTGGCCAAAATCCAGAATGCAGACAACACCAAATGCTTGTAAAAATGTGATGCAACAGAAACTCTCATTTGTTGTTGGAATGCAAAATGGTACAGCCACTTTGGGAGACAGTTTGATGGTTTCGCGCAAAACTAAACATACTCTTACCCTAAGATCCGGCAACGGTGCTTCTTGGTATTTACACACAGGAGTTGAAAATGCATTCACACAAAAACGTGCACACCTATGTCTATAGTAGCTTTATTTGTAATTGCCAAAACTTGAAAGCAACTGAGATATCCTTCCTCCGGTAGGTGAATGGATAGATAATCTCTTGGGATCTAGGCAATGGGACATTATCAGTGCTGAAAAGAAAGAAGCAATCAATCCAGGAAAAGACATGGAGGAACCTTGAATACATGTTACTAAGTTACAGTAGCCAATCCGAAAAGGTTACATACTGCATAATTCCAACTACAGGACATTCCAGAAAAGGCAAATCTTCGGAAATAGTAAAAACTGGGGCTTAAGTGGAAAAGGTGGGATGAAGAAGGCAGTATGAAACATTTTTCAGGGCGGTGAAACTATTCTGTGTGGCATTATAATGGTGGAGATGTGTCATCATCTGTGTTCAAAGACACAGAGTGTACAACCCCAGGAGTGAGCCCTGATGTGAACCATGGTTTATAATAATGTGTCCATGTAGTTTCATCAGTTCTAACAAACGTACCATGCCGGTCGGCGCCGCAATCAACAGGAAGGGAGGATCCTTTCCTCATCTCCCTTTATCTCCTTGAGAATTAGTGGTCACTATGAAACGGATGTCTCCCTAGCACATGTCTGCACTGCTTTCGACTTCGCTTCTGAAGATCTGCTTTTATGTCTCTGCCCTGACAAATGAGCAAATGAGAGTCTGTACCACTCCCCTATCCGGTTATCTTTTTGGCTTTTTCTATAAACCATCACTTAAACCAGCAGATCAAAACGTATCCTAAATCTTTTCTATCTTCAGCATGTCCAATTAAGCCCACCATTTACTCTTTGCATACTTAAATTTCTGGGCAAATTAAATTCAAAAACCTAATAAAATGGTGGAAATTATTTATGATATGATAGAAGAAAGTTAAATCAATATTTGTCCAAAGGAGTCTGCTTATAAAACCATTTTTTTCAAGTAAATATGCAGATGTTTGTGTTTTTGAAATGGTCCCGTTACTTAGGCATTCGTTATTCAAAATGTATTAATATCATCCTTTGAGGCTTTCAGACGTTTCAGATCTTTGGCCATTCTACTTTTTGCCTCATAGGCCTTTCTTGCCTCTTCTCTATTCGTCGTCTCTTCCAGAGTACACAATCTGTTATTTGTCTTACTTGCTGGCCGATTCTCTTAGGGCCATTGTCCATCTATTGGCTCTACACTGACTAATCTATCCCACTTCTGCATTTTCAAATTGAGTCTGCTTGGGCACCATGAGGGCAGATGATAAACTGTCATGGTGAGTGGCCCTCTCTGCTCGTGTCTTTCTCATGCCCTAGCATGGCTAACGTCAGCATTGGAACTACGTTCTAACCCCTTCATCTCTATACTTTCCCTTCATCAGGTGGGATTTCCTCTCTTCTCTCCTTACTACCAACACACCTGTGACTCTATGTCCCCTCTCCTTGCTTCCAGATCATACCAGCAGTGGCACTTTCGCAGAAATCTGATGTTTCCATTTGTACTTTGAAATCTTGCCCTGTCCCTCTTCCCAAAAGTACTCTTTCACCATTTATCTGTTTTCCTTTCCCCTTACTTTTGGTTCCTCTTTTTCTAACAGCATCAGTCCCATGGCATGTAAACATTTTCAATTTGCTTTTCTGTTGAATTTTTTAAAAAAGAAAAAGAAATCCCTTCCTGTCATGTTTAGCTAATTTATTTTGATATGATTTCACATTTTCTAATTCATCTGACATTTATTTGGATATTTTGTATATTCATTATCTCAAATATATCATTCGTAGTCATTCTTCAATCTGCTGAAATTTGGCACCCCTTCACTTATTCTTTATTGTCTGTTTTTCCTACGTTGGTCTGAGGGCCCCACAAGGGCAGAGGTTTTGATCTTTTCTGTTTTTTATGTATCCCACGTACCTAAAAGAGTTCCCTTTGTCTTTCTAAAGAACTCCATTTCCTGAGACAGTATAGACCCTAAATAACTGTTTTTTAAAAAGATTTTATTTATTTATTTGACAGAGAGAGAGATCACAAGTAGGCAGAGAGGCAGACAGAGAGAGAGGAGGAAGCAGTTTCCCTGCTGAGCAGAGAGCCGGATGCGGGGCTCCATCCCAGGACCCTGAGATCATGTCCTGAGCCTAAGGCAGAGGCTTTAACCTACTGATCCACCCCCTGGTTCAGTGATCACTGAATCCCTGAATCACTGATTCAGTGATCACTCACTGAATGAGTCAGTGGATGTTGGATACTGAACAAGGCCCTGGAAGCAGGGGGAAGAAGCAGAGCCATGTTAACTTTCCCTTAAGATGATGACAATATCCATGCTGCATGTCCACGTGGACATTTTGGTCTTTATCATCTTTTACTTCTCTTCCCCACCTGACCTTCTTTATCTCTTACTTTTTTTAATTTTTTTTTTAAGATTTTATTTATTTATTTGCCAGAGACAGTGAGAGAGGAAACTCAAGCAGGGGGAGCTAGAGAGGGGGGAGCAGCTCCCCACTGAGCAAGGAGCCTGATGAGGGGCTCCATCCCAGGACCTTGGGATCATGACCTGAGCCAAAGGCAAAGGCTTCACAACTGAGCCACCCAGGCACCCTATCTCTTACTTCTTGAAACATTTTCTTGCCTTGAGTTTCATGACCTTGTACTCTGTGTCTTTTGACCTCTATTTTTTTTAGTCTTTTCGGGATTCTTTGCAAGGTCCTCTTCTGTTAATCTGTGAGTGTCGGCTTCTAAGTGCTAATGCCTTCTTTTATCTTCAGTCATTATACAGTCTCTTGAATCTGCACATTCACTCCCAGGGCAATGACTTTGTCTAAACACAGAACATTCTTAAATCTAAAGTCCAGTTCTTGAACCTAAAGTTCTATCCATACTCGTCAATCTCCCCTTCTGTCCTCCAACCACCCACAGAATCACGTCCTTGTCCCGTGCTCTGCATCCCTGTGAATTGTGACACTAGTCCTTCACTTTCCCAAGTCAGAGACCAGCTGATAGCCTCAGCCTTCCTTCGTCTTGTCCTTCCTTTTCTAATCATTTTCCTTCCCTGTCTATTTTAACTCCGCAGTATCTCTGGACTGACAATAAAAAGCAACAGAGTTGTGAGCAATTCTAGTCAACCAATAATCTCAAACTTACCCATTACTGTGGGGAAAATTGTACCGCATTATAATTTTCTGTTCCTTTGTCCCTTTCACTCAAGAGAGTGTAAATCCCTTAATGATGGGAATATTCTATTACATTCCCAGCTCCTCAGACATGGCTGATGGTCAAAGTGTAGGTAAAAAGCATTTGTTGGCCAGTTGGCAACAGATCACTCAGCTTAGAATGTATGGCAAAAAAAGGGGGAGGGCAGTATACAACAATAATAAATGTAAAAACCTGTAAAAAAAAAAGTTTGTGGGAAGGATAAGAGATTCTAGATAAATTTAATATTTAATGATTTACTTGTGTCAGTATATCTGAGTTTCATAGTACGGAGTATGTAATAACTGTGAGTATATATTGGGGCAATATTTTAAAGCACTGTTTTGATAGAGGTGATAGCCTAGGCTTACAGATTTGAATTTAAAGTACACTTTTTGAGAGGAGCCTGGGTGGCTTAGTGGGTTAAGCCTCTGCCTTTGGCTCAGGTCATGATCTCAGGGTCTTGGGATCGAGCCCCACATCCAGCTCTCTGCTCAGCAGGGAGCCTGCTTCCCCCTCTCTCTCTGCCTGCCTCTCTGCCTACTTGAGATCTCTCTCTCTGTCAAATAAATAAATATCTTTTAAACAAATCTTTTAAAAAAAAGTACACTATTTGAGGGGTGCCTAGGTGGCTCAGTCAGTTAAGCGTGGGACTCTCTCTTGATTTTGGCTCAGGTCATGATCTCAGGGTTGTGAAATGGAGTGCTGTGACAGTCTCCATGCTGGGCATGAAGCCCACTTAAGAAAGAATCTCTCCCTCCCGCTCCCTCCCCTCCCTCCAAAATAAAATAAAGTAAAATAAAAAAATAAAGTATATTATTTGAATATAACTTATTAGTGTAAGAAATTCATGTGATAAAATTCCATGTAGAATTCTCGAATAATTACTACTACTCTTACTAACCATGAAACCTGCCCTTAGTAAGCACATACACTCTAAACATTAGCAGATAGTGGGTATATGGCTGCTGGCAACTAGAATAGCATGTTTAGATCCAGGGAAGACTCCCTAAGGAGATACTTGCCTTGCCAAATAATAATTATTGGCAGTGCGTCAGCAATGTAAAGAATCTGAGAAATTCAAACTACAGCTTGGCCAAATTAATCTTAATATGCTGACATTAGAGTTTTTAAAAACTCAAATGCAGTTGAGAAAAAGATTAACCTGCAGACAAAATTATGACCCTTAAACATTTAATTTTTTACACATTGTTAGGTGAATAGACCTTAATTTTAGCATAGTTTCAGGTTCATAGAAAAATTGAGCAGAAAGTACAGAGTTCCCACGTACCCTCCCCTGTCCCCACACTTGCACCCTCCCCCTCATCGAGTTTGCACATTTCTTTTTATTATCTTGCATTTGTCTGGTACACTTGCACATACATATCAATACTAGATAGATAATCTAGTATTGATATATTATTATTCACTAAGGGCCATAGTTTCCACTGGCCTCATCTTTTGTGTGGAACAATTCTATGTACTTCGACAAATGGATGGCATATACCCACCATTATAATGTCATAGAGAATAGTCTACTTGCCCTAAAAATCTGTGTTCCACTTAATTCCTCCCCTGACTCCACCCAAATGCCTAGCAACCATTGATCTTTTTAGTATCTCTCAAATTTTGCCAGAATGTCATGTATTTGGGATCATACAATATGTAGACTTACAAACTGGCTTCTTTCACATCCTGATAGGGTATTAACACACTTTGAATGAATGCTTTCAATGTACAAAGCATTAACTTAGAAGCTGAAGAAATAAGAATTTCTCTATATAATGAGCTCATGATCTAGTAGGGTAAGTGTACATGTGAATAAATAAAATACAATACAATAGATAGGGATAAAGTATAAGATTCTTATGAAAAACACAGGAAGGGGGGCACCTGGGTGGCTCAGTGGGTTAAATGGTTGCCATCAGCTCCAGTGGTGATTCAGGGGTCCTGGAATGGAACCCTGCGTCAGGCTCCCTGCTTGGTGGAGAATCTGCTTCTCCCCCTCTCTCTCTGCTGCACCCTTGCTCCCCGCTTGTGCTCTCTTTCTCTCAAATAAATAAATAAAATCTTTAAAAACACAAACACACACATAAAGGTAGGGGTGTCTGGGTGGCTCGGTCAGTTATGTGTCCAACTCTTAATTTCAGCTCAGGTCTCGCTCTCAGGGTTGTGAGTTCAAGCCCCACATAAAATAAATATAAAGCATAATAGAAAAGAAAAAGCAAATTATCTATAGATGGGGGCAAATGGAAGGCAATTTAGTTAAGGTTCCCAGAGGAAGTGATTCTTAGTTGTGTTCTGAGAGATAGGTAAGGTTTTGCCAGAACAAAGGAGTCATCTCTCTCGAATTTCTTTGTTTTTTGAATTGCTGAAGCTATTTATACTAAATACATTTCATACATAACCACTTAAAAAGCCACCCCCTTCCATATACTTTTTTTTTTTTAAGATTTTATTTATTTATTTATTAGGAAAGAGATAGAGAGAGAGAGAGAGAGAGCAGGTCAGAGTGAGAAGCGGACTCCCCATGGAGCTGGGAGCCCGATGTGGGACTCGTTCCCGGGACTCCGGGATCATGACCTGAGCCGAAGGCAGTCGCTCAACCAACTGCGCCACCCAGGGGCCCCTACTTTTTTTTGATACAAGATTTCTATTGGTAATATAATCCGGGTATACGACAAATAGATACAAGTGAGCACATTTTAAAATAGCTGCTATTCATGGGGGAAAAATGATGTTACTGGCCCAATCTGCTCATACTTTGAGTTGTTTTTCTGTAAACGATAATAAATTTGTGACCAATAAGGCTGGAATTAAGGGTGTTGTCAGGGACTGTAAAAGAAGGTCATCTGTCACACATTGAAACTAAACATATGACCTTCAGTCCTAGGCCAGAATAAACTATCAGGATGGTTTGCTTGTTGTTCGAACATAAATATACGCACACATATATATACAATGTTTGCCTGAAAATCCTGTTGATTTTTCCTTTGGGCAAATATCTATTCTGATAAAATGAGTACATTAAAATGATTCTGCATTATTTTAGTTTGTTTTTTTTTTTAATTTCTCTGCCCCTTTAGTATTTTGAGGTCTTTATAAATGTGAATTGGATAAAAGACACTCAATAAATATTTTTTGGATGAAAGCATAAATATGAGGTTTATAATCCAGAGAATAAAATGTGTGAAACTAAGTATCATATTGAGATATTAAATTTTTTTTTTATGTTTTCCCTAATTGCTTATTCATACCTTATAAATTAGACCGTCGAGCCTGGATCACTGCAAATAACTTTGAAAGCATGAGGGGGTCGTATCATCAACCTATTACCTTGGATAATTGAAGTAATAACTCTTCGGGTAATCTCAGAGAGAAATTTGTAGATGATGGGCTGAGCTTTAATTGGCTATTTGCCTCAGATCTTCTGAAAGACTCAACCTTTAGTCATGCCTTAAGTAAAAAGAAATACAGAGTGGCTCAAGTCATTTCCTGTACTTAAAACATTTGGCAAAAATGAGTTCCAGGGTTGTTAAAACTGATGTGTTCAATCTTGGCAGCTTCTTTCATCCTCAGGGTACGTTGTAACATCTGCTATTCCATAGTATGTATGCTAATCAGGAGCGGCCTTGTTTTATTATTGTTTTTTTTTTTTTTCAATCCTTAAATACATATGAAAAAGAAAACTCATACAAGCCTCTTGGGTGAACCATATTGTAAAATTATTTTTGTGGCCAAGTTTGGGGGGGAACCCCACATTTCTCTCTTCATTTAAATCTAAAGCTTACGAATTGAGCCCTTACAGAATAAAATACCTTTTTAATCCATTCTAAAGACCTTAATAAAATAAAGAAATACATTTCCTCACTTGCAGAATTGAAGAAGCCTTGGGTAGCAGACTGCGCCATCCCAAAATATGCCCCTCTGGCACAAGGATTATTTGGAGCTGAAGGCAATTGAGAATAAGTAGACATAAGAAAAATTCTGTATTGGGGCACCTGAGTGACTCAGTGGGTTAAGGCCTCTGCCTTTGGCTCAGGTCATGATCTCAGTCCTCAGATCTCAGGTTCTGGGATGGAACCCCGCATAGGGTTCTCTGCTCAGCAAGGAGCCTGCTTCCCCCTCTCTCTCTGCCTGCCTCTCTGCCTACTTGTGATCTCTCTCTGTTTAATAAATAAATAAAAATCTTTTAAAAATAATTAAAAAAAGAAAAATTCTGTGACCTTTATTTGCCTAAAAACAGGGCATAAATTTATAAAGGTGTCCCCTCTTCCCTCTCTAGCGGGAAGAACAGAAGTTAAGCACGGAAGACAACTCCAGACCCTTGTCAGCCCAGAGGCAACGCCAGAGGCACACACATAACAAACTCGGCAAACATTGGATCTTTTCTGTTATTACTTTCCCATATTTTTTCTTTTCCACAACTTGATACCCCTAGAAGTTCAAAGTCTTCTTTTGTCTTGCCACTTCTCTAACAAAATGACTCTTCTTTGGTTAAGTTGCTATATAAACCCAGTTCTAACTATCTGTGGAAGTTACTCATCACTGGGGGTTCCCGAGTGTCTATATAATAATGCACGCGACTGTAAACTTCTTGTTCTTCTCTTGTTTATTTGTCCTTGTCAGACCAATTTACAGGACTCCAGACAATTAACCTGAAATGGATAGAGCGAAAAGAAATTTTTTTCTTCTCCTACTCTCCTTAACTCCCACTGACATGCATGGGATAATAGTTGTTGTGAAATCTCTCCCCAGTCCTGGGCATTTCATGGTATCTCTTGCTCACAGAGAGGGGTCTCACAAGGCACAGGTGGAGTGAGCCTTCGGGCAGCTTCCTTCTGTAATTATAAAACAGTGGTTCCTCCAGACTCAGTGAGCTGTATATTGAAGAGAAATTCCAAACCATTCTCTTGCTAATAAAAGTCTTAGGGTTTAAAAAGCAGCTTCTCTCATACCGTAGGAAACCAGTAGGCATTCTGTAACCCAAGTATCCCACAACTCTGGTGTATGCACACATGTGTGCACGTGTGTACGTGTGTGTGTCTGTGTTATAGGAATTGAACTTCACATAAGTTAGATTTTGGATGCATAGTTTGTCACAGTATCATAGATGCATATATACATATTTAACAGTTGCACAATTTTTAAAATAAATTTCATTTTTTGAAGTTTTAGATTTATAGGAAGATGGTAATAAGTACAGAGAATTTCCCTATACCCTGCACCCAGTTTCCCCTATTATTAAGACCTTACATTAGTATGTACATTTCTTATAGCCATTGTGCCAATATTGTCATAGTTATTCATAAAGTCTCTACGTTATGCAGATTGTCTTGGCTTTTAACCTAACGCCCTTTTTCTGTTCCAGGATCCCATCTGAGATATTACACTACATTTAGTTGTCATGTCAGTTTAAGCTTTTCTTGGCTGTGACAGTGTCTTAAAATTTCCTTGTTTTTGATGACCGTGAGTTTTGAGGAGTACTGGTTAGATGTTTTGCATTTTTTTCCATTGATCACTCTCCTAAAATATTACTTAGGCTGCAGCCAACAGGGAAATTTCCCTTTGTCTACATTAAGGGATGCAAACTAGTGATACTAATTTCCTTAAGGGGAGCTCCATGTCTCCATTGCCGGATCTCATCTTCAAAAAGCTTCTTTGGAATAAAAGACTAGATATTTTCCCAAGATTCCTGCTACTTGAAACAATATTCTCACATTGGGAGGGGGGCTTTCTTTAAAATACATTTAGTGTAGGTGTCTCTGTAAATTGTGAAGGCATTAAGTGCCTTCTAAGTGACAATCTAATGACATTGATGACTATTTCAGTTGCTAACGTTCAGGTATTATCAGCTGCTATTCTGAAAAGAAAGCATGGCCCTTCTGGGGTTCTCTCATCTGAGGGAAACACTGCATTATAACCAGTCCTAGGAAATGCAGTGTGGGTGTATATATGCATGTGGTTGTGGTTGTGTGTGTGTGTGTGTGTGTGTGTGTGTGTGTGGTTGTGTATATATTTCCAGCAGAGTACTTACACCCATTCAACAAATAGTTACGGAGCCCTAATAGTATGTCAGGCATGGGTTTATTTTCACTGATGACTTGGTTCACAAGCCATTGACCTGTCTTACTCCAGTGAGTAACCAGCCTCTCTGTTCTCTATTCCCTAATTGAATCTCCCCACAAATCCTTGAAGATGGAATCTTAAAGAAACCAAATTCAATTGACTTTATATTATAAATAAGCTAGATCAGAAGTAAATATTTTAAAACTGTAAGTGAAAGAAGTAAATCTTATAGAAAGCTAGCTTTGTACCCAGACAATGGCTTAATGTGTATGAAGGCAATATGTTGTGATCACAAAGGTAAATCATTACATTGGAAACAAAGATTGCCTATTAGGTGGGATTACCTCATTTTCTTTCTTATTTCCAAGTCATTTGTTTTTCAAATATTTCGTAAAGCAAGATTTTTTTTTTTAAATTTTGTAAGTCAGTCAGTATTTTTAGTTCCATAGTTTTGGCAAGGAGATTGCCCTCATACTGATATCCCATTTAATCAATGAACACTGTATACTAATAAAAAGGACAACATTGAAGGATTCATTTCTGCATACATTTTTTTCTTAAAAATTTGTATTCTTACTATGGCTTTTGGTTTCAATTATTTTGAAAATTCCAAGAGTTAATTCATTCACTTTTTATAATTTCTTTAGATAGATATAAAAATCAATTATTGAAGTATAGCATTAGAAATAGGCCTTGTAAAATCTCACACTCAATAAAAGATAATCCACATCTTGAGCGCATGGAAAACAAACAGGAAAATTGGCTGTTTTCTTGGGTTCTTTGTTTTTTATGTTAAAAAAAAGTGTTCCAATTATTTGCAGGAGTCTTGGAAAAAATATAATTTAAATATACAGTGTGGACATAAAATACAGAAAACATTGGCTTTTGATTTTGGAAGTATTTTTAAATTAAAATTATGTAATTTCTGCACAGGTCCAACAGTTTTGTTTTTCATTTTTCTAAATTGGAAATGTGGCATCTTGCGTAGCATGAATCTTAAATTAGATCCCACTCATTTTGAAGTGTGTTTCTAAGATACAAAATCATCACTAATAGGTCACAAACTTAAATAGAAGGTTATAAATTAAGTGTTCTGTGGAATTGGGTGTTGGAAAGGGATAGTTCCAATCCTTCTCGGCTTACCATTCATGTGATATTTTTTCCTTCTTATGGGAAAAGGGAATTTATATATATTTATATATATTTGACATGCAATGTTACATTAGTTTCAGGTATATGACATAGTGATTCACAGCTCTATTACCTTATGCTATGCTCACCACAAGGGCGGCAGCTAGCATCTCTCACCATGCAACACTGTTACAAATACCATTGAGTATATTCCTTCTGCTGTGACTTTCAGCCCTGTCTGGAAGAAAGAACATTGACACACGTATGTGCTCAGTGTTTAAGTATGCTATGCCAAACTTTTCTTCATCTTTTATTAGAAAATATCTGCATACATGTGTGAAGGAGGGATACATATATTTGCAGATTCCTGTGATTAAATCTTTTGCTCAGGGATTATGCCTGCTCATTCTAATTCTTCCTGATATTTGTACCTCTTTTCATGATTCACCTAAGACTTTAGCCCATGTGAGAGCTGATTGTATTAAGCCCTAAGGAGACTGTGAGTAATTTCTTTTTCATCAAGTATATATTTGCCACTCTGCCTCCTAAGAAACTAGTAAACGTTCAGAACATTCATTTTTTTCTGGAGTAGAGTCTAGAAATTCTCCAAAGTTCTTTCACTGAATGATATCCCACCAAAGCCCTCAAAATTATTCACTCTCCAACCTGAACAAGAAATGCAATTTTAGGATATAAAACTCTCCAGACACATTTTCCACTTCAAACCAAAGGCTGGAAACATTGTGGATAAAATATCAATAGTCCTAGAGCACTGCACTTATAAATATGTAATAAAAAGTGAATGAGGATGTAAAACCCCTTGACCAGTTTCTTTCAATACCAGGAAAGTACTCTCTCACTGAGATTAGGAGAAGGAAAGCATTGTCTAACTCAGAGATGGGACCTTCTCCTCATACTGGGCAACTCCCAGTTAAGAACAACTATGTTTCCTGAGCTCAAACAGCCACAAAAAGAAGGAAGGAAGAAAGGAAGGAAGGAAGGAAGGAAGGAAGGAAGGAAGGAAGGAAGGAGAAAGAAAAAGAAAGAAAGAAAGAAAGAAAGAAAGAAAGAAAGAAAGAAAGAAGAAAAGAAAGAAAGAAAGAAAGAAAGAAAGAAAAGAAGAAATAAAGAAAGAAAAGGGAGAGAGACAGGGAGGAAGGGAGGGAGGGAGGGAGGAAGAAGAAAAACATCATCTAATAGATTTCTTCCTTTATTCTTGTGCCAGCAAATCAATGAAAGTGTGCAAATTTTGGCCTTGGCCCTAAATGATTAGGCAGAATGTTTAATAATAACAGCTTACTGTATAAGTTTGTTAAGGTTGCCATAGCAAAGTGCCATGAACTGTGTGGTTTAAAACACCCCATGTTTGTTGTCTCATAGTTCTGGAGGCCTGAAGTCTGAAATTCAGTGGTGGGCAGGCCATACTCCTTCTGGAACCTGGAGGTGAATCTTCCTTTGTCTCTTCCTAGCTTCTGGTAGTAAAAACTGGTAATCTTTGGTGTTCCTTGATTTATAGCTGTATAACTTCAAAGTCTGCTTTTGTACCTTGAATGTCATTCTCCTTGAATGACAGAGACTTGACTGTCTCTGTCTTCTCATGGACTTCTTCTTATAAGGACAGCAGTCACATTGGACTAGGAGCCCACCCTGCTCTAGTATGACTTCATGGGAACTTAACTAATTACATCTGCAGGAATCCTATTACTCAAAGAGGTCACATTTGGAGGTACAGACAGAACCTCAGAATTTTTTTTGTTTTGTTTTGTTTTGTTTTTGGTGGAGTGGGCACAGAGACCTGATTCAACCCGTAACACTCAATCCCTTGTTTTTTGTCCATGGTACATGACATGGCCATGATCTGGTCTGAAAAGTGGGGTCACATTTACAATGGTAATATTCATTTAGAAAATCTGAGCAGGCAATGTCTGGAGATACCAACAAGAGAGGCTTCCTCTCCTTTAGATTACAATCTAGTCGAGTAAAAAAAAAAAAAGAATCTAGTCAAGGACACAGAACATTTACAGCTGTGATAATTCCTCTAATAGCAATGGAGACAAAGTTCTGCGAGAGCAGTTGATGAAGTGACACATTTTTCTTGGCTGAAAAGGATTTTTATGTTTTTTTATGCTTTAACGTTGCCCAAGGTTTTTACAATGAACATCTGTGAGTTCAGGAAGACATTACAGCAAAGGGGACAAATAAAGAAGTATGGGTCAAGGCATGTCCATATATGCCAAAATCGAGTTATCTACCACTGTGGAAGGAGATTATATGAGGATTCCATTCTTTACAAGAACATTCATCTGTCCATCCATTCATTCATTCAACAAATACCTAATGAATATAGTAGTCCCCATTTATCCTGGAGGAATATGTTCCAAGACCCCCAGGGGATGTCTGAAATTGAGGAGAATACCAAACTCTATATAGACTATGTTTTTTTTTCCCCTATACATACATGCCTGTCATAAAGTTGAATTTATGAATTAGGCACAGTAAAAGATTAATGATAACGAATAGTAAAATGGAACTGTTATACATAATAAAAATTATTGTAGATCTTAGCAACCTTAGCATACAATCTTTTTCTTTCCTTATCGAGAACTTTTCACCTTTTCACTTAAAAAAAAGTCACCTCATAGCTTTTCCCTGGTATATCCGAAATGCCAGCACCGTTGCTCTTGTGCTTTGAGGCCATAGGTACTAAAATACACTTTCCTTGAACACAAGCCTTACAATAGCACGATGCCCAATCTCATGACCAAGGTGGCTACTAAGGGACTAACGCACAGGTAACATTTATATTTTGGATGTGCTGGACAGAGGCATGATTCATGTCCTGCGTTGGATGGTGCGGATGGGTGTGAGATCTCAGAATGACATGCAGTTTGAAACTTATGAATTATTTCTGGAATTTTTCATTTAATATTTTCAGGCCACAGTTGATCACAGGTAATCAAAACTGTGAAAGGTGAAACGGAGGGTAAGGGGGGGGGACTACGGCACCTGCCAGGCACTATTCTAGGTTCTCAAGATAGAATGTTGAACGAGATTATATTCTTGCTTTCAAGAAGTGTATGGTTTAGTGGGGAAGTAGACAAAAAACAAATCGTGAAATACAAATAAATTAAAATCTTTACACTTTGTAAAAAATGAAGATGGCAAACTGGGGGGTAGGAAAGCAGGAAAAACAATCTCTGTTGGAGAGGATATTTAAGCTCTGACTCCTAAACGATGAGGTGTTGACTATGCAAAAAGTAGGAGAGTTTTGAATGGGACTTTTGTTAGACTCAGTAGAAAATCAAAGGGTAAGAGTAGGTGCTTGAACAAGTTTCAGAGAAGTGATCTATGTTTATAAGTTATCTAGAAAAAGCGGAAATGGAGTGGATAGTGAAGGTCAAGTATAACAACTTGCAGAACCCTTTAAGTAAGTGTCAGGTATAGGTGGAGGAAATAAAAAGGGAACTTTAGAGAAGCAAACAGATGGAAGGAGATTGAGGAAAGGTGAAAAGAGAGGACAGTGCATTGACAATAATGCTGAATTACAGAGAGTTCTTGGAAGGATGAGGACATTGGTGCTAGGAAAATATCAAGTTTGTCTGTGCTTACATATAAATATATATAAACTTCCTAATGTATACCTCTTCAGTAATTCTACTATGCATGCATCTTAAAATAATCAGAAATGTGTGCAAAGGTGTCTGTACTAAGAACTCATTTTCAGTGAGCTTTATAATGAAAAAATAGAAGCAATCCAAAATCCAATGATAGAAAAAATTGATTTAATTGTCATGTATCTGTATAATGGAATAGTACGCAACCGTTAAAAAGTGTATTTTAAAGTAAGCAAATCTCAAAGCTTGGGTCTCAAGACCCTTTTACCATCTTAAACATTATTGAGCACTCCAAGGAGCTTCTATTTTTGTGAGTTATACCTATCTATTCAAACAATCTTACTATGCAAATGGCATATAGTTCAACTCTAGTTTCTCTTTACTATGCACCGGGACCAAAGCCACCAGACACAAAGCAATGGCTTCTTGCACATGCAGACAAGCACAGAAACATACTAACATGTTCTTCCTAGAATGAGAAGGAAGAAAATAAATACAGAGGTTAAAAACATTTGCTATGTGACTTACAACCAAAAGTTGGCTCTTGAAAATTCCAAGCAGACTATGTGATAGTTCAGCTGCCTCTAAACTTCAAAATCAAAATCTAAAACAACATACTGTCTTTTTTCCTAGAAGCCATCAAGGTGGTTCTGAGGAATGTGTAAATAAGTTTCCATGTGAGAACCTATTTCTGAATAAGGACAAATTGTAACAAACCTCGGGTGTTTGCTACTTTATTATGGTATCCCCAGTTCTTGTTTAGCAACAGCTTAAACAGGCTGGGCAGGAAGCTCAGAAAATGGTTTCATGGGTGTAGCTACAGGCTAAACAGGAATGCAGAGGAAAGAACTAACAGGCCCTGCTGGTTTCTCAGAAGCAACTGCTGTATATTGCAAGAGACCTTCATTAGGAGAAATGCACCTCCAAGCCAATCAGCTACCTGCTTCCAGCTCACCCCTCTACTTGCTAAGATGTAATCAAATAGTCCTAGTGCCGTAGGGAATCTTCCTGCAATAACCTCTCCTCATTCGAATGCAGTCATCTCGTAAGACTCCTTATGCATTGCTTGAATCCTTGGGCAACCTCCCTCATTATTATTGACCAGGCTCCGCTTAACATCCTCAGTGTTGTCAAGCTAGCTACCCGAGGCAACCTTTTATTGAGCAGCTCGAAAGTTGTGTTGAGCAGCAGAGTAATTTCGGAAATGGAAAAAGACCTATTGTTCTAATTATACCCCTGGGATGGCACAGACCAACGCTGCCCCCTCTTCTTTGCCTTATTCTTTCAAATCCCTGGAAGCCACCATAATATCTTGCCTAAATATTCTTGTTCTCATCAAGGGTATTTAGGGTTTGTTCATCACAAGGTTTCCAGGCTCTTTGCAATCCTAGCCGTTTTTCTCTGCCCATATTTTGAATTAAACAATTTCCCAGATGCAATATATGCTGTGTGTTTTAATGCTCTGTGAAGAGTTTCAAGTGCTTTGCAGATACATTGTTATCTTACCTCTTTCTTGGTATGGTACAGCTGAAAAATACTTTTTAACTCACTATTTGAATTTTATTCCTAGTCCAGTGAAATCTGACAGTTGATGCAATATAACAACCCAAAGGTCCTTTTGGATCTCAAATTTTTCACACAAAAACATGTCTATGTTGATCAGCTCCTGGAAAATGCATTTTTCCTTTGTATTTGAAAATAGGGGCACTGAAGCAATGCTCCATCCATTTGGCACAGGAAAAGCTAGGCTGTAGGCTAAGAGCTGATGTGGGCTTGGATTTCTTATTGCCCTTGCCTTACCGGAACCCAAATACTTTGAATGCTACCCACTCCTACTTTTAGATATGTGTAAAGAGATTTAAATATAGACCAAGGGATAGATGATAGACCAAGGGATGATAGGCACTCACCTCTAAAACGCAGAAGAAAATAAACTTACAGATGCTATATTTATTTAAAAAATTCTTCTAATTAGCCAATTTCTCTCTGTTTGAAATGATGATAGCTACAAAAGTTAAATGTCAATCCAACCTTCAGAAGTACATCTGTTTGATTTTTTTAAAAAACGTTAATCTCTTTTAAGCAAACTCTATTGTTTGTAATGTTCACTTCTTTCCATGTGGCTTGGTAAAAACGCAAAATAATGCATTGTTCTCAGCTAAAAATGTTCTCTGTGACTATCTTCTTTCAATCTTTGCCCTTCATGCAGTTTTGAATCCGGATACATAATTTTCCTGCCAGAAGTTCGTGCTTACTTCTCATTGGTTTTCATTTCCTGTTGCCTTCTGAGCTCCACAGAGAGAAGGTTCTCTATCTGCCCACTCTAAGACGTGTGGTGTTCCTGGGCAGATTGTTTATTTAATGAAAAAGATAGAGGAGTGGTCCACTCTTTTTGTCTGGAGTTACATAAATATTTTTAAAAGGCAGATTTCCTCATTTATTCCACTTTAGCGTTCCTGTTGAGGGAGAGGTTTAAATGCATGTTTAATCACTCTAAAGATGACAACCCAAGTTACAATTCTATGATTATACCAAATATATTCAAGACTGGAAATAAGGAAGGTAAAATGGAATAGCAATTCTGAATTTCTCTTCACATATACTGTAAAGGTAGGATTTTCACATATGTACATATTCAAAACCAGTTTATCATTATAAACCCAATGATAAAAACATCAGACATAGTGTTTTAACAACAGTTGAATTTATATATATTAAGTATTTTTTATATATTGAGTATTAATGTCTTACCCACCTTTATTTTAATCTTCCTTGTTGGGAGTTTGCTTACCAAGTGGTGTTTGAAGTTGAAAAGTCCTTAAAAAGATACTATTAATGGAAGGATATTTTCAATCAGAAACAATTTATTTTATATTCCCTTGACATTATCTTGTGATTTAAGTTTAATGAATATAAAATGCACATAACACTACTAATGAACCTTGAAATATCTTATATGACTGCAAACACTATTAGTTCTTAATAGGTAGGACAAGAAACATGGTATGACAGAGAGAAAAGAAATAGCAATGATTAAAATAACATTAAGAATGAAATTTTATAGGGGCGCCTGGGTGGCTCAGTGGGTTAAGCGTCTGCCTTCAGCTCAGGTCATGATTTCAGGGTCCTGGGATTGAGCCCCACATCCGGCTCTCCATTCAGCAGGGAACCTGCTTCCCCCTCTCTCCCTGCCTGCCTCTCTGCCTATTTGTGGTCTCTCTCTCTCTGTCAAATAAATAAAATCTTTAAAATAAAAGAATGACATTTTACAATAAATACTTAATATAATAAATATAAGATATATATTTCTATAAACATATCGCCTATTATATGTAATAAGGAATATGTTTATTATTTACATATAGTGTTTGTAATAAATATAATTATATTTTAATACATAATTCTTATAGTTTTTATAGTTTTAACAGATAATTTTATAGTTTATTATATACATATAGTGTATACATACATATACATGCAGTTTATTATATACATAGTGTTTATAATACATATAATTATATTTTAATACATAACTTTTATAGTGCATAACACATAACATCTTAATACATATATATTTCATATAATAAAAGCACATGATAGTATTTCGTGTTTGATATGTTTCAGGACCCATTTTAGAGGTTTTATATATCATCTCTTTAATGTTTGTGCCTCTCAATGAGGTAGGTCCTACTTTACCTCCGTTTTATACATGAGGAGACAAGAGAAAAGATGTTAAGTAATGTGCTCACAGCAACAGAGATAATAAATGGCATTGGGAGAAGGAAGGGAAGGGTGAATTGGGGGAAATCGGAGGGGGAGATGAACCATGAGAGACTGTGGACTCTGAGCAACAAACTGAGGGTTTTGGAGGGGCGGGGTTGGGGGGTTGGGCGAGCCTGGTGGTGGGTATTGAGGAGGGCATGTATTACATGGAGCACTGGGTGTGGTGCATAAACAATGAATCTTGGAACACCGAGAAAATAAAATTAAATTAAAAAAAACAAATAAGTGCCATGGGTGAGGCAGAACCCTACTTTTACAGGATCTCCATGTTTGTCTGTAACTCCATTACATTAAAAGCAGAAAATTAAGAGAAGTATTATCTTGACTTCACCATTTGCCCCGTGATTTTGATTTTTGTATTAGATTTACCTTAAAAACTATATTGAGCCTAGTACAATATTGGAATGATTTTGTTATTCCAGAGCTCAGAACCTGTTGAGTGACTAGCACTAACTGGACTGGGATTTTTTTATTTGCTTTCTGGGGCTAACCTATAGAGCAAATAGTTGTGTAGATAGAGACAGCAATTCATGGTAAAAACTGGGACAAAGGATATTTTAAGAGATTGTTTTGACAGGACTTCCTTGGTCCCTCTTAAAAAAGTTAACATATGATTTTGTTAAAAATGACTTAACAACAGTAACAACAACTTGTTCTAAGTCATATTTATTGAGAGACTCTGGACTCCGGGAGACAAACTGAGGTTTACAGAGGGGAGATGGGTGAGGGGATGGGGTAACAGGGTGATGGGTAAAGAGGAGGGCACATGTCGTGATGAGCACTGGGTGTTAGACACAACTGATGAATCACTGAGCACTATGTCTGCAACTAATGATGTACTATACGTTGGCTAATTGAATTTAAATTAAAAACATAAATAAATTGTATTTTATATAATGTCTATTACTAGCCAAGAGAAGAAAAACATCCAGAAGAAAATAAAAGTAATAACCAAGCAGAAGTTGTAAAGTAAGATGAGTGTTAGTACAATAGCTTTCAATGGATACTATGTTTTCTTTATTGAAAAATCTCTACAAGCCCTGAAGGCAAAATCCTTTGATAATAAACTTGTATGAAAGAATAGATATTAAACCACTATGCGAAGTCCCCAAGAGTTAATTACCAAACTATATTGACTTTTGAGTATATTTAACTATATTTACTTTTGAGCAACAAGGAATTTTGAGGCACCACTGTAGGGAAGAAGAGTAAACACGGACACTGAATCATGAGATGTAATTTGGTCCTCACAAAATTAAATCTGGTTCCTAAGTTTAATATGATCATTACTCTAGATGCCTAAATGATAGTAATAGTATAAATATCACTTAGACAATATTTTTATTACCTGATGAAATTTCTACTTTTTCATTCCTGATGAATTAAATGTAATTTAATTTAATTTGTAATTTTCTCAATGTTGGAATTAAAAAAATTTTTTTTTAAGATTTTATTTATTTGAGAGAATGAGAGAGAGAGAGAGAGTGAGCCTGAGATGGGGGAGGGTCAGAGGAAGAAGTAGACTCCCCACTGAGCAGGGAGCCCAATGCGGGACTCCAATCCCTGGGCTCCTGGATCATGACCTGAGCCAAAGGCAGCCGCTCAACCAGCTGAGCCACCCAGGTGCCCCTCAACATTGGAATTTTTAAGAGAATAAAGACATGTTTCCTTTTCTACCAGTTTTGTCTTTTGGGTGTAAAAGGTTGATAGTGGCCTAGATTTGTGTTGGTTGTGCGATTTTATGCTATTGAAGTCTGAATTACACTAATGTTTTTCATTTTATAGGGTGAATAGTTATAGATCAGTTACTGGTATTTTTTTATCAGACCATTTTTATAGGATGTTAAACCTTCTAGAATAAAAAATAATGAAATAAAACCACCAAGATGACTATACTAGCTCAACATAGCTACTTAAAGAAGGCAAAATTAACATATAATTCTTACTTAAATCATGATATCCATAAATACAGATGACTTTGCTTCAGGAGAAGAAACATGTTCAAATCACAGTGACACTGCAGAGAAAAATGTCACAGATTTGATGTTATGTTTGGGATACATCATGTTTCCTTTAAATAATAATCACAGCATGTCAACTGTTTTAACACAACTTCTTGAAGTTGACACATGATCTTTAGATTTGTCAGGCATGGTACATGATTTTATTGTTTGGAGTTGCACTGGTTTTGTTCTGCAATGAAGTACACTAGTTATTCTGTTACTCTTTTTTTATTTAGAATTATGGATATTATTTCCAGAAGCGTCTCAGTCTGAAATACCTTAAAATCTTATAACTCAAAGGTTAAGGAAGTTGCTCTAGCTTAATTAAAATGCAAGGTACAGAATTAGGATAGTCACTGAAGTTCATGGTTAAATAAGTGTCACTGTGGTGAAATCTGTCAAATAATTTCAGCTGGTTCCAATGCTTTAACACTTACATTCTGTTTCTTGAATAATAAGAATCAGACTCAGATTTTATAGGAACTTAAAATGTCATCAAAATTGACGGACGATGTATATTTTATTACCGCTTGCATGTTTCACTTCTCCCCTTTTTGGCTGGTTGTTTGGACACAGATATTAGCGATGATATTTAGCTATGAAGGCTGCTATTGATTCGAAATCATGAAATCTGTTTTTTCTACTTGCTTTAATCTTATCAAGGAATTTGATCAGCTAGGAACTTGGTACAGAATACCACCGGAGAACTGAGTACAAGGTTATTGTCAATGGTGAGAGATTATTTTCTGCATATATGTATATAAACAAAGAATAGACTTTCACTTTATTTTTACAATTGCTTTAAAAAATAAATTGAAATGTATTTCCTAGCTTGTTTTAAAAAACGAGTTTCAAACTTCAGTTACCTGAATTTAGCTACTTCTCAATCTTCCCTCCAAGGCAAAATCACTTGAATTTAAGTGAAATCCACGAGATGAGTATAGCGATTGTGTGCAATCAGGCAAATCCATCAAGGATAACTTATTAACGTTAATCATTTTAGGAACAATGGTTCAGAAGACCTGGTTCTGCACAGCACTTGATTTATATCACAAAAAATGAAGTAGAAAGATCCAATGAACTAAAATAAACTCAGCTTCTCTATGGTATTTTCTTTTATAAAATATTTATATATCAAGAATAAACACTGGTAGAGAAACGGTTGAAACAGATAACAGTGTTCTGTGAATCTATTTATAAAGGAATGCAACTAACTGATAAAGGGGATGTGTTTATGTATCTTCAAGACTGTCACCACACTTTTACAACAGACCTGATTATTTTTTGGTAATTACGATCTATCAAGAAACAGTACTACTCAATTTTGCTTTATAATTTAACTTTAGAAGACAAAGCCCCAAGTAAATGACTACGTTTCCTTTGATTCTAATTAAAAGTTAAACTTAAAAGGCCAAGGGCACCTCAGGGGCTCAGTGGCTCAGTGGATTAAAGCATCTGCCTTCCGCCCAGACTCTGATATCAGGGTCCTGGGATCGAATCCAGTGTCGGGTTCTCTGCTCAGCAGGGAGCCTGCTGCCTCTCTGCCTACTTGTTCTCTCTTTCTCTCTGTGAAATAAATAAATAAAACAGTTTAAAAAATCCTTTGTTTAAAAAAAAAAGAAACTTAAAAGGCCAAACCTAAAAGAGTATACGTATCCGCTGTAAAACAAAAACCTTCCACAACGCAGAAAACCCCTCCACAAAGGGAGTAGAAAAATAAGCCAATTTTATTGTTGACCAAGTATTAAACCAGAATGTGATGTGTACCAGGGTATCTGCAAAGGGACTGCAAAGACAGAAAGGAAGCCCACCCCCTACACAGCTAAGCAGAGCCAACTCATCACTTACATGTTTTCAATATAAACATCATTAGTCCTTAAGTAAGAGGACTTGATAACACCTTTTGCCACACACACAGTTTATCTGAACTTTATCTTGGTAACCAGGGAAACCTCCTCTGTCGGCTTTATCTGGAAGAGAAACACAGTGGCCATAAGGAGGTACAGAAAGGTACTATCTCCCTTCATATGTGCATTGCAGAAAGATGGTTCTGAAACCTAGTCAAAGATTAATATACATCCGAAGAAGGCAGAGAAAGAAATTCTGAACAAAAGGGAGCACGGAGAGAACAGTCCTCCTTTTTTTCAAGGGGGAGCTTTAAGTTTCTTATTTTTAATTTGTATTTGCCCTTATGCCACCCACTGGGATATAGAAATAGCATTGTTTCATTATGATTTCCCTTCCCTTTTTTTAATCATCTGAAGAGCTTTCCATAGGTGCTACCCGTTTTCGAAACAGCTTCATTGAGGTATAACTGACATATAAACACTGCACATATTTAAAATGTGCAATCTGAATTTTGACATATGCACACACCTGTGAAATTATAGCCACAATCAAAATGATGAACTTTTCCATCATCCACACACATTTTCTCTTGCCTCATTGTAATTCCTTCCTTCTATCACTTCTGCCCCTTCCCTCCTCAGGCACACATTGTTCGACTTTCTGTCACTGCAGATTAATGTCATTTTCTACAATTATTCAGTATGTATCCTCTTACCTCTGGCTTTTCACTCAGCATAGTTATTTCGGGACTCATCAGAGTTAAGGTAAGAATAGGTCTTTCCTTTCATTGCTGGGTAGCATTCTTTTATGTGTATACTACAATTTGCTAATGCATTCAGCTATTAATGGACATCTGGCTTGTTCCCACTTTTGGGCTATTACAAATGAAACCGCAACGAACAGTATATGTGTACCAGTCTTTAGATAAACGTGTATTTCCTTTTTCCCACGGTAAATACCTACAAGAAGAGTGACAGAATTATACAGTATTAAAGAGTAGCAGAATATCCCCACTAAAATATGCATCTTTGGCATAAGGATTATTCTGAGGGTTTTTTTTATGACTTTATTTTATTTATTTGAGATAGAGACAGTAAGAGAGAGCATATGAGAGAGGAGAAGGTCAGAGGGAGAAGCAGACTCCCCATGGAGCTGGGAGCCTGATGCGGAGCTCAATCCTGGGACTCCAGGATCATGACCTGAGCCAAAAGCAGTTGCTTAACCAACTGAGCCACTCAGGCGCCCCTATTCTGAGATCTTTACTTCGAGAAAGAGCAGACATAGCAGAAACTCTAAAAACAGAGTAGAGGTTACCTTTCTATAAAGGAAATACATATTTGTAAAGGAAATCTCCATTCGGAAGGTAACTTCTTGTCTTCCAGAAAGAGGATGACTAAATCAGAGGAAGATTTTTTTTAATCAACGGAGAAAGAACTGACTTAAAACCTGCCTAACAAACTCCTTATTTACCATGTTTCTCTCTTCATAACTGGTCTACCAGCCCCTGCACCTTTCTTTTGTTCTTAGCCAAAGACGGTATCTGAGAGTTTTAATCCACCATGGTGGGTTACTCATTTTTCCATGGGTATCTCCCATTTATATGTGAGGTATACATGTTTGTTTTCCTCATATTCATCTGTCTTTCACTATGGGAGTTTTAACTAAGAACTCAGAGGGGAAGAGGGAAAATTATTACTTCCCTACAGTAATTATATGCTATTTTTAAAGATTTTATTTTTTAAATAAATCTCTACACCCAAAGTGGGCTTGAACTCACAACTCTGAGATCCAAAGATCCAAAGTCTCCTGCTCTACTGACTGAGTCAGCCAGGAGTCCCTTTGTTTTCTTCTGTTACCGTTACTGTTTCTCTCATGCTCAGTTATAAACTCCCTTGTACACTTAGTAACTTCTCTCTTTATGCACTTAGTAATGCTTGCCCATACTCAACACTGCCACCAAAGATGTCATTTTCACAATGTCCTGTCACATAATTAAATAGTTATGATGGTTTTCTATTACATTATCTCTTGTAACTAATTCAGTTGCTTTTCTTCTTTTCACTTTAGGGAAGCACAGGCAATATTCATTTGCTCTTTGACCTACTTCCTCCTTTACTATAATCTAAGTGGGTGTGGAAGGTTTGGCTTCTTAGTGTTTCTTTGAATTCCTGTGTACCTCTTTAAAAAATTGCCACGCTATCGACATACATTTTGTTCAGTCTCTTAAAGAATGTTGACAAGGTAGAAAACACACGTTTTGGGGTAAACAATTAAGTCAGTGTGCAGAGACGGTAAAATCTAAATTTCCAATCGTATTTTTCAGTTTTAGGTTTCAAAATTAATTTCTACTGTTTCAAAGAAAACTGGTTTTTTTTTTCCTAGTTAAATATTATTCCTTACTATTTTTCCTCCCCTTATATAATTTATTTTGGTAGTTGACTATCTTTCCAACTTTGAACATCTGGTTTTCTTGGCCAAGGAGGTTCCTCTTTGATCTTAAAACAACCAACCTTCTTCCCCATCTTATTTGTAGTATACCTTTGTTTGTATACCCTGAAGAAGGTGAAAGGGTATTTCTTATTGAACCTAACTCCTCTGTTTACCCACGTACTTTGAAATACAATGCTTCTTAAGTGTCACCATGGGATCTTAGAACACATGTCCCTGGGCTAGCCAGTGGGGGTCAATTTACCAAATTCCAAATCTTCCTGGTAAACACTGCTTATCCCCTTTAATCTTCTAAACCCTGCTGACTCTGGTCTTTGACTGCCTGTATCTTCATGCCTAGAATAGTATATGCTTGCTTTATCCTAAGTATTGCTCTATTTTTTTTTTCTTTAAGATTTATTTGACAGATTGAGAGTGAGCAAGCGTGCAAGCAGGGAGAGAGGCAGCTGGAGGGAGAAGCAGGCTCCTGGATGAGCAGGGAACCTGACAAGGGGCTCGATCCCAGGATCCTGGGATCATGATCTGAGCTGAAGACAGATGCTTAACCAACAGAGGCACCCAGGTGCCCCTCTTTTTTTCAAGTATAGAAACTTGAATTTACTTACTGTATGACTTAACGGAATGTCTTATTATAATTTATTAACTTGCCTACCTACCTATATTTAGGATATTTTTTTTTCTCCCCAAATTTGTTTATTTTAATTTTTCAGTGTTACAAGATTGATTGTTCATGCACCACACCCAGTGCTCCATGCAGTACGTGCCCCTCTCGATACCCACCACCAGGCTCACCCACCCCCCACCCCCTCCCCTCCAAAACCCTCAGTTTGTTGCTCAGAGTCCACAGTCTCGATATTTTTTATTTAAGCAGTAAGTATTCTGTACCTGACAAAAATTCCAGTCTTTTGAAACTAACTTTCTAATATGACTTCTTGAATGATTTGGGCCTAAAGTACTCTGGCTTGTATTATGATCAGTTGTCCTAAGACTGAGAAATATGGAGATGTGTATAAAGGTGGTGAGTAGTTAAGGGTTCTTTTCCTCAGAGTATTTTGGATCAAAGCTGAGCTAGGTTGCTTGGTTTAACGTGGGTTCATAATTAGGGTAATGTATTTGTTGAAATTTTTGACTAAGTGAGACAGACTAGAATACAGCATCAAATATAGTTCTACTTGAGACTAAAACCACCATTGTGAATAATTGGCCTTTTTCCCCTCCTGATTACGTGCTTCCTAGCATTGACTTTTCTCTCGTTACATTTAAACAGATACATAATTCTTATGGTGGCAGTCTGAAAATAGTAATGTACTCAGAATCTTTTGAAGTATGCAAAACAATTGACTCAATTGCTTAAAAGATGAACCATGACAATTTTCTACTATGAATCGAAAAACCATTTTAAGTACATCGGTATTTTATGAATCATAGCAGTACCCTCCTACACTTAAATATACAAATACAAGTATGTGTGAAATACACTTTTTATTCATCTGCAGACAATGTTTGGAACAAATGTGGGTTCCCAGATGCTTCAAACTGATCAGCATGTGGACTACAAATGGGACAGTGGGCATAGGTCAGGGAAAGAAAAGAGGGGGTCATAGTAAAAAAATAGGTCAAAGTGAGGCAGAGATGGTCCCTTGTAATAAGAGATTCCAAATCTTGTTTAGACCTCCATGCATTTGATGTTTCCAAAAGGAGGAATGCAATGGGCATTTTGGGTCAAAGGGAGGCCAGATCAAATGTCAAGGTATGTCAGGCAGGAAAAGCTCTGTGCAGTTCATGTGTAGCTCCCTGTTCTAACTTTTTTTTTGCAGATTCTCTGTCTCTGAATAGAACCAGGGATTGTAAATACTTTTTGAGACTTGTTATAGATTTGATCGTATCTTAATGTTTTCTCTTCTAGTGGGGTTTTTACTAACCTTAGCTCCACTGAATTGTAGCTAACCAAACTGACCACAGATGACATTTTGCTACAGAGTTCAAGGGTATGGCTCAATTGATGGAAGTAGATTTGTGGCGCCTTCACATAAATCCAAGAAATTCTAGAAACTGAGCCAAGTCAGCCAATAGGAGTTTGAGCCAATGATAAGTGAAAATAACTCCTTAGGCCACCGAGTTACTACTTGGCATTGAATAGCAATCATTTGATTTATATTGCCTTTACGTTTTTACAAGATCAAAACTCTTTTTTAAGGGTTTTTTTTTTTTTAATGTATTTTGAAGAACAATTAACAATCTCTTTAAAGTAACTGAGGAAATGTTGGGAAAGGCATTGTGTCAAACTATTCAAGGCAAAGGGTGTAAGCTTTTTTCTGCCTTTGTTTCATGCTTTGATCTCAATAAGCCATTATTCCCTTCTAGGCATTTAGGTTAAGAACTTTTAACTATTTCATAAAAAATATCATCCCTGTTCCCTCAATTTTTCAGATACTATTATTTTCAATTTCTTGCTCTTACGATGGATATATTAACTTTTATTTTACACATGTCATTATGTATTTAAAACAAGATGAGGGATGGATGAGAGCAGCTGACATCAAGATTATCTATCTTCCCCCCACCCTTGGTCTCCTCCAACATGCATTTTGAGGGTAGGTATTATTTTTTCAATCTAGGAGCTATATTTTTTCAATATAGGGTAGGTATTATTTTTTCAATATAAGGTAGGTATTATTTTTTCAATATAGGGAATAGTACTCCCAAAATATTTAATTTAAAACCTAGGGGAAAAAGTGGGCTTCTTTGTTTTTGTTTTTGTTTGTTTTTAAACTAAGATAAACAAGATAAAATGCAGTGTAGCAGATATTA
>CM052800.1:130191102-130211806 GCA_028533885.1 Nasua narica
ACTCCACTCTGACTCCATCTGTTGGGTCACTTAATTCTATACAGTGCTTTTGTATAACTCCTTTTCAAGGTGACACAGGCTCAGTTTTTTTAAATATAGCTCTCATCTTGTCTATGGAAAACAGGACTCGGGGCTCGGAAAGAGCAGACCATGCTCCAAGCCCTCCTCTTAGCTCTTCACCACAGGTGACTCCGTAAGCCTCTTTCCTCTAGATTTCTCAAGCAGGAGCTGGGTACCAGACACTGCATCCCTGGGTTCCCCCAAGGTCACCAGATCCTCCCCAATTCATCCTTCTCACCGAGCATGGTATTTGGGAGCTGGGGACGGGAAGGGGAGCAGCTATGAGGTGCTCTTATGCTGTGAACACTTTCTCTCAAGAAATCTGTGCTCCGCTGTCTCAATTTTCAAGCCTCTTTTTATATACACTTGAGATAGCAATAACAATGTGTTAGGGACCATGGGACTTTGTTTTTTTACATATCTTTTTTTTTTTTTTAAAGATTTTATACATTTATTTGGGAGAGAGAGAGAAAGCACACAGGCAGAGGGAAGGGCAGAGGGAGAAGCAGACCAGACTCCCCTCTGAGCAGGGAGCCCAACGTGGGGCTCAGTCCCAGTACTCTGAGATCATGACCTCAGCCAAAGGCAGATGCATAACCGACTGAGCCACCCAAGCACCCCTTTTTCAGATATTGTATTAGTAAGTTCCATATAAATGTTAGAACTTCTCTTTAGACCATGTGGCTCTTAGAAATCCTTTATTTTCTGTTGTAGAGACTCAGCTGAGATTAAGACAAGAAAAGTAAGGGTGCCTGGGTGGCTCAGTTGGTTAAGCATCTGCCTTGGGCTCAGGTCATGATCCCAGGTTCTCAGATCGAGCCCCACATCTGGCTCCCTGCTCAGTGGGGGAGTCTGCGTCTCCCTCTCCCACTGTCCCGCCCCCCCTTCTCCTGCGTACTCTCTCTCTCAAATAAATAAATAAAATCTTAAAAAAAGAGACAAGAAAAATTTGTACACATATAACAAAATCGTGTGCTTTGAATGGCAGAAAGTTCTTATAACAAACTTCCGATAGGTAAAACATTCATCATAATATAGTCAAAATTTAATGAAAGTATTTTTTGATCATATTGAGCTTCTCAAAAAAAGTGTATAATTTACTTTTAGATTCCACCAGCATTGTATGATTGTATGAGTACTAATATTAGCTAACCCTACTAGACTATCGCTCTTTTAATTTCAATACTTTCATACATGAAAATGGTATTTTATGAGTAGTATTCTTATTTCTCTGATAATCATGCCTTTTAAGTGGCTTCCATTTACGGCACATAAAAGTCTGAGTCATTGGGAATGCTCACTCTGAAATTGCCTTCCTCAAAATGAAATATTTAATGGGAATATTTTTCTAGTGGTTTTTTTTTTTTTTTTTTTCTTAAACAATTTTATTGGCCCTGGGGGTGGACTGGTAACTCTGGAAATCTGAGCCCAAGTCACGTCACCTTTGAATTATGTTCTAAAACTCTGGGCCTTGACTTTTTCTGTATTCTGCGTGCAAGGGAGCACTAAACGCCCTTCTCAGTTCAGTTCTGGTCCCAGGGCGAGCACAGCCTGTATCAGTTCCATGCTGGGTCTATTCTTCCCTCTCTGTGAGTGTCACTGAAGTGAGTCTCCTCATCCTGATGGCACCAAGGTTTCCTCTCATGCAGCAGCTGCGATCCATTCGCAGCTTCTCCCGCACTTACAGAACCGGCTCCATCACCTTGTACCTCAGCACTTCGGGCACCGACCATTCAGAAGGCCACTCTGTAGACGTCGGGGAATCGCGCCCAAGGCTTTGCCCTCGGTTGATCCCCAAGCTCCTCTTCCTCAGAAGTTTCATCTTCACAGGCCTCCTCCTCCAAGTTTCTAAGTTTTAATAATCTCAACCTTTCTTCGTTTCCACAGCCTAAGGATATTAGCTGCTGCCTGCCGTTGTACTTTCCAGTTCCCTTTTACCCTTTTGTTAACTAGGAAGTAAACTTTCTGCCTAGTTAGCCATTCTGTGTGTTAAATTGTTTTTCCTTTAAATAACTGGTGAGATTATCTCTCTTTGGCCTGGACTCTGACTGAGACATTCAGAAAAAGACAGTAGCAAAAAATATGAACATATTCTCTTGGTTGAAAATAAAGAGCCAGGGATGCCTGAGAGGCTCAGTGGGTTAAGCGTCTGCCTTCAGCTCAGGCCATGATCCTAGGGTCCTGGCATGAAACACCTTGTCTGGTTCCCTGCTCAGCGAAGAACCTGCTTCTCCCTCTGCCTGCTGCTCCTCCTGCTTGTGCTTTCTCTCTCTCTCTCTGACAAATAAAATCTTTAAAAAATAAAATAAAGAACTAGATGTCTACTACAAAAAAGGGCCAGATGGTTGACATTTTCTCAGGTATAAGAACCTTTGAGTTAGATTTGGATTTAATAGTATGACATAAAATATTATAGAATAACATCTTGTAAAGTTGAGAAGATGAAGAGGGCATAAGTAAAACTTATGATTTTTGATAGGTGCTATGGACTGAATAGTGTCCTCCCCAAATTCGTATATTAAGGCCTTAATCCCCAGGATGATGGTATTTGGAGATGGGGTTTTGGGAAGTAGTTAGGTTTAGGTGAGGTCACAAGGGTGGGGGCCTCATGATGAGATTAGCGATTTTTTTTTTTTAAAGTAGGCTTCTTGACCAACTTGGGGTTTGATCTCATAATCCTAAGATTGAGAGTCATGTGCTTTACCACTGAGTCAGCCACATGCCAGAGATTAGAGCCTTTTTAAGAAGAAATATCAAAGAATTTTCTCTCTCTCCCTGACGCGTGAAGACACATTGAGAAGGCAGCTATCTGTAAACCAAGAAGAGAGCTCTCAACAGAAACTAACCATGCTGGTGCTCTGATCTTGGACTTCTCAGCTTCTAGAACTCTGAGAGGATAAATATTGATGGTTTGAGCCACCTTGTCCATGGTATTTTAAGGCAGCCTAAACAGTCTATTTCAATAGTCTGTTTTCATCCCATGTAATATTTTCTATTCCATTTTAAATAAATTATTAAAATATAATGGTTGGTAAATTAAATAATGAATGAAAACATTTTTAGGGAGAAATCCAAGGGAGAAGAAATGTTTGTCCTGCTCATTGGATCAGAGAAGTTCTACAGTCTGGAATGCCAAAAACCGAAGTGACTCTTACGACTCATTAATTTAAAACACCATGATATTTCATTCACATATAAAATCATTAACCTTGTGATATAGTCTTACAAGGTAGTGTGAAACTTTCTCAGATCATCTCACTTTCTCATATGAACCCCTTCAGTGACCAAGATGCTCTAAGAACTTATTGAAACACAAATGGAGGGACGCCTGGGTGGCTCAGGTTAAAGCCTCTGCCTTCAGCTCAGGTCATGATCTCAGGGTCCTAGGATCGAGCCCTGCATTGGGCTCTTTGCTCAGCAAGGAGCCTGCTTCCGTCTCTCTCTCTGTCTGCCTCTCTGCCTACTTGTGATCTCTCTCTCTCTCTCTGTCAAATAAATAAAATCTTAAAAAAAAGAAACACAAATGGAAAAGGTGATTTTGATCAGCACCCAACCAAATGTGCAGCTAAAGCTTCTTTAGCATTGTACCCTACCTGGCCCAAGTATTTTAGCCTTAATTTATAGTATTTTGGTACCCACATTTCTTGGGTAAGACACTTGCCATCCTGGGAAGGACTTTCAAGTCACAGAGCATTGAGAGGCAGGTTAAAATGCCTTTTTATTCTGGTGGTGGGTATAAAACACTATTCATTAAGGAAATAATCAGGAAATAGAGCACTCTGAAAGCCAAAAGAAGGACTTCTAGAGTTACTATTATCCAGAAGCTTTATTACCGACTCAACAATACAGGAATAAAGCTTCCAAACCCATGCAAACCCACCGAGAGGAGAAACATGACAAAGTAGGTCTTGAAGTAAGAACAGGAACTCGTATAGGATGAAATGCTTGATTAAAGGAAAATAACATGTAAATGAGAAATACATGATAACAAGCAAGCAAACAGGAGTATACATTTAGATCTGTGACATATCTAGCTACTGAAAAAGAGCTGAGGTAGCATAAGGTCTTCTGATAAGAGGCTTTTGGTTTTGCTGTTGTTGGTTTGGGGAGAGAGCAGAGCAAAGAGAATGTGATTTTGCAGTTGTGATTATCTATGTTAGATTTTAATTTTTATAATAAATCCATATCCAGAGTCAAAATAAGGGCTAATCTGTAATACTATAATTTTTTTTCTTACATCTGAGCTCAAATCAGGTGGTTTCCTACTTTTTTCATTTCTAAGAGGGCTGCATCTAGAGCTATGACTTCACAAATAAGGAGGTGGAGAAATACAGAAATAATATAGTGCAGAAATAACAAAGCTATTTCTATAGTAACACAATTGCTTCACAAGAGCTTAAAATTACTTTTGGAATTTTATAAGGCAATCTTTTTCTCATTAAATCATTCTCAGTTCTCCCTAATCCATGATCTTGTTAGTTGGAAATTGGCACACATACTATAAATATTTCCATAGCAATTGTATAGCAGTTGTTTGGCAGAGTGAATTATTAATAATTTTGTTTTAAATGACCAACAGATTCAAAAGTATGGATATTACCTGTTCCTTAGTACCACACACAAAAATAAGGGGCCCTATGCTACTTAAGATTTCGATTGTGCCTAGCATCTTCCATGACTGGACAATGTATCACTCTACCAAAACCAGACTGAGGGAAAGAACAATCTTAGGGTCAAAAGAGAATGAGTGACTAAGAAAGATCTGAGTCTTCTTTCTATATTTGCATATTCCAGTTGCTAAACTGTCAATAATTTAAGAGTTGTTTTCCAGATAGAAATTATCAAGAAACTACTCAGATTTTAGAAATCTTCAGGATCACAATAGCCTGGAGTAGGAGGACAAGATTACTTAAATCATGGAATGCATAAATAAATACAAAAATATAAATGTCAGGCTTGACTACTAGTCGCTTATCTGAAGCAAGTGAGGAAAATACAATCTACTTACTGAAAACTTTTGTGACTTACTATTCCTCTTAAATGATATTAACTATTATTTATTATATATACATATATACATGTTGATGCGTATGAGTCTGCGTGTGAGAGTTGTGCTTCTCCCTATTTCTTTATTTGCTTATTTATAGTAAAATAACACAAAAGGATGCTTAAAATTGAGGGAAAAGTCACCCGCAATTCCAGAAAGTAACCTACTATTACCTACTATTATTTTGTTTATTCTCTTCAGGTTACATATATATATATAGTATATATAGTACATAATTTTTATCTTAGTGAAATACATTTTTTATTTTCCTCTTAAAATTTATTGAGTGAAATGCATTGAATAAAAATCCCATGTGAATATAATATATCCCATACCAATATATTTTGTATACAATATAGTATATATTTTACAAAATTTATACACTATGACTTAAGCATGCTGTTAGAAAACAAGTCGTCTGTTTTTTTTTTTATGAGAAACAATGATTCTATGAATATCTTTATTCACACACCTGTTGGGCTTACAGTTTTTAAGTCCTATCAAACACAGCAGCAAAGATAAAAGTCTATGAGAGTCAAGTCTATAGCTTGAAACTCATTAATACAGTAATGGTTAGCCATGGTAAATTAACCAGACTTGCTAATGTATTCTTCATTGGTTAAGTTGGTGTTTTTTTAATATGACCTTCAGAAAATTATAAGAAAAGAGTAGGAGGCACTGCAGGGTGGTTCTAGTTCCTGACTTCAATTTTTGATTCTAGATGGTTTCTCCTTTGCCTGATTGGAGACTCCTGGGTAAATATGATCACTCACCACTGTGGAAAACAAAATGGGGGCAACAGGAAGCTCTGAAATAAATGGACTTTTGAAGCAGGTTATTAGTGGGCTCATTGGATGAGCTCAACGTGAGGAGGAAAGGGAAATATAAACAAATAAAAATCAAGAAATTCCAGTGAAGATAGCGAGGGCCTGAAGTAAGAAAAACAAATTCTACGAAGTTTTTCTTCAGTGGCTCTTAGATTTCATGACCAAAATGCTGCAAAAGGAAGTCAAAGGAAGAAAAGAAGGCATTGGTTACATTTTAGCATCTCCAACTGCCATTCAAGTATTCAGAGTGAGGAGAGGAAGTGTATTTTGTCTGAGTCTAAGAAAAATTAATTTTGATTCACTTGGGACTATTTAAAACAGACATTTGGCTACTTCATTGTGACCTGGGACCAACAAAACCTGTTTTTGCCAATTTATCATTAGCTCAATTTGAATCCAGCTGCCAAAATGTTATTTTAATGGATTTTATTGGTCAGTTTCAACTCCAGATTAAATACAGACATATAAATTCATTTAACCTCAATTTGGTCTTAATTATAGTATACATACAGCCCATATAAATTTTTAAAAATCTTCCAGCCCCTGAACATATTTTTAAGATAAGTTGAATGTGTTGACTAAATTTTTCCACGAAGGGTTACCATGGATTTTTGAAAATAAACTTAAATGTGCCCACAAAAATAGGACATTATTAAGATATTCTTCCTGATCTTGTCTTGACTCTTTCCAAAACAAAAATTGAAACTTAGCTTGACCTCTTGTACCATGGTGTTTACGATGTATTCCCAAACTAAATTATATTATCACAAATAAAACATTCAATAAAACAGCTGCCATGGAAAACTGATTTTGAATGGGGCATTCCAGAGTTTAGCTGTATCTTTAGCATCAGCATCAGATAAAGCTTAAGCTATCATAGGGTGTTTGGTGCTCTAACGGGCAATTTTCATGTTCCTCCTCCTCACCCCCTTCCCCCCATCCTCCCTCTCTTCCTCATCCATCACTTCCTCCTCATCATTAGTCTATTACAATTTTTATTCTAATTAAGTTGGTATTATTTGATATAATACTAAGTAATATCATTTGTAACCTAAATGGAGCTTTTTGACTGGAATTGAGAAAAATCTAACAAGAATCTTTTTATTCAACTGATAATGCAGAAAGGGCAATTTAAGCTAACTCGGTGGACTCCTACAAATTTTACTTTATTTATACAAGAAAGTCTCTTGATTGTTACGCATTGTGAGTTGGTTTTAATTTGTTCCCCCGTCTCTCCTGTCTCCTGTGACTGCAAGGGGCAGATTGCCATTATGCCACGTGAAACCTCCTTTTCCAGGCTCTGGCACTTGGGGTGCCCACAGGAGTGGACTGGGGTCTCCAGGCACTTGGGGTGCTCGCAGGAGTGGACAGTTCAGTGTTTGGGACACTCACCCTCCATGCTGTTTTACTGATGGCAAGTCAAAAGCCAGGATGGAGTCATTCACTGAAGTAGGCTTACATGCTTTTGGTTTTTCCTTCCTTCAACGATGGGATAAATTATGAACAAGCATGAGTCTTTTAAGGGACGGTGGGGAGGCATTGACAAGGGGTATCTTTTAAATTTGTTGCATCTTCCCAGATATAATCAGGTCACCATCTCCGACATTGCATAATGTTACTAAAGATGCTCATTTAACCTATCAGATTTTGATGGTAACAGTATCTGTTGTAAGTAGCTAACAATTACACAACAACATTTGTTGTGTATCAAACAGTATCAAAAAAGTACATCTCCTGAACCTTGGTTTGGTGCATTATTACCCTACTTTGTAGATGAGACATCTGAAGTTCAGCTTAAAGAAGTTTAAGTAACTTGCTCAAGGTCACACAGAAGATAAGGATCAGAGTGGTGATGCAATCCCAAACTGTGAGGCTCTAATCTAACAGGCTGTGATGATCTTTGGTAATCTGTCTCTCTGTCACAAATGGAATTTTTAAAAAATTTTATTTATTTATTTATTTTAAGATTTTATCTATTTATTTGACAGGGGGTGGGGGGAGAGCACAAGCAGGGGGAGTGGCAGGCAGAGGGAGAGGGAGAAGCAGATTCCCTGAACAGCAAGAGGAGCCCCATGTGGGAACTGATTCCACCACTGTCGGATCATGACCTGAGCCGAAGGCAGTCGCTTAACCAACTGAGCCACAAACAGAAATTTTAAAATAACCTTGATTTTTCTATTTGCTGTTTTCAAGAATATAAAACTCAAGACTTTCTTTATAAAGACTGGTTCAATCTCTTCAGCAGAAAGCATGATATATCTGAGAACGTCTGAAAGCCGCACATTCCTTAAGAAATTAGTATACATGAGGTAACTTAAGGAGCTATAGTTAAGAAGAGCAAATGAAGAGACAAATGTGGTATTTGATCTGTGACCCCGCCCTATTGTCAAAGGAACATATTCCCTGGTTCTTAGTTGAATGGTAACTAATTATCAGTAATTGCTAAGTGCTATACATTGTGCTGAATGCTTTGATTGTAAGGTATCATTTAATCAGTATTTTATGCAATTTATAGATGAGACAGCAGAGGTGCAGGAATTTATGCTATTCACCAACTCTCGCATAGCTAACAGGTGGCAAAATAATAATATATACCTTGCAGTTATAAGGATTAAATACAAGGTACATAATGTTCTTGACACATAGTAGGCAAATAATAAATACTATCTGTTATTATCGTAAATTTTAACATTTTACAAGTTCTGTTTCCTCGTCAAAGCAAAACAGAGCCAAATATATTGTGAAAATTAATAAAATTAACAAACCTCACCTAAGTAGAGTGGGGAGGCTAGAAAGGAGAGCCCTACCACTCAACATCAATTACAGGAAGAATTGTCAATTACAGGCTCCAACAGAGATGTCAGCTACAATCCCCAAAAGAAGAATCCTCAACAGCAAATAATCATCATTTACAAGTCCCCAAAGAAAAAGATGTACATTGCATCTCCTACATGAAATTGACTACCCCTGCAACTCAGCCATGGAGAAACCATCATCATACTAAACTACTCAGTGGACTTTCCTTCAAAACAAACCCCCCTCCTTCTTCTCTATGAAATAACAGTCTTCTTCTTTGTTGGATTTGGAACCCCAGGCTGAGTGTGGAGTGTGTGCTTTAGGTACAAAGTAATGGTACCAAACTTTTTCACAATATGGTGCAAGAAAGACTGAATGTAATAGATATCATTAACCCCGGAAGGGTGATATTTCCCACAAGAATGCTGGTAACATTGGCAAGCAAGCCATCACCCATATGTTGCTTTGTGGTAGCAAACACCAGTATGTTAGAGGAAGGAAGAGAACATGTATGAAACTCTCCTGGAGACTCCCCATCAAATGTGGGAGGACTTTGACTAAAATCTCATGGTAAATGGCTGCAAATGTTTAGTCAAATTTCAGTAATAATGTTACTCTGCCCCATTTGTATCTACATGCCTGAGTAGTCTAAGGACTTTTGAGTTCTTAGAGACCCTTTCATAATATAAATTAGCAGAAATATCCTTGGGCTCAGATTAAATGAATATCCAAGCTCAGTAAGAACCCCTAGGTATATGAAACTTGTATCACTAGAGAAAGAAATCGTTTTAAATTTAGAAATAATGTTTAAAGTCTATCTCTTTGCATATAGGCTATCGAATACCGAGTCCCTCCATTTTTGGACACAATACTCCTTTCTACATGAGAAAATTGCAAACACTCCTGACTAGTTGGGAAGGCATTTCCGCTTATCTTCGAGTGACTCCCCACTACCCTCAGATTTCCTAGCTAAGTGTACATGGCTGCCCCTCTTTTCCATCTTCATCATTTCCTGAGACTGTGACCTTCCCTTGATCTGGGCCGACGTCTCAAGCCTCCTCTTTTAAGACTTATGTCTGTGATAATGTATCTAAAGCATTTAGATACATGTCTCTGCCTCAGCCTGGCCCAATTTCAGACTTTCTGTGTAACAGAGGCCTAGGGCAGCAATCTTGTTTGATGGCAGGGACCAGGTGGTTTATCTTGGTACAATGTTTGCCTAGAAAGCACACTGCTTTTACTTACATGTTATATTGATTTGAGGTGGCTTTGGGAAGGCTTCGGAGAGTGTCAAGGGACTTAAGGCCTCGACAATTCTTTCCTGAATTAGTATGAGTAGCAAGTATTTCAAAGCTGGTTGAAATTGATCTGAGCCATTTATCATGATACAGGAGACTTAAATTTAAATATTTCACAGGTAGCATGAAAGGAATGATAGAAAATATATTGGTCAGCTTCCAGCTAATAGAATTTTACTGATTTTTTTTATTAAAAGAAAAGTAAAGCATGAATATGAGTGACATTGTTACTTAATCTCTCATCTGTTGATATCAGTGGAATACCCTGTAGGTACTGCAGATTTCATACTTAAGTACTCCTTTTACTCAGGTGACTTACATGAACTGATGGCTATAACCGAGTTAGAGTGGAGATTTGCCATCTCAATATCCACCTTGTCCTTCCTTATTGTGTAGCTGCAGCGTGATTTGAGTTGTGTCATTCTCTCTCCAACTCTAGAGGTGAGCCCTGGTTGTTCTGAGGCAATCAGAGCAATCCCTTATCCCTTGGCCACAGTATGCTTTCTTGGATGGCTAAGGAATCTAGGCAGAAACCAATCCACAAATGGTCCCCGGGGATTGGATCAGAAGCAAGCATGTCACAAGAAGAAACCAATGGGAATTGAACTCAGGCCTTTCTTTTTGATGCTTGTGAGAAGAGATGCCTTCTTTCATGTGGCATGTGAACAAGGCAGAATACACCCAGGAGTGCTAGAATCTTCCACGTAGCAGGGGGTGCTGAGGATAAAGCTGGCACGTGGAAGACAGAATCTAGAGAATCAATCGCAAAGAAGTAGGGTGTGAACCTTGACCAAATCATACCTGAAGTTTGTCCTTCTGGGCCTTCAGTTACATGAATTAATAAATAACCTGAGTTGACTAGACCTGATACTTTTCTGCCGAAAGCCGCAGAAGCCTCGCCGTTTGACACGGTCATGGTGAGGACATGGCAGGTGTGCACGGCTCCTGCCGTGTGAACGGGATTGGTATCTCCTCCTATATCTCTTTGTGTTACTCGAATTCCTTTTTTCTTTTTGACCTAAGCCCTTTGCTCAAGTTGAGGCTCTGACCCACTTAACCCACTTCTAACCAGACCGAGATCTCCTTACAGAAACCACATAAAGCAACCAAACCATTCCCCCGCCATAAAACCGTTAGAGCAGATAACTGCGAGGCTCCCTCCGATGTTTGTCCACCAAATTATTGCAGATAAGATGATAAGGTACTTAAAGGCCAAAAAACTTACATGGACCTTTAATAATCTACAGCCGACCTTAGTTCCCCCCTAGGGATTCACATTCCATCAACCACACCAACACCTGCATTCCCTTACAGTGAAGAGTACACATAAGATAAGGTAGGGATGGTTAAATATAAAGACAATAGAGTTTTACTCCAGACTTTGCTCAAGAATACACAAGATGAGGCTCCCAGGTATCTGCTCACTCAGCAGCAAACAAGGGCTTCTACAAATGGCTTCTATAATAAACTCAAATGTCACCCCTCTTCCTTTGGTTAATGTGCAAAAGGTATACGTGACTAAACCTTTATCCAATACATAGAAACGAGTCATAAAAATTGTTGTTAAGGGTCTTGTTGTTCAAAATAAGATAAGCATGTCTCTGCCTCGGTCTTAGAAAAAACTATAAGTTCTTTTTTTTTTTTAAACTGTAGGTTCTGAAAAAAAAAAAACTTTTGTTGATCTAAGCCTCCTTATCTAAGAAAATCATTGACTGTTTTCCATGTAACCTGCTGCCTATAAATAAAGAGTCAAAAACCAATGAGCCAGAGATGCCTGCCTGGTGACTGAAAGAAACCTCTGGCTCTCTCATTCCTTTCACCGACACCGTCCATCCTTCAGGGAACCCCTGGACTGCCTGGGTTGGACCCCAGCACTTTTCTATTACTTGCATCCCAAAACATAACAACTGTTATAAGAGCATACAGCCAAGGCCATTTTAGTGTGCTTTCATAAGAAAAATATGCTGTCTTATCTTGGGTGAGGAACTTTGGGATTTGTTTTCAAGGATTTACATATATCTCTTCATTAATATTTATAATGGTTGGTGCAGCAGAAGTGCATAGTTCGATGATTATCTTTGCTTCAAAAGGAGATTGTGATACAGAGAAATTGAGCATTCTATTGCAATCCACTGTCTAATTATGTAAAGTTAAATTAGAGAAGAGGGTGTGTAGGAAAACAGAGGGGAAGAGTTGAATAACACACAGTCATTTAAATGAGGGGGGGACCATAAATGGAAAAAACCATTTTATTTCATTTCTCTTGTTACCAAATTAAAGAAAAAACATATGGGTTAGATCTCATAGAGAGAAAACATTTACATCTTTAGTCTCATTTCAATACTTCAAACTCCACAGTAATTAAACTTTTCAAAGCTTAATATACTGAAGTGAGAAGGAGCATAAAACTGGATGCAAAGGAGAATTACCAGTAAGATGATAAGATGATGAGCTCATTAATATCTTCTTTATTATTCCCATTTTTGGGATTTGTCAAGTCCCCAAATTATTAGGAATAAGAATAAATAGTACTTTTTTTTTGTAATCCATTAATTAACTATAAGCTAGTTAAAGGAACCCTGGCAGACAGTGGCATTCCTCCCCAGTCTGGGAGAATAATCCAGGGGCGTTCTTCATCATGAACAGAATAAGCCTGGATCAGGGCCTGTGGCTCCCACCATGTCAGCTTCCAGTTTTTAGTTTCAGCACTGACTGGAGCCACAGAGCTATGCCGTAAGCCTGGGTGAGTCATGGTTCATTAGCCGATAGTCATATCATTGCTGGAACTTTCCATCTTGCAAATGTCAAAATCAGAGTATGCAAAGGTCCCAAGAGTTAAGGGAATGAGCTCCCAGTTAAAGCTCAGCATTTATGTGGATTAATGAGAGAGGAAGTACTCTCCAGAGTACTAACAGTACTAACATGCTCTCATCTGATAAAGCATAGGCAGTTTGAAACAAGCAGTCATGTGGCATTCTCAGTCTTTTTCTTAGTTGCAAAATGTTGAGCCCCAGTTTGCAGTCAATATCTAGATTGCCTCCTTGCGGTCTTAGTCTGCCACGGTAAATTATTTTCTCGTTTATATTAAGTGGCATTATATTTTATGGAAGATTGTTCAGATTTTTTTCATAAGAAAAATTGTATTACTTAAGACACTTTTCCTCACTCTAGTGCCTCTAAAATAGAAGCACTGATTTTTAAAAGACAATAAGACCTTTTATGTTTGGCCATCTGTAATTCTGAATCATTGTATTAATACTGATTATGAATAGCTTCCAGATTGAATTAGTCATCTACTATATTCAATGACATTTGCCGTCTGTGTATCTTAAACCCCTGAAAGAGACTGGCATTTATATGTAAAAGCTTGTAATAAAATGCCTGTATTATTCTCCAAATAATACAGACACTATAATATATTTTTTAAGGTTTACATATTTATTTGAGGGGTGGAGAGAGGGATGGAGGGAAGAGGGGGAGAGAATCCAAGCAGACTCCTGGCTGAGCACAGAGTCCAACTCAGAGGTCGTCTCAGGACCCTGAGATCATGACCTGAGTCGAAACCAGGAGTTGAACTTAATCAGCTATCCCACCTGGCACCCCACAGACACTGTAATTCTTATCCTCGACCTTGACCCAAAAGATTTTATTACTTTACTGCTCAAGGTTGTTAAAATATTCTCGTTTCTGGTTTTCCTTAACACGTTTTTTTTTTTTTTTTAGTGCTTCATTTGGGCAGAAACAATACCCTCAACACTCTGAAAATGCTTTCGTTAAGTATTGACTTAAGTGTGACTAGCACATGAAAAGCTAGTCACGTGCATACTGTCAAATCAGACTTCATAAAGTCACAAGTAGGAGGTCCATGTCTTCAAGGGCTTTGTTGAAACCATCAGGAGCAATATGGAAAGCTCACAGTTTCTTCTAGGTTTTTAGGAAGACCTCCGTATTTGTCTAAGGTGACTCATTGTCAGCAAATCAGAGAAAGGAACAACAGGTTGTACGCTCTGTCTACTGATAAAAGGGTTACTGACATTGTTTTAATGTGGGCAGGGGGGAGTACTTTTTCTTTCAGTGTATGTGTTGTGGCATAAAAGAGGGACACAGAGATAATCTAGTAAGACGCCAGGCACTCTTTGTGACTTACATTTGGCAGGTGAAGAGAATATAATTTTTCCTTCCTGCGTTTTCAGGCTTTACTCCATTTGTAGTATCCAGCTGTGCATACACAAACACGGTTCCTTCACGGCAATGTCACAATTGAGATTCTTTCCCCCACGCCCTCACCAATTGCATAAGAAGACTGAAAATTTTGAACCTAACACATAAAAATAAGAAATCAAAGGGCTATCAATTCTCATTTATCTCTAAAAAAAGTAAAACGACAAAATACAGTTTTATTTAAAAATTATTTTATCGATAAATCAAAGTATCCTAACTAAATTTTTATTTTCATCATTTTATTTATGAATATTCACAAATGTTTATGCATAACTATGACATAATTGTGACCAAGTAATGCATGTTTCCTTCTTCTCTAAAGTGAATAATGATTTTTTTCTGTCTATGTAATATTTTACCTAATTGATGAGCCATAATTTATTTGAGCACTCCTGTGAAGTCAGACGTGTAAGTTTTTGGTAAGATTTTGCTCTAATGGGTACTATTAGGATTAGCAGCTTCATTCATAAAGCTTTTGCTTTTTCAAAAGTCAATTTCCAGGAGAAAAATTACTATATCATAGTGAAGATAATTTTATTTTTTCTTTCTTTCTTTCTTTCTTTCTTTCATTCGTTCTTTCGTTCTTTCATTCTTTCTTTCTATTTTCTTTCTTTCTCTTTCTTTCTTTCTTTCTTTTTGATGGTACATGTGCAGTTTCATTAGATAATGCCAAATAGTTTTCCAAAGTGGTTATGAAAGTTTACTAACTCAGCAGCAGCATATGACAGTTCCTGTTTCTTCATATCTTTAGTGGTACTTAGTACCGTCACTCTTACATTTTAGCCCTTTTAGTGGAAGTATTTCATTGTATTTATAGTTTGCATTTTCCTTGTAATTAATGGAGTTGATCATCCTTGTACATATTTATTGGTTTTTTGGTTTTATTCCTTTATGATTTGACCATTGAAGTCTCTTCCATTTTTAAAAAATGAGTTGTTTTGCACTTATTAGTAATTTTTAAGGTTATTTATGTGTTTGAAAATGGCACCTTCGAAGATTATATGTTTTATATATATCTTCTCCCATTCTGTGATGATCTGTTTGGGTCTACAGAAGTTAAGATTTTAAGTGAAGATAGTTTTCATTTTTCCCAATACGATTTCTAAGAAAGTTGCTTTAATTAATTAATTAATTAATTAATTATTTTTTTTAAAAGATTTTATTTATTCATTTAACAGAGAGAGAACACAAGCAGGCAGAGAGGCAGGCAGAGGCAGAGAGAGGAGCAGGCTCCCCGCGGAGCGAGGAGCAGGCTCCCTGTGGAGCAAGGAGCCCGATGTGGGACTCCATCCCAAGACGCCGGGATCATGACCTGAGCCAAAGGCAGTTGCCCAACCAACTGAGCCACCCAGGCGTCCCAATTAATTAATTTTTTAAGAGAGACAGTGAGCATGGGGGAGTGGCAGAGGGAATGGGAAAAGCAGACTCCCTGCTGAGCAAGGAGCCTGATGTGGGGCTCAATCTCTGGACCTTAGGATCATGACCTGAGCCAAAGGCTGACACTTAACCCACTGAGCCACCCCGGCCCCCCAATGTCAACTCAGTTTCTTATGCTCTAGTCCAAAATTGTACTTCCGGAACCTGGTGGCAAAGATTTCTGGTAATGCCTCCCAAGTAGTTACCACTTCTGGAAAGAAAGAAAAAAAAAAAAAGTTCCCAAGGCAATGTAAAAAGAAAGATTTGTAGCCACAGCTATCCATCACCCAGGAGAACCCACCACACCATTCCCTGTTGTGTCAGTTTGTGGAGGTTAACCAGACATTTGGAGTGTATTAAATAGGTGATGTAGGTAGACTTCAACAGCTCAACAATATCCATTTCTGCCACATTTCCCGCTACCCTTTTGTTTAAGTTGAGTTAGTTGTCACGTTAGAGGAGCTTGAGCTAAATCTCCAGTGAGTCACAGGGCAATTTGGGTGTGCCTTTTAGGGAAGGGCACTGCCTAAAAAGCTTGTAACCAGGACCTGCATTGACGGAGTATGGCAACAGTTCCTTGTCAGATGCTTTGCCTCAGCTGATTTGACTATGAGCACTCAAAGGAGAAAAACAAGCTCCCAGGGCATAGAGTTTAAACATGAGCACGTTTTGTGCTGTCATTCTGATAACCAAAAAAAAAAAAAAAAAAAAAAAAGGAAAGGAAATAAAGGAAGTACCGCTAGGGAACAATATTCAAGTTAGGGTGGATGATTTTGCCCAACATTTTTTTTTAAGATTTTAAAAATTTATTTATTTGAGAGAGAGAGAGAGCACAAGCAGGAGGAAAGATAGAGGGAGAAGCAGACTCCCTGCTGAGCAGAAAGCCTGATGCAGGACTCAATCCCAGGACCCTGGGATTACTACCTGAGCCAAAGGCAGACACTTGACCGACTGAGTCACCTAGGTGCCCCTTGCCCAACATTTCCTCTCAGTCTTAAGCATCCCTAGGCTCACTTGTATTTTGTGGAACAGCAAGTCCATGAAAAATGCACTATGGTCTCTGTAATCCTTTTCTTATAGAAATGCAGTGACCATACACATGGCGAATCTTGCTTGCAGAAACAAAACACCAATATTTAAAGATCTAAATCTCCTTCCTCAGTGGATTCTGAGAGTCGTGTTCACACTGGGTAGATGAATATTGTTCGTGTTTGTTTGGTTTCTAATTGGCAAAATGTGATCTTTTCAAAAGAAAAATTTGGTAATGCCTCTGTCCAACCCCATAACTTCACATTCTCCACCTTGTACTATGTCCTAGCCACTCATGATTCTGTCTTGCCCCTCATTTTCTCGGCGTTTGCCTCTTCTGCCTATAATGATGCTTTTTTTCTTCCTCTAGATAGCACCCAATCATTTGCAAGCATGATTTCCCCTGGAAAGCCTTCTTTTTCTTCTTTTTCCCCCCCTTCTTTGTTGAAATATAATTGACATGTAACATTGTGTAAGTTTAAGATGTGCAACATGATCATTTGATGCAAGTATACATTATAAAATTATTACCACAATCAGGTTAGTTATCTTTTCCATCATCTCATGTACTTTTATTGTATGTGGGTGTTGAGAACTTTTAAGATTTACTCCCTTAGGGACTTTCAAGTACTTTCAAGTATAAAATAACAGTATTATTAAGTATAGTCCCCATTTTAGATATTAGATCCCCAAAACCTATTCATCTTATAACTGGAAATTTGTACCTTTGGCTAATAGCTACCCCCTCACTCCCAGACCCTGGTAACACCAATGTACGCTGCCTGTGGGTTTGACTTCTTTAGATTCCCCATATAAGTGAGTTTTTCCAGCGTTTGTCTTTCTGTCTGTCTCATTTACTTCGCTTAGTATAATGCCCCTGTGGTTTATCCACGTTATCACAAAAAGCAGGGGTTCTTTGTCTTTTGTTTTTCCTCCTCTTCTTTTAATGGTTAAATAATCTTCGCACGCGTGCGCGCACGTGTGTGTGTGTGTGTGTGTGTGTTTACCATATTTGCTTTAGCTATTCATCCGCTGATGGACACTTAGGTTATTTCTATGTCTTGGCTATTGTGAAAAAAATTGCAATGAATCTGGGGCGCAAATATCTCTTTGAGATGGGGTTTTATTTCTTTCAGATTTAGAATTGAAATGGAATTACTAGACCATATGGTAGTTCTTTCTTAATTTTTTGGGGGAGCCCTCACATTGTTTTTAATAGTGGCTGCACCAATTTACATTCTTACATCCCTCCTTGCTCTGTCCCCCTAAACTAACTGCTTTCATACTATTGTGTATAGGATTAATTACACCACACTGTATTTTAATATTTAATTCCCTGTTTGTTTCCTTCGTTACGCTGAGTAACTTGAAGGAAGAAACTATCTATTTTATTATGTTCCCAGTAGTGCTTGGCATATACTAGGTTCTTAATAAAAATGAAGTGAAGGAATAAATTACAGAAAAAAAGAGGTTAAGACTTTCAGATAAAAAGGCCATGTTCATAATAGTAAGAGGAGGGGGATGTCCACAAAAAGAGGACAGTGTGAGATGATGGATAGCTCCTGTCTGAATCTTCTCTCTTAAATTTCTTGTGGACCTCCTTAACAAATCTTCTGTTATCAACTAACTGTATGCTGTTATAATCATTCATTAGCTGCTTATGAATCTCAGCAATACAGTATTCCTGCTTAAGATGAGCAGGGATTTTCATAATCATTGACTGATGTTTTAATAAGAGAACAAAGAAAGTCACTGCATAGGAAATGACAAGAAAACTCATCTTTTAGTAAACACATGAATAACCATTATCATCTTAAATAAATTATGATTGAGATGTTGAACAACTGCTGAGTGCTGATGGAACTAGGGATTGTTAGGGCAGAATCTTCTTATCATTTTTTTTCTATATTGCTGAGGTGGTATATGGGAGATGAAAAGTGTTGGGTTTTTTTTGTTTTGTTTTTTTGGTCTTAGCTGGCACGGCCAAGAAAACAAAACAAATGAACAAAAAACAAAATACAAAAACCTTTGAAGCTATTGCAAAAGGAGGAAGAAGTGTAATTTACACCCAGAGAAATTAGCAATGTCTATTAGGTCCTCTGCCCATTTTTAATTGGATTATTTGTAGGGTTTTTATGTTGAGTTGTATAAGTTCTTTATATATTTTAGATATTGACCCTTTTTTGGATATAAAATCTGCAAATATCTTCTCCCATTCAGTAGGGAATCTTTTAGTTTTGTTAATGATTTCCTTTGTGGTGCAAAAGCTTTTTATTTTGGTGTACTCCCAATAGTTTAATTTTACTTTTGTTTCCCTTGCCTGAGGAAACATATCTAGAAAACTGTTTCTATGGCTGATGTCAGAGAAATTACTGCTTATGTTTTCCTCTAGGAGTTTTATGGTTTCAGGTCTCATGGGTCTTTAATTTATTTTGAGTTTATTTTTGTGCATGGTGTAAGAAAGTGGGTCTAGTTTCATTTTTCTCCACGTTGCTGTCCAGTTTTCCTAACACCATTTACTGAAGAGACTGTCTTTTCCTCATTGTATATTCTTGACTCCTTTGTTGTAGATTAATGGACCATATAAGTGTGGCTTTATATATGGACTCTTTATTCTATTCCATTGATCTATGTGTCTATTTTTGTGCCAGTATCATACTGTTTCTATTGCTACACCTTTGAGTATATCTTGAAATCTGGAATTGTGATATGTTTGGCTTTGTTCTTTTTCATGTCTGCTTTGGCTATTCAGGGTCCTTTGTGGTTCCATACAATTTTTAGGATTATTTGTTCTAGTTTTGTGGAAAATGTTAGTATTTTAATAGGGATTGCATTAAATCTGTAGATTGCTTTGGACAGCATGGACATTTTACTAATATCGGTTCTTCCAATTCATTAGCATTGAATATTTTTCTATTTGTGTGATCTCCAGTTTCTTTTATCAACATTTTATAATTTTCAGAGTCCAGATCTTATAGATCTTTGATCAAATTTATTCCTAGATATTTTATTCTTTTGGTGCAATTATAAGTGGGATTGTTTTCTTAATTTCTTTTTCTGCTTACTTCATTATTAGTGCATGGAAATGCAACAGATTTCTGCATATTAATTTTGTGTCCTACAACTTTAATGAATTTATCAGTTCTAGCAGTTTTTTGGTGGAGTTGTAAGGTTTTCTATACATACTATCATATCATCTGCATATAGTAAGTTATACTTCTTCCTTAGTGGACACATGAAAAGATGCCCAACATCACTAATTATAAGAGAAGTGAGAATTAAAACCACAATGAAATATCATTTTACATTTGTCAGAATGGCTAAAATAAAGACACACGAGATAACAAGTGTTGGTGAATATGTGGAGAAAAAGCAACCCTTGTGCACTGTAGTAGGAATGTAAATTGTTGCAGCCACTATAGAAAACAGTATAGAAGTTTCTCAAAAAATTACAAATAGAATTATCATATGATCCAGGAATTCCACAACTGGGTATTTGCCCAAAGAAAATGAAAATACCAATTCAAACAGGTATATATTTATTGCTTTTATTGCAGTATTATTTGCAATAGCCAAGGTATGTAAGTAATCCAAGTGTCTGTCTGTAGATGAATGGATAAAGAAGATGTGGAATATATATACAATGGAATATTACTCAGCCATAAAAAATAATGCAATCTTGCCATGTGCAACAACATGCTAGACTGAACAGGTATAATGCTAAGTGAAATAAATAAGTCAATCACACATACCATATGATTTCACTCATATGTGGAATTTAAGAAACAAAAAAATGAACAAAAACACACAAAAGATAAATTCTTAAATACAGAGAACTGGAAGTTAACAGAAGGGAGGTGGGTAGGGGGCCGGGGAAATAGGTGAAGGGGATTAAGAGTATACTTAGCATGATGAGCACTAAGTAATGTATAGAATTATTGAATGACAATGAAACTTAATATAACACTGAATGTTAATTATACTTCAATAAAAAAAGAAAATATCTTATT